>CM035794.1:32632732-32855232 GCA_020466265.1 Siphamia tubifer | reverse complement strand
AAACTGCTACAGTCCAGGGGCGGAGTGTTTGGTTCACTGTAGTGGGGGGTGATGACCTGTAGTGGGCCCTTTATATAGTCCTAGTATAGGTAATGTTAGTGTTAATCCCAACACCATGGTTTTAATTAGTCCTCATGTTGATCTTCCTTGAGGCATAGGCATTTTGGTTTTTTATGTGTTTTATGTCTTGTGTGTTTATGTCTTAAGATTGTCAACATTATTCAAACATAACAGTTAAAAATTTCCACACGCAGAGCGGACTCAAAAAAACTGCATAGAAACGCTGTTGGCTATATAGATGACAGATCTAAAGTATAGCTAGAAATGTCTTGTTGTTATGTTGTCGGCTGTCAGAATCGTTACAAGGACACAGGCTTAAACTGTATAGAATTTCATCTGGAAGTCACCCATTCAAAAAAAATTTAAAAATTGACGTCTATGGTTACAAGCGATCCAGCGTGTGGACTGGGATGAGAGCACGATCAGGAATGGCTGTTTGTCTGTCCTTCTCATTTTAACCACAATCTGGACCTTGAATAAAATTGCATGACCCAAACCTACAATGAAGTACATGTTGAAATAAAAAGAAAGATATTAGAGATATACAAGTAGGTGGTTAAGTGATTAACCTGGTAAATTAAACCAGAGGAAGTGATTAACCTGCTAACAGAGTAGCCTGCTAGCTTTCTCGAGTTAAGAGAATAATGACTCCAGCCTCCTCTGTTATTAACACCACCTCTAGGTTAATTTACTCTGGCCGCCACCTACTTGGAAAGCACCCAGGCTTTGTACATATTAACCTTCTGGACCACTCTTTTATCAAGTAAGGATCCGGTAGGCAAAGCTCAATTTTAAGTGCTAATGTATTTATATAGCATTCTTGATCTTGAAAAGACACATATTTAGCATAGTCTGACAGCTCATAAAGCCAGTCTACGGACAGTCCTGGCTGTGTGCGCATCCTAGCACCATTCTGTTAGTTTACAAACATGCTGCATATCAGTTACGGGGTGCGTGAGGCAAGGTGCAATCACGAAACGTGGGAATTTTAGGTATTCGGGGTACAAGGGGTGATGGTCACTTTGTAGCAAGAGTGAAGCATGGGAGATTAACTTAATGAACTCAATACACTCAACAAACTGGGGCACATTTACAGCTATTTTATTTTTGTGGTTTAAGGAGGCCCATCCATGTGGGCCCCTGATCCATGTGAGCCTGGGGGTGACCCCCCCACCCCGTTCCGTGCTACAGTCATACTGTATTTCACAGACAAAACCTATCATTTACAGTCACATCATCTCTGAAAAGTTAGCAAACTTTAAAGAGAGTAGTTTTTATTGAACAGAAGAGCAATGTAATGCAATAATCCACGAAAAAAGACTGGATTTCCATTCAAGGGGACAGGGGCTTGTAAAACAGTAAGGTACCACCCCTATAAGCAGCTTCAGGTCTAGATTTTTGCTGAATCAGCAGATGCATTATTCAACAGCCAAACACTGTTCCAGGTTATGCTTTGTCCTCTACTGCTTTGTAAATCAATGACACGGGGAGAAACAGTACTAGCCTCTGAATGCTAACATTATTACCACAACAGTCATGCTACATGAAATACAAAGGAAATGTATTCTGATTTCTACATTACTTTTGTGACCAGCTATAAGCTGAACCTGAGAGACAAAGAGCAGCTCCCAGTAAAAATGTCCTTCTAGAGTACAGTGTGTGCATCTAGCAGAGAAAGATGTGGCTGCTGCTAAATTGGGCATAGAGTGACTAAGGGGAACACAAGCAAACTAGAGGTGACTTTTACAATGCTTATGACGCAGCATTTTTGTTTGTTTGTGTTTTTTGTTCTAGCATAAAGATTCTTCAACAAAACAGCTCTGAGTAAGCAGATTGGTGATATATTTAAGAAAATTAAAAAGGAAGGAAGGAAGCACTTTGATATGTAGAATACATATAAAAGCAAACGGAAAAGCAAAAGAAACATTATTATTCCTGTAAATCAACATAAGCTCCCTTCCCTCCATCAAAGAATATAGCTCAGATTTAACTGTGGACTTTGCTAAAAGGAAACTAGACAAATATTCTGTCAGATATAAACTAATATCAGTATTCTATTTTTGAACTAAAGAAAACTAAGACTAAGAAGACTTTAGTTATAGTCATAACATAGCCTGCAGGATGTTACATCATGCCTGTTGAGGTCAGCAATCCCCTTTGCTCCTCATAAGTGACAACAATCTTTCATCAAAACATTTTGTCAGCTTTACATGGAGCCTGTATTACCTAAGCATGTGCAAAGTAACCATGGCTGTTCACCCACACTACTGCCAGTTTTTAAATCAGACAGAACTTTATTGCACTTATCTGTTTCTGTTATCTGATTTACATGGACTACATTTAAACACATATAATTCCAGGAACCATGACAATTATTAATGTCATTACATCAGCCAACATGCAGGCTATAGAGCCTGGTACAGCAATAACTGACAAGATATTTGATCAGTCACAGAATAATAAAACCATATCTTAGACATTTTTTTTGGTAGATTTCTACAGATTAACTTAGTAGTTTTATATCCAATGCTGTACTAAACACTAATATCTCACCAAAGTTTAGTCACTATCATATCCATGCAAAAATAAATTAAGTACAAATCTCATAGCGCTTAAGGCTGTGAGAGTGGTCTTAACCACTGCGCAGCTATGCTGGAAAGTCAGACAATTTGGTTTATGGCTGTCGGAAGAGATAGAGATCAGAGGAAGTGTCAGCTGCTGAGTCAGCAGCCGATTCCCTGGCTCCTCTTCGCTCTCTCCCAGGAACCTAACACCAAGCCAGGCCACCAGGACGGAGCAGGAGAATGTGAGGAATTCTCTCAACACATTTGCTCACTGCTTTGCATGTTCTCACTCCTATGGGATGAAAACCATGCCGCTAGCCCTAAGGATGCAGCCACCTTGCTTTACAGAGAGTGTGTGAGGGTGTGCAGGAGGCGGCACTGAGTGGAGGATCAAGGCAATTTGGCTGACAGCTAGAGGAGACTGCCAGGAATGGCATACTGCTGAGAGAGTGAGTCATCCTGGACTGTGCTGCTGTCATTCTGCCAACACAACAAAAAATCAAATCATTTACTTTTGTCATGGTCTCTGATGGATGACATCTTTAACCACAGACAGTTGATCAAAGATGCTTCCCCTTCCTCAGACAAATCATATAAAACTATGACCCCACAAAGAGCAAGCTTAGTAGATTTATTATTATTATTATTATTATTATTATTATTATTATTATTATTATTATTATTATTATTATTATTCTTTATTAATACTCGTCAATGAGCATTGATTCTCTGGCTCCCCTTTTCCCTAAAAGGCTACCTAAAGATGTTTTTTTGGGCACTGTTGCTGTGTTTTCTTCAGAATCTCCTTCGCCACTATGTGAAGGGTCTGGTGTTGCGCTGGAGGGAATGTTCTCCACCATCTCTTCCATCAGGTCACACTTAGTAGAGTGAAATGCAGAGGGGCTCATGTGGTCAACTATATATCTGGGGTCCAGCAGTGTGGTTATACGCAGCATCTTCTGGATGACATGGTATTTGTGCCCCATCTGCTTCAGGAAAATTCGGTCATGAATTTTACCATGACTGAATTGCATGAACGTGAAAAAACGTTCATGCAAATGGATAGCAGGGGGATAGAGACTGAAAATATATGTCATCTACACATCTCTG
Organism: Siphamia tubifer; assembly: GCA_020466265.1. Taxonomy (NCBI): domain Eukaryota; kingdom Metazoa; phylum Chordata; class Actinopteri; order Kurtiformes; family Apogonidae; genus Siphamia; species Siphamia tubifer. The sequence goes on along the minus strand of CM035794.1, from coordinate 32,851,498 downwards.
ACTGGTATTCATATGAGTAACTCATTAAAAACGTTATGTGCACCCCTGCCTATTTCCATAGGTAAACTGATGCTGGTCAAAGTTCTGGGGGAGGCAAGACTTGAGATGGTACAGAACCAGTCTCTCAAAGCACTTCATCACCACAGATGTCAGTGTCACCAGTCTGTAGTCACTCAGGCTGTTTATAGTGCCTTTCTTGGGGACAGGTATGATGGTAACTGTTTTCAGGCAGAACGGGAAGGTGGCTGTTTCAGTGAGGTGTTAAAGGTCCTTGTGAGGACCCTGACAGTGGCTTTTGGGCAGGCCTTCAATACTTTCCCAAGTACCCCATCCAGTTCTGTAGCTTTGTGTGGGTTTACAGCTTTATGGGCCCCTCTCACCTGATGTTCCTGCAGCTCCAGCAGATGGATGTTAGACCATTGTGTAGTCAGAGGAGCAAAGTGGGACTCCTTTGCCTTGAAGCAGGGATAATTCCTCTGCCTGAAAGTCACATTTGCTACCTGAGCTGCCTTTATATAGTAGTTAGTTAGATGATGTAGACCCTGCCGCACTTGCCTTGAGTTGAGCACAGCCAGTTGTTTTTCCACCTTCCTATTGTAGTTCCTTTTGGCATCTTTGATCCCCCTTCTCAGGTTAGTCCTGGCCTTGGTGTACAGGTCTCAGTTCCCAGCTTTAAAAGCAGAGCCTCTATCCCTCAGCAATGATTGCACCGCCCTTGTCATCCAGGGTTCTCATTTTTGAACACTCTGGTCCGTTTATTCACAATAACATTTTTAGTACAGGTTTGGATGTAAAATAAAACAGTCTCAGTGTGTTAATTTAAATCCAGGTGATCAAAGACAGTCTAATCTGTGTTGTCAAAGTAGTCCTGGACCTGGCCATGTGGCCAGGTTTTGATAGTGTTCATGGCTGGTTTAATGTTTGTGTTCTATTTGGACAGTTGTTTTTGGGTTTGACTCTTGCATTGTGGGTATTTGATCATTGTTGTTGTTGTGTTGTTGTTTGTTTTTCCTGCAGAACATATTGCAGTAAGGTATTGGTAATGGAGGACTAAATAAGCTTCGGCTTCAGCCCTAAACCTTTTCGGTCAAGCAGTATATTCATTATGTGTGAAAATGTGTCTATCTGCCTTGTGCTTGTTATTTGTTTTGTATTTTGACCGAGATAAAATAAATAAAATTTAAAAAAAAATAATAATAATTCTTATTCTCAATGGTTTGTAAGCAGGAACACTGAGCAGGGAGATGTGATCTGACAAACATCGGTGTGGAAGAGGTATAGTTCTGTATACCTCCTTAAGGTTGCAATAAACCCGGTCCAGTGACCCCTGCTGGGTCATTTAACATATTGCACAAACTTGGGAAGACCTGATTAAAATCTTAAAGCACAATAAAAGCTTCACTTGGATTAGCCTTCTGCTGTCTACATACGTATTATGTCGTAGAGATGGAAGAGGGCTGTGCTAACATTAGCATCGGGAGGTTTATAAACAGCCACAGTACGCACACTGGTCAATTCCCTTGGCAAATAAAATGGCCTGCACATGACAGTCATTGTCTCCAGTTGAGGAGAGCAGTGATTATGTATAATTCTATGGTTTGTGTTTAATAAACATTAATGCAGAGTCCTCCTCTGGAGCTGCGGATAGAGCTGGGAATACTTGACCGAACCTGATTGGACCTGGTGGGTTTGAACGAGGCTTGGCACAGTTTTGGAAAAAAAAAACGCACCATGCGATACACATGTTGTGGTGCGGTACGCGTGCGAATCGCAGAATCTGCTTTTATGGCATTCTCATTTAAAAAAACAAACAAAACTAGTAACCAAATACCCGAATGCATAGCTAGAGTGGCTAATCGGGAGATTTGGGAGGATTCGCGATGGCTCATGTCAATCCTGAGTTTAGGCTGATTGGATAGGGAAAATTTTTTTACACTTATCTGATCATATTCTTGCATTCATTGTCCATTCAACAATAGGTCTATATTTATTCTCCATTCCATCTGACAGCACAGTCCCTCCATCACAGACAGTAAATTGAGATTCTACCATCAACTGGCATATGTTCAACATACCAAGAGGACGTCATCCCTTTGTGAAAAATGGACCATTTTCACAAAAAGCAGACCTACGTCACAGGAGCTTGACCAAACTACCTGTTAAACCTCAAGACAGTAAAAAGCCGGTAATATTGAAAGAGTCTTTTCAAGTTCCTGAAGAAATTTGCCACTTTTAACATTTGCAGATATTGGGAGAATTGTGGAGGAAAATTCACTAACAAAAAAGTAACTTGATGAAGGCTACGATTTTTTCAGTGAGGAAAAAATATAAATGTAAGGAGAGAGAGCCCTGGGGCTAAGTGCTACTGAACTAATAACTACCTCCACAAATCATTACTATATCCATTTATACCTAGGACTAGGGTTATGTATGGACATGGACTATTTAACTATTTTCAATTTGTTGTGTCTATGGTTCAAGTCAATGTATTGTTAGCATAATCTTAGCGTTAGCCGAATGCTATCATAATCCTTTCACATTTTCTCTGGCAGTGTGTGTTTATGTTGGTGCTTGTTTGTCATAGTATCTAATGTAGTAGACGGGCAGGTTTTTCTGAGGGCTAAATGATATCCATCGCAAAGAAAAAAAGAGGAGCCTCACAAACTCCAGGTTTGATCAGTGTGCATACATATAACTTACGACTGTTCACTGGCTGCAGTTCTATGCCTATTTCAATTCTTTCCTTCCAATGCTACTCTTGTTTACTGCCGACAATGATGTACTGGCATCTAAAGGCAAATATCCTAACTACAGTTTAAGTCGAACATTACTTTTTTGTGTTCACCATAACATTCAAAACCATGGCGATTTGTTTTATATCAATTCATACCGATATTAACAGCTGCCATTTTTGACACCGTTCATATACTGGCTCCCTTTTTCCTGTAGGAATATAATCATTCCAAGGGTTAGGGTTAGGGTTAGGGACAGGGACAGACTCTAGGGACAGACTCTGGTTTCAAACAGTGTTTCTCAGGATGTACTGTAGTGCAGAGTCCTGCACGGTTCTGATTCTGACAAACCGCAACCGCCCATACCCGTCATGTTCAAACCCGTATCCGACCCGTTTTCCGCCGAAAAAAAAATTACAAATCTGCACCCGAACCGACCCACTATAAATGAACCCGATATCCGACCCGAACCCGGAAGAAAATGTCAGCTTAAATACAAAATGTATTGCCACGAATATACTGAACAGTGACATAGCCGAGGCAGAGCCAAATAAAAATGTTGCTAAACAGGAGCAGACAAATAATAAATTCAAAAACAATTTCTATCCGTGAGCTCGCGCGCGCGCACACACACACACACGCTTGAAAAACGCATCAAGAAGGAAGCCGACAGGAGGCAGCTATACAAGTCCAAACTAAAGAACAGTTTTTAGCCTATGAACCACAAATTAGACCCGCGATCACCCACGTCCGACCCGAACCGAACCCGTATCCGACACAGCACAACATTTTTCACCCGTTTCGTGAAAATCAGCGGTTCACCCACGGGTCACCCGCGGGTACCCGAACCCGTGCAGGACTCTGCTGTAGTGTTCTGATGTGAAGTATCTGCTGCAGACGGAAGTACTTTTTTTTAAAAAACTCGGCCCTTCATAACGCTGAATAGCCGGGAACCGTTTTCGTCTAGCTTCGCCGATAACAGAGGAGTGGAACGAAATATATGACTGCTTCTTGACATTAAAAGAACATCCTGGTATGTTACAATAATTTTTGGTCCGCGCTGTCATATTTGCCATTTAAGTTTTGCTGGTGTGGAAGAAGGGTTAGGCTTGTCTGACGTGTTAGGCTTGTCTGACGTATTGTCCGGTGCGAAATTCGGAAGTTGTGAAAAAGGTCCATAGAAAACGCTTATGGCTCCAGGTACTTCAACAGGCAGATTGGATTTCGTGTGTTACAAGTGGGCAGAGTAATAATCTGTGGTGCTCACTTCATATGTGGTAAGTGTTTGTGTTCATTAAAACATCTGTTAATCTCTACATTCAATAGTCTGGTAGTGTCTTGCTATAATTCATAAGTGGTCACTAAAACTAGATTTGATCTTGATCAGCCAAGTTAAAACCAACTTTTAGCAACTGAAATAGCTAACGTTAGCTGTTTACTAGTAGTCACTGTATACAAATGAAAAGCAGACAGAAAACTCAGAGACATATTTTTTATTTTATTTTATTAAACTTCGATATCAATGGTTAATTTTAACATCATAACATAAAGTATTCCGGGTGTGTAAACGCCATCAACGGTGAAACAAGCTGTTGGTGCTAGCTTATCTAAAACAGAACTTTGGACTAGCCCACTTGCGGCTATATAATATGGTATTGAGAGGGAATATTAAACAATTAGGATTTAAACACCATATGATATTTTATACTAATGGGTGTCAGCAAGAGGACACAAACAGCCAGCCAACTAGAAAATTGGTTGTATTCATACACTGCACACAGCTCCATTAGGACAAGTAATGCTAACTACTTAGCCGGTTAGCATCTGTTCCCAACTGACTGTGTGTGCATCTCTGAATGTTTGTAAACAGGAAACCCATTTATGGACATAGAACAACGCGAAACGTCAGTTGGTGTCAATGGAGAGCAGAAAGAAGCTAGATTAAGAAAAAGAAAAACATTGGAAGAAGATGCAGCCTGCTGTGTTAAATGAACAGAGGTGTTTTCCAGAGGACAGAACCCAGCTGGAGTTGGGAGGATACAAACACATAGAAAAACATGTTGTATTGTCATTGCATGTTCATTTACTGCCACCTTAGCATAGGCTAATTTATTGTAGAGCCCAATATAGACCATCACAAATACCTAGTTTCAAGATGGAAAAAATAATAAACATAATTTATAAGTATATTAAATAGCCTATTTATGGAATGTTTTCGGAGCAGCAGACCCCTTCTGACCACACTGATGATGGTCAGTATGGTCCTCTACCCCGATCCTCTACATGTCCCGGGACAGGTAGAGGATACTTATCTAAGAGAGTTAGCCTATCTAAGATAAGATAGTTAGGCTATTTGTAATATAAAATAATGGAGAAAAGACAAAATAGGCCTATATGTTGTTCAGACATTCACAAAGATATCAACACTATAGTCTCATTTATTTTGTAAATTATATGGATACTATTTGGAAATAAAGGGAGACAAATAGCCTAAATCATTAATATTTAATATAATCACAAAATAGACTTAACTGTTTCAAAACAAAACAAAAAACCTTAAAGCATGATATTCTATTCAGCAGCATAAGCAAACCCTGAATGAAGTGCTTTTGTAGCCTCAGAGCAGAGCCAGTCTGATCCTGCTGGTGAACCTAGTAGACATGGAGAGGCCAGGACTACACAGCAACAGGTAGAGAGGATACAAATTCACAAAAAAAAAAGTATATTAAAAATGCATCAAGATCAGGCCAAATGAAATAGTTAATCACTGTTTAATCAATAATTATCTCTGTTTAAACATGATCAAAGTGAAGTGAATTTTATCCTTTCTTAAATGCTGTATCCTAAACTATGGTTACTTAAGGTAAATAGCATATGTCCAAGTATAGGGTGCTTAAAATAAATAATAAAAACAAAAACGCAATAAAACTGCAACTGCAGACCTAATACCACACCAGAACTTTTGTGAACCATGCCACCCCTAGTTCGGGCATCATTTTTGTCATTTGAATTGGGCCTGAGCTTTATGTTATTACTTGTGGGGTAAATAAGTGATCATGTCATGTCTTCACATGGGTCCAGTCAAAGCGGAGCAATGTGCGGTGCTCTGTCCAACGTCCTCCAGGATGAGCGAGTGGAGCCAGGTTTCTGTGATTATTATCACGCAGCAGTTCCAAGTGTTCATCAGCAACTCCAGCTCGTCTGTCTAATTAAAAATAGATCTGGCATTAGTCAAGAAGATGCTTGATAGTGCTGGTCTTAAAGGCTGACTAACAAACCAACTCTGCATCCACACAACTGTTCCCATTCCCTAACCGTCTGCACTGCCTCATCGGCCTGATATTATTATATTTAAATGAATACAGCACTTCAGGAGGGATCGGGATCTGGTGGGTGGGTTTTGGATCGTCTCACCCCCACCCTCCTGCGGTCCTGAAGTGCTGTATTCATTTAAATATAATAGTCACACCCACATCAGAAAGAAAATCGAAAATCAATAATGCTTCACAACTAAAGAGTATTTTTTGTTGTTTGTGTTTCCATGTATAAATAATACCAATAAAAACAAAAAAGACAACATTTGCGTTTTTCATTTTTCCTATTGGCAATCAGTCAGGTTTTTTGTTCCCCGTGATGTTTACCAGCATAATTTCCTTTGACATCGAATTTTTCTTTATGTGTGATTCTTTAACATAACATCGCTCCACCTCGCAGTGTGACTCATGTTGAAGCGCACCGCGCGTAAATGGCTGTGTCTGTGTGTGTGTGTGTGCGTGTGTGTGTGGACAAAGAAGTGTTTTATTTTCTCAGTGACCAACTTCAACCGGTTAATGAGGCTCAGTGGTTGGTCAAGGTTTTTTATGAATTTCGTCATCCCTAATACCAACAGAGATAGCAAGACCACCAGCCTCCCCCTAGATTGTTATCAGGCCGAGGAGGCAGTGCAGACGGTTAGGGAATGGGGACAGTTGTGTGGATGCAGAGTTGGTTTGTTAGTCAGCCTTTAAGACCAGCACTATCAAGCATCTTCTTGACTAATGCCAGATCTATTTTTAATTAGACAGACGAGCTGGAGTTGCTGATGAGCACTTGGAACTGCTGCGTGATAATAATCACAGAAACCTGGCTCCACTCGCTCATCCTGGGGGACATTGGACAGCTAGAGCACCGCACATTGCTCCGCTTTGACTGGACCCATGTGAAGACATGACATGATCACTTATTTACCCCACAAGTAATAACATAAAGCTCAGGCCCAATTCAAATGACAAAAATGATGCCCGAACTAGGGGTGGCATGGTTCACAAAAGTTCCAGAGCGGTATGAGGTCTGCGGTTGTGGTTTTATTACGTTTTTGTTTTTATTATTTATTTTAAGCACCCTATACTTGGACATATGCTATTTACCTTAAGTAACCATAGTTTAGGATACAGCATTTAAGAAAGGATAAAATTCATTTTGATAATGTTTAAACAGAGATAATTATTGATTAAACGGTGATTAAGTATTTAATTTAGCCTGATCTTGATGCATTTTTAATATGCATCTTTTTAGCCTTTTATGACAACTTAATCTTCTACAGTATATGTCTGCAGTTCCAAAGTATTAAAGAAAACATTGTGGTTTATTTCAGGTAACGTCAAGGACACTAACACATAATTAATATCATTATTATGTGAATTGAATGTTGTTGCTGCCATTCTTGGGCAGATCTCCCTTGAAAAAGAGATAATTGATCTCAATAGGACATAAATATATAGAAATAAAACTTAAATAAATATAAAGAAGGTGTATGGCCATTTCTGGGAGGTAAAAGCATGGGGAGGATTCTCACAATAAAATATCAAAAAAGTTTCGGGTTGTACAAGCTGAAATCTCCCTTGGACTTTGTTAAAAATGCAGCAACTGTACCCATCCCACTTGCATGATATCGTCGCCCTCTGGTGTTGCAAAGATGGAATGACACTTTTTTTTAAATCTAAGGAGCGATAACTCACTGCATTGCAGCACAATGATTCTGGCATGTGGTTTGACTAAGATCAGTGTAACTTTATTGAAGACAAGAAAACTACCTGTATTTAGAAGTACATTTTAGGTGAGGTGTTTTCTGCTTAACTTACAAGCCCAAGACTATACTCTATGTGTGTACACATACACAAGACTGTCCAGGTTAGTACTGTTCTGGCCAAACATAGTGAAGAAAACTGTATCATCTCCTGCAGTGCAGGCAGTGACGTGTCCCAAATTAAATGGAAAAATGCTCTATTTGCAGTCATAATTCATTAGTTAGTGGACCATGTAGATTTTTCCATTTGTATTGTGGCTCACTGGCTTCTTACCTGAATAAAATAAACAAATGTTTATTATCACTTCTTGATTTTACAAAAAGGATTTGTCACTTTATTTGAGAAACCAATGAAGATCACAGATTAAATGAACACTCTTTGTAGGGCAGTTAAAGCCTCTGGCATAGCTGCAGAGCACTGAGTGTACAAAGTGCATGGTGCCATCTAAAGTATGTGAACTCATATTGGTTATTAAAGAGGTCCAAGAGTTTGGTGTGACACAAGGGAGCCATGTGCTTTGTGGAAGCTGCACAACAGAGAACATGATCCAGTCACTCTATCAACAAACGATGCCGCAGTGACTGCAGTATATCTCAGGCATGATGAGACACAAGTCACTGAGGTCTCATGTGGAGTTGTGCTTTTGCTTGTGACCTCCCTTCAAAGTTCAACCCTAATGAGACTGCTCCCCATGTGCCCTTCAAGTGTCACACTGGAGTGCAGGAAACAATGCCATGTCGCATATGCTATTTTGAATGGTGTCACAGTATAAACCAAGCAGTGCCAGCTCTTTGATGCTGTTTATATCCCTGCCTTCTTGTCAACACATATAATCACACTGCAGATTCTTGAACCAATGTATAATATTTCTAAATAATTGTGTCCTGAGCAGCAACATATTGATCATTTAGGATGTATGAGTTTGGTCTCAAGAGTAAGGCATTCAGAAGATGACAAAAATTGGAAACTTTTACAAATCATTCATCACTAAACTCCACAAAAGTCATGTATAAATTCAATCAGTAACCTGTGATGAGGTAGTATTTACACTCCAGCTTAAAGCTTTCTCAATTGGGAAGCTTTGCTCTTGACAACACTCCCACTATAACTCCCATCCCCTCCCCTGAACATCAAGATAAATTGGGCAAAAATCATATTCATAATTAAAATAAACTTGAGTATTACTGTGGTTCATGTTGTGTCTTACACAAAGCCCTTGTCAACATACATTTGTGCAGTCACAAGCCCACACTTCCTAAAATCTTCTTGTGATTGTTCCTCTCTGGCCTCCTACCTCCCTTACAATTAGCTTTGTGGTTGCCGCGTGTGTAGTCCCAAAAAATAAATGTCCGCTCAAGCATGCACTTAAGAAGATGAGCACTTAGAAAACAAACTCCGGAAGCCACTGGTTGACAGTTCTGTCTGCCCATTCTGGTTCGCTGGCTAAAGCCGTGGCTGGTGTGGCTGTGCTGTGGTTGCCACTGGCCCATGCCTGAAGACATCTGATGCAAGGCCATTTCTAGGTTACAATAACAACACAACACTGACAGAACTGCAATGCCGGATATCCGAAACACTTAGGAACTCATCAAGCCATATTTAGTTTGAGGCTTGTAAATAACTGGTGGCCCCTCGTGAATTTTCTCATTGACTGAACATTTTGTCGCCACAAAGAGCTAAAAATATTTCCAGCCAGTACAATAATAACAAAAAGTTTATAAATACAAACACTACATCATTTATTTCTATCAAATTCTTATAATTTTCATGTCATTACTCCTGGATCATATCCACGAAAAACCTGTGAATGTTCAGCATCTTGACTAAAATATCTTCATGGTAAAATAAATGAATGAAAACAACTATTTTCCTTTGACCTACGTGGAATGTAAATAACAACACTGCAGCAGATTCCGCCTGCGGAAGAACCATACATGGATGATGGTGATGGAGTGAGAGAGCCCCACACAAACTACCACTCTGAGATGCTACACAGAACATAATGATGGTATTCACATCAGTGGTTGAGGGAGAAAACTGCCTCCTGACCACTTCCAACTAACGAGCTCAAATTGAGACCACTGATGACCTCATGACAACCACCTAGACCTGCAAGTCAAGCAGGATGTCTAATTCTAGAATAGTCTGGTAATAATGTCAGTCAGGTTCAAGGAATAAAAATGTAAAGCATAGATTTAATAATAAATAATATGGCTTTTAGTTTCTTTTAACTACCTTTATCTACAATGGTGTTAAATTGTTCAAAAACTGTATTTAACACTTCTTATTACACTTACTTATTACACACACTTCTTTATTCAACACTCTGTTTGATTCATATTCTTATTTGTAAACTAATCATTCTATATTTGCATCTTAGTTTCATGGAAAACATAAAACTCATAGTGAGGACAGGTTCTAGGGATAACATTACAAACGTTGCAGAAGCAAAGTATATTGAAGTACATGCCTAATTTGTAGTTCAAGGAATGTCAGGAATTCAAAATTAAATAAAACAATAATGTTTTCAGCATGTTTAGCATAATTATCTATTGTTGTGAGATGTGTAGAATCTAACAAGATTACAAAAATATTTTGTTGTGCAAACATTGAACAACTACAGGCCTAATCTCTAGGGTACTCTCTGTACTACTTTCAGTATTTTACTGACTGTCACGTGACATGTCACTTTTGGGAACAAATAGTACAGAACTATAGTACTAAATTTAAAGAAGTGTATGTGGCCAAGTGTCTGATACATGCATATATACATATATGGGACTGTCATCTCATGATTACCTTAGAAACTGTGAGTGAATATTTATGTTTATGATATGTCAGATAGCTAACATGTCCCCTATTCTTGCCAAAGAGCATACATTGTAGTCTGGAACAGAATGTAAACATCTATATGTGTGAGTGGAAGCGTGATGTTTTGACCACATTGTTTGCATGACTGGATCTGATATTTTAGTCATGGCTGTAGGCAGTGCTGGAGGAGTTTAGGAATGTGTGACCACAGGGCCCTTTGGCCCCACAACTACATGTCTTCCTCCCTTGTCTGGGACCAAAGACATGGACCATCACATCTCTGAGCGTCTCCTCCAGGTCCACTGTGTGACAAACCACAGCCGACAGCCACCCACTCACAAACTGGAAAATGACAACCCTTAGGATGGCTGGTGCTCTCTTAGAAGTGCTGTAAAAAGGGAACAAATGCCTTTTTACTGCACTTCAAATGGAGCCTTGATTGCTACTGCCCTGAGTGTGGGCGAATGGGTGGCTAAGAACATGCCAGGTTCATGTCAATCACTAGATCAAATTCAGTATCTCTGTGATGTTAGGGCTTCTAGTGTTAGACTCCTACCGCCATCTGCTGGTCTGCTGGCTGAAGACACTTTGGACCCTGCCTTCATCTACAGAATGAGAAACAAACAATCTCAATATGTCAAAAATGTCTCATACATAAATTCAATACTTAAATTATTTTCTTTATTTTAATCAAACATGTTCATCCAATCTTATCTGTGGCGTGCAAACTAATAATCAGACATAATAAGCACTTCGTTTCTTTAAGTAAACTGTCAAAACTATGTTTAAAATGTGAAACAAATGTACTAAATGTAAGACACATTTATAGGACACTATTCCAAACAAATATATAATTTTAAATACTATTTACATTTGGCTTTCTATCTGTCTCTCTATTTCTCTACCTACCTACCTACCACACATTTTCATTCATGTTTAGCAGCACACTGGATGAGAGAGCAAACATAGCAGAAAAAAGAATAACATATAATACAAACAAATTGCGTATGTGAAGTACTGTCTGACCAATAGAGCATTTGAAGATTTCTTTTATAACATGAACAAAAAATACAGAATTTTCATTAATAGACTAATTTTACCACCGACAACTTGTCATAATTGACTGTCAAAAAGGCAATGGGAAGTAAGTCACACCCTTCTACTTCCAGTCCATGAATGCTTAGCGAGCAAAAAAATTACAATGCGAGTGAATGGTGCGAGTCAAGCTAAATTCTAATTCCATTTTACAAGTGCTCTGAAATTCACATATTATAGTAAGATATGTTAATAAGAAATATTTGATATGGCATAGGTAGACCACCCGTTTTTGATGGGAAGCAAACGTGACGTTAGGTTTTACGTGGGCTTAGTAAGAGACTACAATGCGTCGAGTGTGTGACATCACACTCCGCTCAGCTATGGTGTGGAGTCAGTGTTGACGTCACATGCGTGCCAGGCGTGTAGTCCAAATTATTAATGAGATTTATTCCCAATGGGGTGAGGTTAGATCAAGAGTGTTTCCAGGAGGTGCCATGTCGGCATGTATCTATATTTAGAAAAGCACAGTCAAATGGTAAATGATCAAACTCCGAGCTCTTAATAAAATAGAATGACCTTAGGGCAAATTGTAACTCTGTAAAAAACATTTATTCTTATACCAGTAAAAAAAAGTTTATTGTAATAAAATTCCTATGTATTTTTACATGTGTGTGTATATATTCTTTTCCAGTTTCAACTAAGAATTTTTATTATTCATAATGAATGTAGTGTTTTGATAATTACAATGACTAGCTCTTATTCTGAAATATGATCTTGAAAATGTGGAAATAAAATGAACCATATGAATATTTTATGAGCTCATGGTTTAGAAAAATCCCGGATTTCAAAATATCTGAGGGTTTTTAAGTCTAATTTTTGTTAAAATCTTCTTCGAGCATGCCTATAGGGTAATAACATCTCAATTTGTTCAGAAATAGAAGTTCCTAGTTCCAGCGCTACCATATAAACACGGCACATATTGAAACTAATGATGCAAACAACATGCCGCCATGACACCTCCTGGAAACACTCTTGATCTCACCTCACCCCAATATACATACATGCATGTGTGTCTATCAGAGAAAAAACATCAAGTATTTTTTTTTAGCATAACTATCAATTGTCATTGATCAAGAACATATGTTCCCTTCAAGTAGTGTGATTGTTTCTAAATATTTTAAAACACGACAAGACACGGTTATGAATCAAGAATAAAAGTACACATTATTTATTTACCATATCTGTCCAGTGGAGACAACTCCAAACTGACTGACAAGCAGATTCGACAGTTTTATTTTTTAATGAAATGTTTATTGTAATGTTGTAACAGTTCTTCCCCAATTATTGGCCGCAAAACCCCTTTTATATTTCTGTGCTGTTCATAGAACCTTATAGAGCTAGCTTATTTTTTCTTCCTCTTGAATCAGTTACTGCAGTTTGTCAGGCAGATCAACAAACGTCACTTCCGTTGGGTCAGGCGGGCTGCTTAAAACTTAGAGGGAAAGATACTTCGACTAAACCAAATACAACCTCATACGTATAATTTAACGCGATAATCGAGTTTAATGGGCGCATTTTACACTACGTAGTCGGACGCATTTTAGATTTTCAAATTAACAATAGCTATAGACTATAGCTAGTTTCGCTTCTCCGGTTTTCAGAGTTTTCTTGTACATTTTGTTGAGACACAGCAACAGCTAACTGCGTGATTGTTCTTATCTAACTTAAAGGTATCGGATTCCTTATTTTAGAAACTATGGATAGACCATCAAGGTCAGTTAAACGTTCTTTTTTTGAAACTAATACATATATGTCCCGGAGTGCCTGGTGTTAACATGTTATGTGTTGTTGTCACGCAGGAAAACTAATGTTGTGAATTACTGCGAATCAAAAGACTTTGATAATGATGGTGAGTTGAGCTACAGCTTCACTATTATATTATATTATATTATATTATATTATATTATATTATATTATATTATATTATATTATATTATATTATATTATATTATATTATATTATGTCATAACATAACCGGACTGTACCACTTATTCCTGACTGATTTGTAGCATGTTATATGTTGAACATGTTTATAAGTAATCAGGCAGGTAATTCAGGAAAATGTCTGCCTCACAATTTATGTTTTCAGAGCGAAGCCACTACAGTTGACTGATTAGTTTTTGTGTGTTTAACTTGAGTGTAAACTTAAGTTTATTCTAAATTGAAACTTTCAATTTTACTGTCACAGTTAGCTGCATCAACAACACAGACTTCCCAAATCAACCTGCTTATCTTTCAGTGAAATGATGAGCAAATTTGGTAATAGAGTTCTTTCCTCATTGTGATAGAAAATCAACGTTAATTCACATTGTAAACCTGATACTTGTGACATTTTAGTCCCAGGAAAGCTGATGAGTTTTTAGCCCTGCGTCTTTTCTCTGTATACCTCTGTTTTAGACATCAAAACAAGCAAGCAATCATGTCAGATTAAGGGGAAGTTTATAAGACACAAAAGAACAATTTGATAAATAAAATAAAAGTCCCTTTGCTCCCCAAAGGGCTTTAGCTTTCATACAATGATTAATATAAATTATCAGTAACTAAATGGTTGTCTATGTTCATGGAAAAATCTTATTTATTTACTTTTTTTAGATTTGGTCTGTAAAGATCTGGGATCTATTATGTAAAGTTATATTAGATTGTTATTTAGTACCATTTTGAGGACAAGTAATCAATCTGAAGTACAAATTACAAGGAGGAGAATTTTAAAAGTAAATAATTTTACTCTGCTTTTTTTTTTTTTTTTTTTTTTTTTTTTTTTAATTGTTTGCTCTCATTTTGCAACAGATGACGATTTTGCTTGTGTAAAGGCCCCACCCAGTAAAAAGGGCAGAGAGGATGTGAAACAAGATTACAATAAATCATCAAGCAAGTCCTCAAGTCAAGAAAGTAACTCTCCATCTGCACTTAATCAGAAGAAGAGGTAGGTCATGAACATAAAATGGCGATTATAGATACAGGAACACTCAATACTGATTATGATAACATCAACTCAAAATATCTGCCATTGTATCGTAACACCCTTTCCATTAGAAACTCACTGGAATTTTTTTTTTTTATGTAAGGCAACATGAAACAAGAGCTTTGTGACTGAAGGAATGAAAGTGATATAAATAGAATAACTTTTGCAAAAATTGTAATGTATTGTGATAACGTGAAACACATTAGATACATTTAAGGTGTTCTGCATTAATGCAGATATGAAGTTAATTTGAAATCCTGAAATGATAAAACTAAAGGTCTCATGTGAGTAACATAAAGTGAGAAATCATACTGTACTTTAAAAAAAAAAGCCAAAACAAACCTTGCTTTTCAATCATTTAACAGAAAACCACTGGATGTGAAGTTGTATCAACGTGATCTAGAAGCAGCAATTACACTTTCCTTACTCAATCCTTTAGATGAAAAAACAGAGCATTCACCAGCCAGTAAAGGTAAGAGATATGTTGCAAAATGTGTATTTGATTATGTAAAGGTAAAGAATTATGTGGTTATATACTGTAAAATCTCTTCAGGAGACCTCACGGGTCAGCATCCAGCAGATGAAATTTTAGATCCTTCTTCAATGCACTTTTCCAACTGCAGTGTGGATATCACAAGTTTGGGTAAAATGCTCATTAATTAATTTCCATTTGAAAAATTTACATTCAAGTAATCTTTAAGAATAAGTATGATGTTTGCAGTTATATGTTGTTCTTTTGCAGGTCTTGACCAAATAACACCAGAAAAATATTCTCCTGCCCCAGCCAGACAACGAAACACTGTCCCAAAGGCCACTGAAGAACAAAGAAGGAAATTTAAGGATGAGGATGATGACTATCAGCCCAAACTGACACCAGGTTATCATCCTGTCATTTGGACCAGGGTAATAGGTTGTCATTTTCATGCTAAAACAATGTTTGTAATGTATTAATGTCTTCACAGAATCTGGAAGTGATGATGATTTCAGTGAACCCGAGAGTGAGGATGAAGAATTTATGGTCAAGAAAGCCAGCAAAACAAAAAAGGAGAAAGTAACCAAGACTGAGAAAACCAAAAAGCCTCCTGCTGCTAAAAAAGAAAAGCAGCCGTTAAAACCATCCAAGCCTAAATCACGTACTACAGGTTAGCTATTTAATTATTTGTTGTTTGATTTTTTTCATTTCACTCATACTTTTATCATGAGAAATATTTTGCTTCTCAGTATCTTCTACCCCAGTGAGAAGCCCTCCTGTGGCCAAATGTGCACCAGAACCCAGAAGATCTGCTTCATCACCCTCAGGTTCTATGTCTAAACCTGCTTTATCTCAGAGTCCAGCAGGGGGCAGGATACCCAAGTGGAACCCACCAGGTATGACTGAAGCAGAGTCCTGCACGGTTCTGATTTTGACAAACCGCAACCGCCCGTACCCGTCATGTTCAAACCCGTATCCGACCCGTTTTCCGACGAAAAAAAAATTACAAATCCGCACCCGAACCGACCCGCTATAAATGAACCCGATATCCGACCCGAACCCGGAAGAAAATGTCAGCTTAAATACAAAATGTATTGCCACGAATATACTGAACAGTGACATAGCCAAGGCAGAGCCAAATAAAAATGTTGTTAAACAGGAGCAGACAAATAATAAATTCAAAAACTATTTTTATACGTGAGCTCACACACACACACACATGCTTGAAAAACGCATCAAGAAGGAAGCCGACAGGAGGCAGCTATACAAGTCCAAACTAAAGAACAGTTTTTAGCCTATGAACCGCAAATTAGACCCGCGATCACCCACGTCCGACCCGAACCGAACCCGTATCCGACACAGCACAACATTTTTCACCCGTTTCGTGGAAATCTGCGGTTCACCCACGGGTCACCCGCGGTTACCCGAACCCGTGCAGGACTCTGGACTGAAGACATACAAATGTACACAGATTGTTTGTTCATTAAGTAATATTAATTAATAGTAGTACACCCCCAAATCAGTAATCATTTACTTGATTTTTTTTTTTTTTTTTTTTTAGGTCAAATTGGTAAAAGTCCCATTTCACAGAGTCCAGCAGTGAAGTCTCCAGGTCAGGGTCTGCGCCTTGGATTATCTCGTCTTGTCCGAGTTAAACCTCTTCACCCCAGTGTTGCAAGTCACTGACCTGTCTGAGGACATTTGTACATGTGAATCCAGTATTTGTTGTATTTTAATATGTATATATTTCTTTAAAAGCGTGTAAATATAAATGTAATTTTTTTGTTTGACTACACATGTATCACATCAGTTTTTGATATCTTTCAATTTAGGAATATATGATTTTCTCCAAATAAATATATTATTACACTATACAGTGATAGTTTATTAGTTATATTTATATAGTTATATTATTATATTATTGAAATAATCTTACAGCAGGATGGAAAGACACTCAAATCACAGGTACTAGTATGTGCCACTTCTTTATTCACATTAGTGCTCTGTCTAATTTGAATAGTTATTTCTCCCCATGGGACATGTCACATATAAAGAAAACTGATGAAGTAGAGATATGGTCTCATTTTACATTACAACATCCAACAAAAAATAGGGCCAGATGTGCTCATCTGGACTTCACAGATGTGATGTCTTGCTATCAACAAGAGAGTCATTCAATAGATCATAAAATCAATACTGCTTTGTGTTTTTATCACCAAATGCCACAAACAGTGAATTGTATGAGAAGCCCCCAAAGCTCTTCTGGGATAGCATTGGACTGAACAAAAGTAGGTAACTGGGTAATGACATATTACTGTGATTAAAGCTGTTAAATGATATGCAGGAGGCTGTTGATAGAAACAAATATTGGAGCAATTACTTTATTTGATCTGGACTGAAATTGAACTCAGTGAATCAATCGGAAATGAAATCTGTTGAGAACAGATGATTTTAATGAGAACATGGAAAAATAAAGTTGTAAACAAATTGGTTTCAAAGACAATTTTTGACAAAGTGATACGTTTTGTGCCTAGTGCTTAGATCTATCTAATGAATCAATCAAAGCTTAAATCCATTTAGAAATGTGGGAGGAGATGTGATTTTAGTGAATTGTGGAGGACGACAGATGCAGCGCGACATCAATAGCTCATCTTTTTTTATGTGCAAACATGGATTTTGTGTTCTGTATTCTTTATATATTAAAAATGTTATCTGTCCAAATCACAACCTATTTTAAAATAGCCCTAAAAACGCACACCCATATTTACACAGGTTAAACACATGTAAATCACAGCAACCATAGATTGTTTGCATGTGACGTCACATTTCCTCGATACCGTTGATAGAATACAGCGAAACTGATCCGTATTGATGTTCTGCATGTGACGTCACGTCTTCTTGTGCCTAAGAGCTGTACGGCGGAAGCCATACATTTAATTGAAGTGACTGTTTCGTGGGGGGAAAAAATTTATGAAAGTATATTGATGAACTCTCTGGCGATTTTCCATGTAACTAAAATCACCCCAAATGAGGTGGTACCAAGTGTCACTGACTGACTTCGCCCTGGTTGGACAATGATATCCACAGATAGACAGATGAGATAAGTCAGCTCTGATAAAGTAAAAATAAACTTTTTTTTTTTTTTTTTTTACATTTGTGACAGTGCATTGCCCAATCGCTCTAATGGAGAAACCGCCCACTGGTACAGACAGTAAAAAAAAATAAAAAAGCATTTTAACATTGTGAGAGACGACACTGGTACGTTTTAATTGTTTGACGGGAAATGATGCGATTAAACAGCACCGTAGTAGTGTCAAAAAGTTTGACAGTAGATAGCTTCGCGTGACGTCACCACATTGCAGATTAACGCGCGCCGCCATTTTAAGAGGGGAACACAACAGCGGGCGATACAAGGTGAAGTGACGTCACCGTGAAGCTTTGTATATGCTGAAGTAAACCTTTTCTGAATCGATAAAACAGGGCTGTACACCAGTCTGACTCTTTTTAGGACCTTGCACTGGCTTTAAGTGCAACATTAAGTATTATTGAACCTCACTGCTTTATTTGATGGGTAGAGGCTTAAAACCACCTCATATTGTTGGAGACAGTCACATGTGTTTCATAATTTTAATATTTATGTAATAGGAAATAAATACAATAAAAAAATATAAGAACATTCCAATTGGACCGAGTCCCTCTCCTCCTCACTGTGTGAGAGAGTGAGAGGGCATTGTCCTGTGCCTAATAAATGAGGCCTGAATAATAACCTCTGCTTTGATGGTATGTGTGTGTTTTAATTTTGTTTTTAATGTATAGCCCTTAATGTTGTGTTAAAGCTGACATGCATATTCACTGAACAACTTCATGCTATATGTCAACAAAAACTAACTCCATGATAATAAATCACTTAATTTCCCCACTTACATTTTTTGTTTTCATTTGATCTCTTTTTGTTTTCCATAGCAATTAGGTACAATGAAAACATAATATGGACGTGATTAACTGTGTTTATTTTTTCTTCTAGTAAAAGTGATCCTTTTATGAGCATTATAAAAATATGGACAAAAGGTTTGTCAGACAAAATGACAAATGACAGGTGTGTCAGGAACTGTGAACCACAGGCTCCACACTTACTTCCAGTGTTGGTTTTCTGTCCTCCTAGGTATTCAGCTCCACCTGTGAGGAATGTTGCATGGCATAATTCAAAAGCCAGGGTTACTCCTATTGCAAATCCATGGATTTGAGGATATCAGATAACATTGACAGTATGTCGTCACAGTGTGTGTCTGTATTTGATTAATTTGTATGTCAATTAGAGAGAGTATGAGTGAAGGAGGTAGAGAGAGAGAAAGCACCTATGATTAAAGTAGATTTTCCTGCTCATATGTCTCCAAGACAGGATGAGGTTTGTGTGGTTCAAAAGATTACTTCTTGGACTTGTTATTTCTGCAACTGTATTGTATCTTGGCTCAATTAAGAGAGAGGTTCATAACCATTCAGAGAGACTCCAGAGGGCTCACGACAATGACTCCATCAGGGATAGGGGAATGCTGCAGCGTATGGACAAGATGGAAGTGGATATCAATCACCTGTGTGAGTCAAACAACATCTTGTTACGTCATTTTATAAAAAGGAAATTACAATGTCTCCAAATAAGGCTCTATTTCTTGATTTGCAGGTCAGAAGATGTTCTAATTTAAATAACACTGATATATTAATCAAAAATATAATTCAGAATTAAAATATTTTTAAGAAGTGTCTATTGAACAAACTCTTCATTTTTATAACTAAATGAAATCTAATTATATCAATCTCGCAAATCACTATGGCACAGTGTTTTTCAACCGTGGCGGAAGGACCCCATGTGGGGTCACCTGGAATTTCTAGTAACTGATAAATAGAACAAAAAAAAAAACATACTGACTGATTTTAAAAAGTGCTAATAAATTTTTAAAAAAATGTTCTGCTTGATTCATATAGGTTTCTATAATCTATGAAAACACAAGATACTAAGATAATATCAGCGATTGTTAAAAGTCGGCCCAGATCCTGATGCTTTTAGGCAATAATAGAAATGTTTTTTGAAAAATGTTGCTTTAACCTGCTTATATAACACTTTAATCATATCAAATATTACATTAGACTAAAAATATACTCAAGTTGTTACTTATAAAATACAGATTTACATATTTTTCATTACTCTGCTCTGCCCAGAATAAAAAGTACCACATCTATAACCTGTGGTTTCCCATGGATTAACTATTAGTCTGATATCAGAATACTATACTATATTTGAAAGATGTGTCAATTATCTTTGTAAACTAAACAAATATTTATGCAACTGTTAATCCATATGTCCACAATTAGGAAATATTAGATTATTATATCCTGTTTCAATAAATGTTATGTCATATATTAGCCAATATATTATTGGCCAATACCAAATATTGGCTGATATATCGGATATTTGTGTTTTTTACCCTCCGATATCGGTATCAGCTCCAAAAATCCAATATCAGTCAGGTTCTATTTTGAATCTCTGGGTTTGCCAGAAATTTGTGACAATAAAATGTGGTCATGAGCCACAAAAGGCTGAGAACCACTGCTAATATCCAGTAGTGATACATGTCAATTTCTTCAGAAGGCTCAATAAAAGACATGTCTCATATGGATAAAACAGACTCTTAACAACTTTCTTTTATCAACAGTCAACCTAATGAATAAACGTGAAAAGAGGGAGCCAGGCCCACAGATGAACACAGATGTGAAAAAGGAGAGGACAGTGGTGAAAAAACTATTTCCAAATTCAATGCTATTCAAGAAATGGGGTGATGGGCTGTCAGAGGAGGAACAAGAAGAGGCAGAGCAGCTTTTTTTGAGGTATGGCTACAATGCCTTCCTCAGCGACAGGCTTCCACTGAACAGAGAAATCCCTGACACCAGGCCTTCCAAGTAAGTCTAATAACTTATGTAAGATGACAAAATAATGTGTTAAGTTCAGGTTAACCACTCTGTACGTTTACATGCATTTAGAGGAATGTGCACAGTGCAAGGTATGACATGCACATACAGGATCATGCTATTATATAACCATATTTTTTGGAGATCACTGGAAAATATTGGCGCTGTTGTGTTCTGCTTTATATGGTTAATTCCAAGTATGAATACAAAGAGCAATTTTCAAAGGGTTATTATTAATATTATGGAATTTAAGGGGGGAAATGCAAAAAAAAGTATAAAGATAGAATCAAAATCAACTTTGTCATTTTGTCTTTTGGCGCTATCAGTCCGAATGTATGTGTTGCTATGAGTTCAGATGCTTATTGGAGAAAGATGCAATGTAAGTGTGCCTTTACTTGTTTATCAATCAATATAGAGGTGATGTAATAATAATTTAGTCAATTTAGTATTTCTGTAAAGTTTATATTTCAATGTGAACCTGTAATTATGTTGCTTGCATCTTTATATACTCTCTAAAGACTCCATAGTAGAGTTCTGCACAGGACACAATTTCCAGTCCCGCTCCCGCAAAGAATTATGATTTTCACTCTAACCTGCCCGCAAGTCCCGTAGGATTCAGATGTGAGTTGAAATGTGGCGAACAGAAGACCGCTTGCCTGGTGCCGCTTGGGAGTGTGAGTCTGTCTGACCAAGACTCAGGTCAGCTCATGGATGGCGTGAGGCCAGTAACGGCCCCTGTCCCGTTGGGGTCCGGTCTTCTCGGATTGTTTGGGAATGCAGCAGCGGGTGGTAAACTAAGGCTAAATACGAACAGGAGACCAATAGTCAACAAATAGCCTACCTTAAGGGCAGTCCATCCAGGGGATTCAACCTCGGTGGGTCGCAGGGTCAGTCGCTCGGTGCTGGGAGGATCCCCTTTGCTGGACCTCACCCCATCTTTTGCATATACATGACAGTTAAAATGAATTATTTATAACTTTTATTTTAAACATGTTTTTATTTTGTGGGACTGCAGCTTAGTGAGCTTTTAAAATTTGTCCCGTGCCCCACGGCTTTGCATTGGGTCCCGTGGGTCCTGCGGGACTCCCGCAGGAGTGTAGGGCTCTACTCCATAGCCCTTTCATGCAAATTGGTCCACCAGCGTCCTTATTCACTCTTTGCTTAAAACATTGAACTGTATCATAACAACATCACCAGTACTGACAGTCTTAAGTAACAGTTTATGGTCATTACAATTTTGGGTGACAATAAGGTTATGACAGAGGTTCTGTAGCCTAGTAAACTAGCCCATCTCTAGTGGCAAAAAATATTTTTGCCTGAATCTGGCAATGTTCAATAGAGCTTCAGCCAGAACTGGTAAAGTCCAATCACAACGTTCCATTTCTGTAGCGAGATTGTATGGTGGGCTTAGCACAATGATGACAGGGTTGAAGAAGTAGGAACTTATATACAGTCTATGGTCCACATTAATCTGTATGGCATCACCGTCTTTACTCTGGGGTCTCAAAACAATATTGTGTTCGAATGAGTGATTTATTTTCATAACAAAACTGTCATGGAATAAAAACTCACACCTTGTAATTGCTTTCAGCTGCTTTCTCTCATTAGCGATCAATGCGCATTGTCACTGCTAACAGCTGTGCGTCTTAGCAAACTGCTTTCATCAGTTGTTCAGTAGTGTTGGCAGCTGCTACGTGCAGTACTGTGTCAAAGGCCATTGCAAATTAACAATTAAAACACAATACATTCAGAATAAATGTGCTCAGAATAAACAGATGAACAGTTTGTAAGTGATCTGGGTAGCACTTGGAAATAAAATGTTACATCATTTGACTTTATGAACCAAATATTTGGACAAAACTGTCATATGGGCTGTTCTTTGGTCAGACATAAGTCATAAATATTCATTTAAGTGATTGTATACTGATATTTTCATTTAAGAATATGCGTAAAATAGGAATACATCAGCTCAAAATAATTAACATTGAGAGTCCATCAGAAACCTCAACTTGGTTTCCACAAAAACTATCCAAAACATTGAAATACTGTTGTATTTTTTTGTTTTTTATATTTATAGGTGTGCTGAGAAAAAGTACCCAGAGAATCTACCTACAATCAGTGTTGTGTTAATCTACCTGGATGAAGCACTTTCAATCATCAAGAGGGCCATTCGCAGCATCATCGACAAGACACCAGCTCATTTGCTGAAAGAAATCATACTGGTTGATGATCACAGTACTAATGGTTTGTCAGCTTTCTGCAAGGAATGTGTTCTGTGGTTTATTTTATCTTAAATAAAATAGAAAAAAAATTGCTGTTAACATTAAAAACAAAACAAACAAGGCAGTCAGAGACAGCAGACCTCCGCCAAGGCTCGAGCGATAGATGTTGACCCATCCATCTGATGTCCGAAGGTGTGACGATGTGAATGCAAAAAAACCCAGAGATTGTACCTTTTCTGAATCCTGAGATATTACCACTGATGTGTTTTAGATGTTGACCTTTAGTGTGACCTTGACCTTTGACATTCATTGCTCAAAATCTAATGGGTTCTTCCTTAACACATTATCTATCATTCCTGAAAGTTTAATCAAAATCCGTT
The DNA here is from genome assembly GCA_020466265.1 of Siphamia tubifer. NCBI lineage: Eukaryota > Metazoa > Chordata > Actinopteri > Kurtiformes > Apogonidae > Siphamia > Siphamia tubifer. Next base: position 32,827,794 of record CM035794.1, on the reverse strand, counting down.
CAGGAATTTTTGCATTATCCTGCTAACAAACAAACAAACAAATAAACTTGAATTTAATACCTCCTTGGCGGAGGTAACGAAGGAAAACAAAAACAGAAGAAATATCAGGCAGAAGAATAGAGGCATGATCCCCATCCAGAACAGACAGGCAGGGAAATAGGTGCAGTGTTTGTGTGCACAGACATTTACCCAAAAGATCTAAATAGAAATACTTATCATACCATACACAGCAGTGAATATTTAGAATATAGTTGGGGTGATGATGAACAACATTCAGGCACTTCAAGAGGATAAGACCTGGTTCATGATCAATGTGTGTGACACATGCAAGCAACACATATGACGTGAGCAACATATTTCTTTTCACAATTTACACATTGAATGCAAGTGAGCCAGACAACATGTAAAATGTAATACATTGAGTGTCTTACACTCAGACAATAAAATGACACATGGTCAGTAAAGAGTAGCATACACAGAGGAAAAACTGCCTCCAATCCAATGTAGGGAGAGATGTTAGGTCAGTTGAGGAGCCAACTCAAACTCAATGCATTCTGGGTTAAGGAGAAGACGTGAGGAGACACAGAGACAAAGATGGTAAACTGAAATATTTAACACAGTTCAGCTGTATATTTACAGCCAGACTGTAAGAGTGGCACTGACATCATCTCAGATAACATTGACAAAATAACAAACAACTTTTTTACCCATATTTGACTTTATGTGGTGACAGAACTTAATTAAATTTAAGATTTAACAAAAAGATCACAAAACCTCATATATGTCTGTGTTAAGTGCAAAATAAATTCATTGAACTCCATTAATTTGGGGTTGGACTGCCGCATTAAGTCTTCTCAAGCAGATGTAAAATATTGTCAATAGGTAATGCACCCATCAGGGTCAAACTGGCCTCACCACTGAAACACAGTCCAACCTTTATGTTGCAAATCAAAGTAATAGATGTTTAAGAAACTACTCACTACATCAGTTAGTTAAAGAATATGTTGCAACTGAAACAGATTTCTGCAGGATATACACAAAGGAAGGCTAACCATTTACCAAGTTAAATCCAGGTGGAAACTGTGCTTTTTGTCACAGGAAGTGCTTTTCTAACTCATATCTCTCTACAGAAGACTTGTTTGGAAAACTGGATCACTACATTAACTCCATCCATGATGAGCGTTCAGTCCTTTTGACAAAAATCCGACACTCAGAACAACTTGGCCTCACTCAGGCCAGACTGACTGGTTGGAGAGCTGCTGTAGGGGATGTGGTGGCCATCTTGGACATTCACATCGAAGTCCATGTGCAATGGTGCAGCAGTTTTTTTCATTGTATTTTTCTTGTAACTACTGTTGTCTCTGTCAGAAGCCAAACTAATCCATATTTGTGTGTCTAGGGCAGAGCCACTTTTAGCTCGCATTAAAGAAGACCGAACTCTAATATTGACACCAGTGTTTGACAAAGTTGCTTATGATGACCTGACACTGATTGCCTACTCGCCAGCGGCTGACGCCTTTGACTGGGCGATGTGGTGCAGGTATGAGTCCTTTAGACCAGAGTGGTACGCTCTAAAGGACGAGACACAACCTGGAAAGTATGTTCAAGTTTGCACAAAATGCAATTTATGTTGTCCTCTTCACCGTAGTGCTTTTTCATGTTTGCACATACTACATCTGTCACTAGGAGCCCTTCAATCATGGGGATACTTGTAGCTGATCGCAAGTTTTTCGGAAAAATTGGAAGCCTCGATGGTGGAATGAAAATGTATGGAGGGGAAAATGTAGAGCTGGGTATTCGGGTAAGACTCCTACAGATATAATCATTTCATTTCAAACATTCATTGTAATGAAGAGTTTTATTGCCCACTTGCAGCAACAATGATTAAACCATGTCAAAGCCACTTTCTGTTGTTTGACATTAATCTAATTTATATGGTGTTTTTGTAGGTGTGGCTGTGTGGAGGAAGCATAGAAGTTATACCCTGCTCTAAAATTGCCCATATTGAACGAGCAAACAAACCTTACCTCCCAGACCTGAGTGTAATGGTCAAGCGTAATGCCCTCAGAGTGGCAGAAGTGTGGCTGGATGAGTATAAATATAATGTCAACATTGCCTGGAACTTACCTCTGGAGGTAAAAAAGTGATTCATCATCCTACATTGTTACAGCTTCAATGCAAATACACAGTTTTCCAAATCATGAATGATTTGCCGGTGAACATTGTGGGTCTCCCAACCATATCCTTATTTATCCTGATTTTTGTATAGAATCATGGAATAGACATTGGGGATGTTTCAGAGAGAAAGAAGCTAAGGGAGAATCTGAAATGCAAGTCCTTCCAGTGGTACCTGGACAACGTTTACCCAATGCTAAACCCTATACGTGGCCTGCTTGGTTATGGTTCAGTAAGTAGAAACTATATATGATCTGGCTGTTTTTGACACACACACCTGCATGTAATATTATCAACCTTCAGTTACCTTTATTTTGGTTTAATTTGTTAAATTTCAGAAATGTCTAGTTTTACCTTTTAGACATTTTGGCAAGTCTTTTTCTTTTATGAATTCAGGGCAGGTATGTTTATAATGCATTGTGCTGCAGATATGCCCTACTGTCAGTCAACCAAGTGAAAGCCACCACATTTATATTCAACTGTGACTGAACCTGAAGTTTACTTTGCTTTTTATGTTGTGTTGCTCCAGAGCTGCCAACATTTTCACCCCCTCCAAAAACCCCCCAACATTCTCTCAATTTAGTGTTTTCACTCCTTTTTTTCACTCCTTTTTTTATTCTCATCTCTTATGTTTAAGTGTTCTATTTATTTTCTTCTATTCATAATAAATACATCAATCAAAACAAATTAATGCATATTAGATCATTTGATAAAAGGTTAAACTTCTTTGTGGCATCAATTGTGATTGAACATCCAAATATTTCAATAATATTTTATAAGCCAGTCAATCTGCAAGTCCATCCTATAAAGAAAATAAAGAGGGAAGAAAGAAATCAGAAAAATTGTTGCATCATGCTGTTTTCACCAAAGACTATTATTTAATGCAAAAAGCTGGAACTTTAACTTTCCGTGGTCCCAGGAGGATACTGTATGACTGAGTAGTAGTTTGAGTTGTTACCACTTTAGTAACATAAATGCAAACACAATAAATCCAGTCTTCTTTTTGAGTTTGATGGAGTTTAACTGGAATTTGTTGACAATCAAGGAATTATAGCAGCATCAGATGCCAAAAACAATAATACAAACAATGTATTTAAATATGAAGTGATTATTGCTGTGATTTTACTACTACAAATAATTTTCTATTTTTTTTTTTGGAAGCTAATGAATGACCTGAAGCCAGACGTCTGTATTGATCAGGGGCCGATGAATGGAAACACACCCATCCTATACTCATGCCACTACTTAACATCTCAGGTTTGTCCAAAGCTCTACTGTGCACTGCTCACCCAGCCTGTCATTGTATCTTTGTAACTAATTGTTTGTCTTTCCTGTAGCATTGTTTTTATCACATTAACGGACAAATGTACATTGGAGGAATCACGTCTCACACATATAACAACAACCGCTGTCTGGTGGACCCTGCTGCTGGCGTCCATCCTAGACTGTACGACTGCAAAATGGCCAAGCAGAAAAAGCTTCACATGTTGTGGGATTTTAAACAAGTAAATATATTTGGTTATAAAATAAATGTACAAACGTATACCTGAAATGTATCCCTCATATTAATGGATGATATGTACATTTATTTCACAGGGTGGAACTATCCAGAACAGAGAAACAAAGAGGTGTCTGGAGTTGGCCATGGGTGAAGATGGCTACTACAAACTCGTCATTCAGCCATGCACTAATCAGAGTTGGAAGATACAACATCTGATCAAAACAACTCACAAACTTACAGGCAAGGCCTTAAACAAAAGATGAAAAGAAGACGATGCCTTATGTAAAACCTTTTTTTTTTTAACCCTTGTGTGGTCCTCCGAGTCAAAGTGACCCAGTGGCCCACGAATGTGCCTTTTCATACGTACTGTATGCTGCCATTGCTTACTACTGAAAACAGTAAGATATCCTTGGGGGGTGGGGTGATGAGTCTTTGGAACTGAACTTTGAAATCTGGTTCTTTAAAACCTGATCGTAGGACACCAGCCTGTGCGCCTTGTACAGACGACCCCACAAGGGTTAAATGGGGTACACTTACAGTTTTCACCCAAACACTTGGAAGGAACAATGGAAAGCTGCAAAGTGGATTACTTAGAAAAAATAGGTGTAGTCGGAAAATTACAATACGATTACTATATTAAATGTTAAAGTAATGTTACATTGTGTAAGATGTTATATTTCCTTGGCTTTGATACTGTGAGAGCTCTGTGAACTAAGCAGCCACAGGTCAGAGCTGTAGCTCAGGGTCAATTTACATGTTACAGAGACTCAAACATTTACGTAGAATGATATAACAGTGAAGTAAATGACAACTTTAAATTACCCACTGTCTTTCTTATACCTTTGAATAATTATTGATGTTTAAATTGTGTGTGATGTTTACTTTGTATTTCTTAACCTTTGTTTTGTGCACAGTGGCCTCTGTGTTTTTGTTGAGCAGGACACAGACCATTTGTATTAGTTTCTGATCTGTTTAAACAGAGGTGTACACAACACTGAAGCATTTTTACATGTAGAACATTAGGACCCGGACATAGAATTATGACATAGTGACTTACAAGCCGAATTGTCTCTCGGTCACCTGGCTCTGTGTGTCTTAATGGTTTAAATGCGTTTGAGGAGGAGGACAGGAACCTTCAGTGGCCATCAGTTTGCCTCGGCAGCAACATACTACTCAAGACGCAGACTCTAGACTGCAGATTTCAACCGAAAACAAACTGATTTGTAATTTTAACTTTAATTGATTGAAAGATAAAAATGATTTGTAACTTTAATTGTAAAACTACTTTCTTGACATTAAAATGAAACCACAAAGACAACCAAAAGACACCAGTTTTATATTACTTTCACCAAGTCACTCGTGCCATAAAATATATTTTTTCCAAAACAAAATAAATTAAACTTAATTTGTGTTAATACATCATTTATTTTTGACATCACAAAACATGCACTATGAGTTTAATTGTGGTTTTTGTTCCTTTGTTCTGTTGTGCAAATATTTACATTTTTTTATCCACAAGGGAAAACATTTACAGATATTGTTGTACTAGATGCTTTCTAGAGGACATTGAAATACTTACAATTTTTTTTCTTATCAGTAATTTAAGGTTTTTTTAAGTTACATTTTCAGATTCCATCATATGTTTAAAACGTACTTCAGTGTATACTCATACAGTTAAAAGGTTATGCTTGAGTGTCATGGGGTTTGTTTATTTTACTACAGCATTTCACTTTAGAGCTGTTTATTATTTAGACAATATTTCTGTGTCATAAAAAATAAAAGTAAGGGCAGAAAAAACATGAGTTGCCATTTATTGTGGGACATCAGGATATCCTCCATCAGGATGTTGGGTGGATTTTCCATTGTAGACTTAACTTTACCAGTTCAAATACAACAAATACATACTTGATTTAGTTAAACAATGTGACATCATTCAAGTCAAACAGGATCTGTTACAGGTCATTATCATCTATTACTGGAAATAAAGGCGTCCCATTTCTTCTGCCACATGATGTAAGCTCTGTTCTTCAGATCCTCTGGCAGGGAGCTGTACCTGCAGGCGCAAGCAAACATTATGAGATTAAATACTTTCAACTGGTCAATGATTGTATTAGAAATGTAAGATTTGTCATACGTTATTATTTTTCTATCACCACGTAGAAGGATGAAATTGTGGTTCTTGCTTGTTTTTTTGTTGTTGTTTTTTTTAAATAACAATATTGAATGCCAAATAAATACTTCTGAAGTTTAGTAAAGCATTGTTATTTAAAGGCTAGTCACTATTTTTGGATTTCCATGTTGAGAATTCAGCATTATTTACAGCACTGATTCATTCAAACTTTCATTAGTTGATATAAAGGACCTAATATTTATCATTTTTGTTTCAGCAGAAGTATCTGAATATTGTTTAAATGTTATTGTTTACAAATATCAAAGCTTTAATGGCATTACATTTGTGTTTGTATGTGCTATCAAATGGTGGGTGCGATCTTGGGGTTTGTCCTATCAGTGATGCCGTAGTGTCATGACCTACGACCTATACAGGGACCCAAACAAGTATGGGCAATGTAAGAAGCTGCTTTAGTTGAGGCACAACAAAAACTTGATCCTTAGACACAAAACTTATGCTTCATATGTATGCAAAAATAGACTTTGCCATCTGTTAAACATCAAAAGAAAAGATTATTAGAAATTTGCATCATTGGAAACAGAGGCTACTGGTGTGTGTGTGTGTGTATGTGTGTGTGTGTGTGTGTGTGTGTGTGTGGGGGGGGGGGGGGGGGGTGCTGTCCATCCAAAGAAAACTGATGATCTCTGTTTGTGTCTTGTATTAAAGTTTATTGCTTTAATTATTTTTTGTTATCATGTTTCCCCCCTCTGTAACCTTAAGAGACAGAACAATCATCAAAACTACTTTCTAGTTGGTTTGTTTGAATATGGGGTGTGTCAGTCCTCCTCCATTCAACTAACAAGGACAACAGTGTGCAGGAGTTTACTTTGCACCCATACAGTGCATGTGTTGGCAGATTGAGCTTTCATCAACCAAATGAAAATACCTGACAACTTTGATTCCTGTTCCTATTTCATTCTTCTCTATCATCTTTTCACAAAGTAGTGGTAGTAGTTGTTGTTGTGCTTGTTCATTTAATTTACTTGTTGATTTGCATAGATCACATTGACAAGTCAGCTAGTTACAACAGTCTGCCTGTGCTAGTCTGCTATTATTAAGACTAGGAGACTGTGCTAGCGAGAAGTCATCTGGCCCACAGCTAATATAATGACTACAATGGGCTATGTGTCTGTTCTAGTTCTCCTGTAGTAATCATATGTTGTATACCTTTGATTTTATTGATAGATTGCTGTTGGTTGCATGCATGAAGTTCTTCATTTCTTTACAAAAAACAAAAACTTCATAAAGAAATTCCACACTGTTAACAAAATTGATAGTCATGATTTATACTAGTGTGAACATATTTTGATAACCAAATTGAATTATTACTATTATTAGTATTAGTATTAGTATTAGTAGTATTAGTATTAGTATTAGTAGTAGTAGTAGTAGTAGTAGTAATAAAAGTAGTAATAGTAGTAATAGTACTTGTAGTAGTAATAGTAGTCGTAGTAGTAGTAGTAATAGTAATAGTAGTAGAAGTAGTAGTAGTAATAGTAATAGTAGAAGTAGTAGTAGTAATAGTAATAGTAGTAGTTGTAGTAGTAATAGTAATAGTCGTAGTACTAGTAATAGTAGTAATAGTAGTAGTAGTAGTAGTAGTAGTAGTAGTAGTAATAGTAGTAGTAGTAGTAGTAGTAGTAGTAATAGTAATAGTAATAGTAGTAGTACTAGTAATAGTAGTAATAGTAGTAGTAATAGTAGTCCACTGATTTTTCAGGTATTATTTTCTGTCCACCCACACATGCCAAATGGGAATGCTATCAGGTTTGTATGATGACAGTTTGTTTTGTTGTTTTTGTGTGTTGTTTGCTTTGACACAGTTTTCACAATGTGGAAAACATTATGAGGATTCAGCTGCAAAGAAAAATAAAGACACCTAACGCCCCAGTTGAGACTCTCATTTTTGGATCTAAGGATTGCTTACAGTTGATAAAGAGTGAAACACTCTTTACCTATATTAACCGATTATGTGGGAAGAGATATGGGTTTACTCAATTAATGAATAATAATCCCAGTCTTTATCTTGGTATTAGCTCATGTTCTGTTGGTCACAAATCAAGGTATTTTATAAAATTGTGCTGCATTGAAAGTATTGCTCATATCTTATAAGCTCTCTCTAAATGGGATTCTTGTGAGCAGTTACTGGATAAAGATGTTGACTGCAGATACTGTAAAGACTGTATATTCTAAATGAATTCACATAGATGTTTATTGGAACAAGTCTACAACACATGGACTGAAGCACATTTTCTACTAGTACAGAAAATCCTGTACAAGGCTCAAATATAATTACACTCTGTATGTACCTCATTCACTGAATGACCTATTTAAGAAATAATCTATTCCGATAAGGGCATGTACAGTATTATATTTAGTATTTTGGTGCTGCAAAGAGCAGGCGTCTTGGGCTTTAATTAAATTTATATGACTACTGTAATGAAAAGCAAAACTGATGGTCTTAATACTTATTAAAAAATCAGCCAAATAATAAAAGTAGGACATTAGTGGGTGAACATGGCTTACCAAACAACTTCCACTGAAAGTTAGATAAAAAATAAATAAATAAAAAGTGATTTAATAGTGCCTGATCAGATTAGTGCTACCCTGACCTGTATTATGACTTATCAAATTTGTGACATAGAGTTGAAGTTATTACACTGCTTTCCTCAAATATACCAGACACTCTCACAGACACTCTTTGTTGTTTGATCTCAACTGAAGCAGCGGCATCTATTATAGTCTGCAGAATTACTCTGTATATCACAGGAAGTGTTTCAGAATTTTATTTCCCTTTCATTAAGGGGTTTTCTGACCTTAAGGTAGAATGGTAAATACTCTAAATAGAACATATAGCATAAACTTAAATTGCTAGACATTTTCGATGGCTGTGTTTTTAGGCCCAAACCCAGTTCACGCATTGGCCTTCCCCCCTCCCCTTTGTACTTGACACTACTCCCTCACAATGTTTCAAGGGGTAGGTGTTGAAATACTCCACAATTAAGTAAGACAACCCTTCAACACCTGTTACATCACCTGCAGTCATCGATGCCACAATAAACAGATGCCTGAAATATTTCCCCATGCTGTCAACAGCAGTAATTGTCTCTTTTGTATGGGGCTTGGGTCATCATTTTGTAGCTCTCAACTACAAACTGCAAAAATATAACACATTGAAATGGCATTGAATTATCAATCAAATGATTAAGATGTTTATGAAGAATATCCTTAAATTTGTAGTATTTCTTTCATCTCACTGCTGCACCTTTTTTGTTGTGTTTACCGCCATCAATTCAATTGAATTCAATTTTAATTGTAGAGCCTTAAATCACAACAAGGTTCTCATAGGTCTTTACAGAGTTGTTTGGATATAAATAAAGAGCAGATGAAAGAAACAGATCATTGTCCGGCTTGGACCCTCCTTCTCGGTAAGGAAAAACTGTAAAAAAATCAGAAGGAAAAGAGAAACCTTGGGGAGAACCTCAGTGAAGGAAAGATGCACTCCCATGGACAGACAGGCTATAGATGCATGTCCATTTGCACATGTAGTCCCTAAGTGTGGGTGGGGGAGGAAGTCAAGGGTCACAGGTCAGGACAGGACGCATCTTGCCAATGATTCAAACATAATTTCTCATACACCTCTGTTTGTAGTGTGGCCCTGAAAAATGTCTGTTTCAAAGGTAAAACAGCCCTCCCTGTTCATCCTTGCCCTCTGATTCATGGGGAATCAGGACACCCCTATGCGTTCACTTGAGTGCACAAAATGGAGAGGTAGGGGTAAGGGGGTGAATTGGGACTGGGCTTTACATTGCTGAAAGTAAGTCATTTAAACAAGAGTATAAATCCAATCATGTGTCCACATTTCCTTTGATATCACCAGCAATTTCAGCTGCATTGGTCTGAAAAGTATTTATATACCATATATATATTTATTACACGAATGATGAACATTGAATTTGAATGTAACTGGTATAGACAGATGGATGCATAGGTTTTTAAAAAGTATGATAAAATAAAGTCCAAACAGATATAAAATATAACAAGGCTTACCTAATAGAGTTACCAGCCAGTTCTTTTAGAGTTCCCAAGTTTGCCTTTAGTCCACCAATGCCCACAAAGGCTTGATAGAAGTCATATGAGAGGCCTATGGTCCCGAACAAAGATGGATCATCAGAACTGATCACCATGGGGTGGCCCTCAGCCATCAGTACAGTGGCAGGGTGGTTTCTTAGATCTGACACCAGTTTCAGCACCTAGAGGTAAAATATCAAACATATTACATTATAATATATAAAACAGATGCACATTGTTTCTAAAGTCACTAACTATAAGCATATAATAAAATGTCCTAAAAACAACATGAAGGACAACAAAATGAACTAAATTATTTTTCCACTTATAATGGCTGTTGTTGCCACAGATGTTTTAGCAAGTTTTGTTTTTCAACTGTTTCTCTGTTGTTTATCTTCTTTTTCATCATTTTATAGATACACATATATGATAATTAATAATGGTCTGAAATGAGGGGGAATTATATATATTATATTTTGAGGGAGCATTACCATAATCCCTACCTGTAAACCTAAGTCTTCCCCAAACTTTGAGAAAAGTTTCTAACATTGTGTTATCTGACCTGGTTTGAGATGGGGCACAGTTCCACAGCCACGTTTCCTTTTCTGGAAAGCTCTTTAGCCAGTGGGTGGTGAGCCAAAGCATAGCCATGTCCAATGCGTTTGGTGTTAAACAGGAGGGCATCAAGAACATTTTGATCCACATCTGTGCCTTCATCATCTGCACACAAACACATACAATATAAATAGAAAAGTTTATAATTTCTCATCATTTACTTGAGGGGTACAGTTATTGACAAACAGATTAAGAGTGATTCTGTCTTTTTTTGTCTAGTAATTTAAAAGACAAACTATGCAGTGTGTTTGAGTATACACGTCACCCACCTGTCTCTCCTGCATGAAAGAAATACGGTAGTGTTGCCCCCAGTTCAGCCGGCAGAGACAGTGCTTTCCTGAAATACCAAAGTGTCCTCCCACCATCCTCCCTGCCCACCTTCAAAACACAGTGATGTTAATCATAACCCAATTGCACATAAAACAAACAGGAGACATTATTAATCAGTGGGTACAGCCTTCACATATCTGAATAAAGGCAGATCCTTTTTACCATGTCAAACCCTGCAATGATATTTGGGAAGTCCCTCTTCAACTGAATAGCTTCTTTGACAGCTGCTGTGACCTCAGATACACTCAGTTCCCTTGAGAAAAACAAACACAGAGATTTACACTGACTGGGACAAAAAAGTGTTGTCTGTTTTTTACTAATAGTCAAATAAAATGGCTGCTTTGGTGCACATTTTTTCCTGTTTGTACCCGTATGTATTGTGTAAATGTAAAAAAAATAAAAAATAAAAAACTAAAAATCTATCAAAGATCTTGACAAAACTTTCAACTGGTGGAAATAAACTGTATTTTCAAACTACAGAACTCAGAAGTAAAGTCTCAATGACACATGGGACACTGACTGGAAACTGTTAAATGAGTTCATGCCTCTGAAAGCTATATTGCTACACCCATTTGCTGATCACAGGAATGAGACAGAAGATAATATATTGAATTGCACAATTGCAATAATTTTTTTTTCCAGAATGAATCTTTGTCAATTTTTCAAATTAGCCAAAATTCAAATGATTAGTCATATAAATAATGGGACGTACTGACATGACTGGGCTTAATTATATTTGTATAATTACATTTATTAAGAGATAGGATACCTGTGGACAGAAATTATAATCCGAGCGCCCACAAAGTCTGGATGATCTGCAATGAATTTCTTTGTAACTTCCTGGAATGTCTTCACAGTCCAAACTTTATCATGAATGGTTCCATCAAGGTCATACGTCTAGAAAATAGACAGGGTTTAGTCACATTTAGTAGTACAAGAAGCTCAGTCTGTTTTCACTGTAAATGACTGCTCTCTTTGCAGTGGAATGAATTTACTGTGGCCGTTTAAGAGACGTTGAAGCTTTGAATCAGCTGGAATGTACATAGATACAAGGTATGAACACAAACCCTTGAAAGGCAGCTCCTGAGCTCCACGTACATGATGTTGTCACTATGAAGCTCCTCTAAGCCTCTGTAAAAATAGTCCTTTTGCACAGGAGCGTGGGTAATCAACCCTGTGGCTGCTATGAAGGCTTTCTCAAACTTCTCCCATACAACATCCTGGCTCGGGTACTGATTGTCTGGATCTTCAGTGAATAGTGTAAGGTGCTGCATTAAACTGAAACCATACAAAAACAATGAAATCTGATTATAGTTTACAATACATATTACATTTGTAATGTGTAGTGATGCAAGTTCAAGTTTTAGATCACAAATTTCACTCAAATGTATAGTTTATAAAAGTCCCCTAAAAAAACTTTTTTTCCCCCTAAAACACAAATAAATAAAGAAAAATGGCTAATAATAATAATAATAATAATAATAATAATAATAATAATAATAATAATAATAATAATAATAATGATAATAATAATAATGATAAAAATAATAATAATAATAATAATTTTCCCCTTTTCTTTACTTATACCTTAATATATGATATATGATATATAACATCAATGATATACAAGGTATATCATTGATGTTTTGTTGCTTGATTTGTATTGATTTAATTTTTTGTGTGTTCAAAATAAAAAACCAAATAATTTTAAATAACAATAACAACAACAACAACAACAACAATAATCAGAATTTTTAAAAGTTGTTTCAGGACAACTAAGGTTTTTTTTTTTTTTTTAATTATCGCATTAAAGTATTGTGTAATTTTTATCAAGCTACTTTTGAAAACAAAAAGTCCTCTCTTCCAACAAATACTTTTTAATGTATAATTCTATTTATATAACGGTAAAGAATCATAACCGGAATTGTCAGATACTACAACAGTACATCATCACCATTTACATTCCATGAAACTTAAGACACAACTGTTACATACTGTATGTAGCAGAGAAATATTTCAGACATCATTACATTATTTGACCTAAAATTTAAGTCATTGCCAAATGCAGTTTAGACATTTATGCTCTGACATTTAGACAGAGGATAAAGTTACAATGGAAAATTGATTTGCATGTTCAACAATATCTAATATTAATATTATATTTTAATATCTAATATATAAATTATTAGATTAATATCTAATAACTTAGTACATTTCATACTGTGTAAAAGCACATGGGCAATTACTTCTCTACAGTCAATTTCATTTAGAAAAACAGAATGTCTATGATGTAAATGTCAATTAATTTTATTTTCTTCATCCTTATTCTCCTTATAAAGCATCACACAGTTATACTTTGAATGCCTCCGGTGTCAAGTTCCCTTAGGTTGGAATTAATGCCACAGTTATTCATGCTGATGTAAGTGGTAGCACTGAACTGTTTGGGTCTTCTCAATTTTTCTAACCCAGTTTTTAAAGAGACAAACTTAAAACCAAACATACAGAAACCAGGCAAGAGAAAGTGAACATTGGGGTACATTTCTTTTTTCTCTAAATAATATTTTTGATTACTCATCATGAAACAAATCTATCTGAAGTTTCTAAAACTGTGTTTATATCATTATTACCTGAATTACAACTAGAGATATAAAAGAATATGTGAGAATGCAGTATACATTGACAATGGTAAAGGCTGTAAATGGAGCATAATCTCACCATGTAATTAACAATGAGTAAATAAATATGTTCAAAATATATGCCTGCCTAATAATTTCATAATAATCACATACTACAATGATTGTGAATGTTGTTTAAAAAAGCAGACAGATATGTATTAAATATAGTAATGAAAATGTCACTTAAGACTGAATTCAGTATTTCAGTATGTTAATAAAATCTTTGATTATTACTGTATATGGTACATCGCACTGAACAAACATCTCACTATGTTCCTTTTTTGGGATTCTAACTCTGTTGCCATGAATTAATGACTTTTAAAACTACAATACAAATTATATCACTTTAATTTCTGATATAATGTACTCCCATATATTATGAAAAGTGTGGAACACTAAACATTAGCACTTTCTTTAAGGAACATCACCTTTTGTTTTTTTGTTTTTTATAAACCTTCAACAACTGCTACATATTTTTCCTCACGTAATGACGATAAACTCATGTTTTTATTAAATATTTGTTCTTTAATGGCATATTAATTGCTTAGACGTACAATCTGAACTATTACAGCTACTGCTAAATTAATTCTTAAAAACAGACATAGAATCGTTGGTATTGCTGTACAGCGCTTTCTCCTTTTGTTATTTGCTTGGCCTGGCCCATAAGACACACCAAACAGGTAGTTTAACCACCAGACATAAAACAAATAAGACACAACCAATACTAATAATATTCAGTCAATACTAGCAGCAGTAAAAAATATTTTGTTATTTTTCACAGCAGTAATAAAGTGCAAATATAATAGACAGAATTGACATCAGTTCTTGGGGTTAAAATATGAGTAAAGTATGAGGTGAGGGAGTTTACAGCCCTGGAGAGGAAGCCATTTTTCATTGTGCTGGTTTGTGAATGTTAAATACACTGGTCAGTTTTATCTGTCTAACAAAATTCCATGACATTTTACTTTTTCAAGACAGAACACAAGAGCTCGCTTTATACAAATTGCAGCATTTCTTATTTATATTCAGTTGTATATGACTTTTATTGGTTTGTCTAAGTTCATTAAATCAAGTCAATCTTATCTGCCCTATTTAAATCTCAATAAACTGTTAAATGTAGATTATTTTTTTACCTGTTATCAAAGCCTGTTGGGTCTCCTACTCTGGCCCTCAGGGTCTCAAGCAGCTGCCAGTAGAAGCAGTCCCATCGTGGAAAAGGTTGGTGGTTAGAGAACAGGAAGCGAACAGAGTTGTCCCAGGTAAAGCAGATGTAGCAGTGTGGCCTGTAGGTGACATTTTTCACCAACCACTCAACACTGACCAGAGAGGAACCGTGGACGTGAAGTGCTGCTCCTGTAGATAAAATATAGTTGGAAATCTCAGACTAACAAACTAAAACTTCACAGCAGGATAAAAGAAGAAGATCTTTAAGTCACCTTTGGGCATCTTCTGCAGGAGTTTAAAAATTGAGCTCTTCTGGATGAGTGGCTTTGCTTTGAAGAAGTGCAAAGCAGGGAGAAACTGTGCAGCAGACATCTCCTGCTGCTTTAACCGGCGCAGGTAAGAGTCCAGCTTCTGCTCGGCTGCTGTCAGAGTTACAGTGCCTCCAGTCTTTCTGGAAGCCTCCTGGCGCAGCAGCAGGTCTCTGTGAGCCGGGTCAGGCATCCCATCAGTCATCCAGACAAACCCCACAAGGAGCACACAAATGACCAAAGCCTGGCAGAATGAGATCACCATGTCCTTGTGTGCCACAGGAGGCCACTGTAGTCCTCCTATAACATCATCACACAGCCTCCACAGTGAGCAGGACTCTTATGTCTGGAGCTGTGAAGCCAGAAATTTCCATTAGATATAAGTAAAGACATTAAAGTCCATCTGCCTCAGTGGAAATGTTTTGCGATGTACTGCATGAATATGTTTGACAACAGATTTGAAGTAATTTACATATTAATAAATAGAATGTTTTCACATTCATAAACCTGATCTTGACTAGAAACTTCATTTAAGTTTTTAAAAAAATTTTAAAAATTACATCCCCAGGTCATTACTGGTAACTTCAAAAAACAGGAAAAGCCATAGAATATAATTTGTCAAACTTACAAGCGCAAATACTCACATGTATAACAGTCGGCGTGCTGTCTGCTCTGTCCACGAGAAACTCTGCTTTCACTCTGTCTAGCTTGTCAGAAAACACTGAACAACTGGGTAATTGAGGCATTTTTGTCTGACAAATACCATGTGATAACGTAATGAATGGGGCATGAATGGTCAGTGTTAGCCACTGCAAAAAAAAAAAGGGGGGGGGGTACATTTTAACACTGGAGATGCAGTTTGAAACAGAAACAAAAGGACAGAGGTAATAATGATTTATATATTTTTTTTATTATGTTGTACATTTCCACAATATAACAGTTTCAGTTGGATACACAATCAAAAAAGAAAAAACAAAAACACAATCACACATACATATAATTTAATCTGGAAACCTCATATACAGACAATGCACCCTCTGGAATGATATCAACCACTCTAATAGATCATGACGGAAGAATGACATACAGCTGATGTAACATCAATAAATTAAGTTATTAAGGTCATGTGTGGTTTTTAGTTTGTTTCTAGGACACTATTTGTTATCTCTGATTGGTTGGAGCAGAAACCCATTAGCAACACAATGTTCCAAGTAACTTGGGGAGGAGTGAATGAAACTTGAAAATTGTGACTTCAGTGCTGTGTTTGTCATGAACACTGATCTAATTTGAGAGCAACCTGTTAAAGACCCAGCTGGTCAGCCAATTCCATTGTCCCTGACCAGTCGGTGTAAACTGAAACCCTCCAACAGAAGCAGCAGAATAAACCGGTCATTACAACTGTGCAGTAACCATGACACACATCTGTAATGTTGAGCGGCAGCGGTTTTTATGTCCCTTAATGCACAGGAAAAAAAAATACAGCAATACATCACACAACAACAATGCATCTCTTTTTGAGCTGGAATTTCATTTCACAGACAGGATATGATGCCTTTCATATGACAAAATAAAAAATAAAAGTAGACTTCTGCTTTAATATGGTGGATGTTTTTAGTCCATGAACTTGCGGTTTGGATTGGCACCGAAGAGAGCCACTCGGATTTCTGGCATCATCTGTAAATATGGAAAACTCCTCATCAATAAAGTGCAGAAATGTGGCTTTTAGGGTGTAAAGTAGATCGTGGAGGTTTGAAGAGTGTTAACATTTGTTATATTTAAATATTTCTGGGACCCAATATAATTGTAATAATCAGTGAGAATACATATTAATTACTGAGACAAGTCCCCAAACATTAGTATGTAATAAAACCACTGGATATTATAGAAGCTACCTGTATTCAATTTCTATTATTAGAAGTAAGTAATTAAAGTTGGATGGCACAAATCAGGTATTGCGTCACTTCCTACCTGCTGAGCCATGAGGTCCAATCTGCTCTCCAGGGTGTTGGACACCTTGATTTTCCCATCACCATTATAGATCTCAATGCCTCCAGAGCTGAAAGAAGAAATGTGAAAAATACATTAATCAAACTTAGTTACAACAAATGTATACCTTTGTTAAAATCTGTATCTAAATTTGATGACTCTTACACATCTGGGTGGAGGTAATTTTCCTGGTCGATACGGACCTCCAGATTGGTTTTAACAGCTGCTTTATATATAGGAATATTCCTCTGTATGGATGCCTACGAACAACAGTTAAAATGCACATTTAATTAAGAAAAAGAAACCACTCACACAAACATTTGTGAAAATTTTACTCACCTGTACCATCTGAACATCTTGCTTACGACAGCGAATGGTCACTTTTGGCTCCAGAAGCTGATAGAAGCCCTGATATAAAAGATTAGTGTTATGTTAGTAAACCTTGAAGGATGTAAGAACAAATGCAGACACTCAAAATAAATACTAACCTGCAACATCAAACCATCCATCAGTGCTGGATACCTGGCAGGGTCTTTTGCAACATTAGCAAGCCGTTGGCGGGCCTCATTCAACATTTCCTTGTAATAAAATATAGATTTACAACATCATATGAATGTATTATTTACATAATTCATTAGTCTTAGTATATTTACAAAATAGTTTTAGAGGTATGGACAATGGCTTACCGAGATCATATCATCACGAGCCTTCAGGACCTTCAGTCGAGCCTGATTCATCAGATTTGACATCTGTCTGTAAAGCACACAAACAACCAACACGTTAGATGTGTTTATACTCTATATTTAAGTAGCACTGTGCTTTGTGCAGAAACCAAGGAGACGGTTAACAAAACAACCACTGTAAAATGAAACAACTAAATAAAATTACAGAAGCTGTGTGTCACACAGGTTTTCCTTTGTTCTTAAAAAAGCAAACTAACAGAGAACATGTGTCCTGTGATGTCTAGTCATGACTCACATTTTCTTCTGCTGCTCGATCTGCTTCTCTTTCTTCTCATAGTACTCCATTATCTTCAATCTCTGAGTTTGGACCAGACGGCCCTTCTCAATGTTGAACTCTTCTTCTGCCTAGATGATAACATACAGTTAATTTAAAGGCAAGTGACAATGAATTTGTTTCTTTTCTGCTGTTCTGAATTTGTGATACTTAAGCATGGTTATGTGCACACTCAATTTCATATCAAACAAGGCAGTCAAGGACAGCAGACCTCTGCCAAGGCTTAATACGGTGTCATATGATGTTAAAACATGACGTGATGGAGCCATAGGTGTTGACCCATCTGATGCCCAAAGGTGAGACGATGTGAATGAAACCCCCCGCCAGATTCTATCTTTTCTGAATCCTGAGACATTACTACTGATGTGTTTTAGCTGTTGACCTTTGACCTTCATTGCTTGAACTCTAATGGGTTCTTGCTTGACCTATCATTCCTGAAAGTTTCATTAAAATCTGTTCAGAACTCTTTGTGTAACCCTGCTGACAGACAAACAAACGGACCAGAATTTAATACCTCCTTGGTGGAGGTAATTATATAAAGCCCGCAGTCAGGATCAGGATAGAACTCTGTTGTCCCATATGGGAAATTTGTTTAAAGTGTCTAACCTAGAAGTCTGATGTAAAAAAACAAAACCCATAACATAGTTTTGGATAATTCTTTAATTAAATTCACTTCAATCTCCATTGTTTACTCAAGAAAATATGTATTTTTACTCAAATGTTAATGGTGAGTGATGTTTAGGTACTTTCACTGAAATGGAAAACCAGATGACTTGGAATACAACAAACCTGAATGCTATTAGTAATACTCGTGAGTTAAGTTGCTCAATTCTCTAGAACCATAGATTTTCTGAGTTGTGCTTCTTGAGGTTCAGTGACACATTTGTACTGTGTATTTAGCACCCCCTGTGGTAGAAAGGTTTATTACTTTTGGCATTTAATAACAATAAGAGGTCCATTGTAGCACCAAGTACACTAAGTGGACTGATGAGGGGCTCTCAGTCCAACTTAAAACACAATGCACCTTGAAATGTCCTGTACATGAAATGTACTATACAAATAAATTTGCCTTTACCTGATTTGTCACTAAAATGTGCAATACATACAGGTCAAACTACAGCAGTTTCTGGAATCACTTCAGACTGATAAGTGATCTACTACCAATACTGTGTAAATTGTGATGGGTGCATGTGTTTATACCTTTGCATCAATCTCTTCTGCCTTCTCATTGGCCTCTTGCTCAATGAAGGCCATCATATGCTTGATCTGTAGACATAAACAACAACATTATGACAAGTGCTAAGGAAAATATGACATCCTTATCAGAAACATTTAATTATAGACAGCTCTTCTAGGATTTATATATATATATATATATATATATATATACAGATACATTTGGTTTGTATCTGTTTTTATATTGAGACAAAGGATATTGCAGAGACTCAGCTCCATCATATTGAGAGTCAGGAGCATTTTGTCACCCTGTTGTGATTTCATTCAGTTGTCTGTTTTTTCCCCACTATGGTGATACATTCTTCTTTCCATTTTCTTTAGAAAAACTGACTATAAACCTCAAGTTTTTGTAGAGTTTACTTCTGTGGCCTGTTTTGGAGTTTATATTTTTAGACAGTAACTCACACCCTCAATCATTTTCACAAAGATGGACTAAGTCTGATATCGGAATTGAACAGATAATGGATTTCTTTAAGAAATAATGACAGCAGTATGGAGCAGGACAAAGTTATATACATATTTTTCTGCCCAATATCAAGTTCTGGAAAAACTGACATTGTTCTAAATTAACAAATTCTGCTTTCTTTAACTGGATAACTGCTGAATTAAATGTAAAAGTATATACACAATAATAAACCTGTACTCCTGGACAAGGAAATGAAAATTATATATAGATATACACATACACACACATAGAGAGAGAGAGAGAGAGAGAGAGAGAGAGAGAGAGAGAGAGAGAGAGAGAGAGAGAGAGAGAGAGAGAGTTAAAAATTAAACAAAATATTAAAATGTGGTGATTCCAAATAACTTCCAACTAACTTTGTAGTATTTGCCTTCAAAGTTTGTAATTCCAGTGGTGTTGTTAGATATCAGTCATCATATGAGTCAAATTCCAGTGATAGAGATTATTTGTAAAATGTCCAGTCTTGTTAAATTACGCTTTCCGTTTTGGTTCTAACTAACTTTCTACGTTCTAACTACGACTTTTGTTCATGACTTATCAAACAGTCTAACTTCAGATAGATGGCTAAATGTATCTGTTAAACAAATCGTCTTGGTTCACAGATACCTGAATTGCAGTACAGTTGTTCAATTCGAATTATGGGTAAAACAACATTATGTTTAATAGTATCACCACGTCAGACCATTCAGCTCTGCTCTAACATACTGAATATTTTTCACTCCACCCTACAGATTTTACTATCACACAGAAGTGGAACTGTTTTATTGATATAATTCAGGTTCCTTATTTAAAGATAATAAGAAAAAAATACAAAAGAGTGAGACCTGAGGATACTTTAGACCAGTCTAAACTATCTATATGAAACTGACTCTTGTTCCTCATTAGGCCCTAGCATGTGTTTATCATGTGATCATTTGGAAATATGTCCCTCTGCATGTTAGCCATGACTTATCCTGTAATAGAAAAGTCAAAACAGCAGATGATTTTGATACAATTAGTAATTCTTCATATAAAATCCCAGTCAAAGCACGACTCATACTTTTATGTTTTTATTTCAATGCTAGCATCCTGTAACTCTTTCAATGTCATCGTATTCCATCTATAGTATTTTCACAATTTCACTACAAGCGGAAGTGTTTTTTGCTTCATAATAACACAGTTATGACGCTAAGACATCGGCTCAAGTGTTAGTGTTCCTGGTGAAATGTCATTTTGAAGGTTAAAACTGTTCAATACCTGCTTCTGTACATCGGCATCGCTCAGCGCCATGGTTGCAGCTGTCAAATATCCGTTCGGGCCTGTGAAGATAAAAAGACCAGAAACATAAACATTAAAGCGAGTGGGAAGGGAAACACTCAACTACCGATGAAAGCACATATTATTAAAGTAATGTGAGTTCGAGTCGGATATTTCTTTACCTAAAAATTACGGATGAGGGGCTTTGAATTAATCGCTGCAGTCGTGACTCCTAAAGATGTCTACGGAGGATCAGCTGATTTGCAATGTCACGTGATATTTACTTCCGGTTACGCAACTAATCATGTGCGAAAACCGGAAAACTGAACTGTCGAAGAGGGAAAATGAAATGCTTATTTTATCCAAAATATTTTATAAACATGGATAGATGTATATCTTTGAAAGCAAAGTCTATTTTTGTAATGTGGACTGTGCTTCTCTAAATAAAAACATTTATATGTCGTGTGGTTTATCTTCTACTACAGATTTATATGCGACTTTAATATATCATAATATTTAGTGTAATATTTGAAAGAAACAGGATGAAATACTACATTAATTATGTGTTAGAAAATATGTTTTCGTTATTATTAAAGGTTAATTTCATTTAAAAATCAAATGTATTATATCCCAGAGAAAATGTTTAATCTTTATCAAATTTTGTAAATGGTGAAGTTAACTGGAGAACCTTTATATTGTGCTATTGATGAATATTGTCAACTTCCTAATGTGGTGTGTTATCAATCAATCAATCAATCAGTCAGTCAGTCAATCAACCAACCAACCAGCCTACATGTCTGTCTGTCAGTAGGGCAGTCAGTTAGTCAATCAGTCAAATTTAATTTGTGTTGGACAAATCATAATAAAAATAATCTCAGACCACTTTACATTTAGAAAATCATACTCATAATATTTAATTATTGTATTGCATTGTATTTTATTTTTTTAATCTGGCAACCAAATGGCATGTAGTTGTATTCTAGATTAGATTTACTAGGAATACTTCTGTCTTGGGTAAATCTCGATGTAAAATATAGTTTTACCAAAAATAATATTTTGATAATTTAACGTATTTTTTGACAGAAATTTAGACAAACTAAAATGTTTTTAAAAAAGAAGGGAAAAAAAGATGCATTCAAGAGAAGTTAATTCAAATAAATTAGTCACAATTTTCTCTTAATATCATTACTCAGTATGTTGTTTATGTTCTCTTTAGTATATAGTAATTTTTACTCTTAAATGTATTTCTGGTTAAGTGGTTAACATCTCATTATTACCTCTGCCAAGGAGGTATTAAATGCAAGGTTGTTTGTTTGTCTCTCTGTCACCAGGATTAAGCAAAATGTTCTGAACAAATTTTGATTAAACTTTTGGGAATGATAGATAATGGGTCAAGGAAGAACCCATTAGATTTTGAGCAATGAAGGTCAAAGGTCAAAGTCACACTAACGGTCAGCATCTAAAACACATCAGTGGTAATATCTCAGGATTCAGACAAAATACAATCTGGTGGTATGTTGCATTCACATTGTCTCACCTTTGGACATCAGATGGGTCAACACCTATGACTCCATCACGTTACGTTTTGACGTCATATCACACCATATCAAGCCTTGGCGGAGGTCTGCTGTCTCTGACTGCCTTGTTAAATTATTAGAATATGTTCAATACACCTTAATATCCTTTAGTATGATATACATCCTGTGATCCACATTCATGTCTCTATTTCTGTCTGTCATTTTGTTTCTGGAGGAAAATGCAAGCTCTGCTGAGAATTTCTGTATTTTTCATCCAAATCTGCTGCAATATATTATTCTTTTGTTGAAATAATTCCTTTTGTTGTTGCATCACTTGTAAGTTTTTTTGTGTTCATAAGTTCTAAGTTGTTTCCTGTTGCCATTAGTGAAGTCAACTCCTCAGCTCTTGAAATGCAAAGCCAGTAAAACTGAACTACACCAAAATAAGCAAATATGGTGGTGTAAAAGTTTACTGAATTAAGGTTTCCTGGCAGACTTTCCAGTCTTACATACGTCTCACCAGTAGAGGGAACTAGATCTTGGAAAGTTGAGCTTGAAAAATAGCTCTTCTCTCTGTCTGACATGCATTTTCCACTCAGACATGCCACACAGTGGACTGACTGATAATCTGTTGTTTGGACAGTGATTGGAACACTGTGAGCGTCCATGAAACAGCTGACCTCTGTTGACCTTTCAACAACAAATACTGAGGTTAAAGTCTCTTCTAAGCACTCAATGTTACTTTTCTACCCATGTCAAAGTTTTCCTGCATTACACTATGAAAACGTGGGGAACACACACAGACTGCTCAGCGGCCAGCTGTTATGTCATGAGTGGAGTGGGTGAGAGAGAGAGAGAGAGAGAGAGAGAGAGAGAGAGAGAGAGAGAGAGAGAGAGAGAGAGAGAGAGAGAGTTTAGCACAGCTTGTCCATCTTGTATTAGGTTGCCAGATCTAAGTGCATGTTGTTTTGTGTCTTCGTGTCTGAATACACTTTGTGCCATTAAATCTCTGCATCTCATCTAGCAAATTATTCAGCACCGCACCAAGAAGACCCAGGTATGCTGGATGTTTTCTTTTTACTGAGGTTACTTAAAGTTTTAGCAAAATGTGCAACAGTCCCCAGACTGTGTTTGAAATACAGAATGTCATTTAGTTTTTATTCTTTGTGTATCATATTCTCTTTACCTATGTTGTCTGTAAACATGACAGTGTGAGGATTACTACAGAGGAACAAAGCAAAGGGCAAAATGTTACTTTATGTAAAACACAAAACTCTACCAATTCTCCAAGTTTGACATTCAAACTGACCTTTCCTAAAAATCACTCTTAATGCAAACTCTCCTTCACATATAAACCCACAAAGATTATCCTAAATTTTACTTATCATTCACTGTAATATGTTATTGCTTGTATGGGATCAATAGGATCCAATTACTCAAGTAGGCCACTAAGTCAAGGAGGATCACAGAGGAGGAAGGGTTGATTAGTTTCTCAGCAAAGACACCAACACAGTCTTGGTATATATGAAAGATTTGAAGGGTTTTGTGGCCAACTTTAATGTTCAGGTCAACTGTGTTAGTGAGGTTGAAGTCTGCAGCACTTTAGAGTCAACAATATGGCAGCAAGTTGGTCATTAAATCAGTGACGTCTGAGGCATCTGTTTCAGAGTCTGCTCACTTGGGAAGGGCTTAAGTGAGATGATAGTGAGCATTTCAGACAGAAAAGCACTAATGAAACAATGAGACTATTTATGTAAAATCTAAGTTATAGAGTAGAAACAGATTTACTAGCTCTGGTGGCTGTCACAAAAACCTCTGGTGATTTAGTTTGGTCAATGGATTATAATGGAAATACTTATGCAAAGCCAAATTGTGTCTTTTATTGGTTTTGCAAAAAAAGGTACCAGCTGTTGCGTAACAAGAAAAGGATTTTATTTTCATCTTTGAAGCAGCACAAAAGACACTGTGTTTCAACATGTATTTATATAGCAAACTATTACTAGTCTTGATCCTTCATTACATATTTCTGCAGTTTTATAGGATCTTGTTATGAATTATTTCTTTTGTGTTTGTGGGTGGAGGTGTTCTTTAAAACAGCACTGAATTGGAATCAAATACAGTAATCTAAATCTTGTGGTTTGAAGTCTGAACTGTTTCTGAATGCAGTCACTTTATAATACAATTTACTAAATTTATTCTGCCTGACACACAGACTGATAGGATCCTTCTTATGACCTTAAATTAAGTTGGGAATTTTTATTATCAACAATATATAGCAATATTATTACTCTTATCTGTTTGATTTTTATCTTTTATTGTGTACTTTGAGATTTGATTTCATATATAAAGTGCTTTACAAACACAATAAATTATTGTTCATTATTCACTGCTACCTTTGCTTATAGAGATCAATGACGTGTCTAAAGTTTTACATTCACTCCTTCATTTAAGGTTAACTGCCAATGTAACACATATTCAAGCTCCATGGAGACTTTACAGGGATTTGTCCTGCTTAGGGAGCAGATATTATACACACAGGCTACATGTTGTAACTAAACATGATACAACTGGACACGTAAGTGTGAGTGAGTTTCTATTTTGGGGTGGGCAGGGCGCTGAATATTTTCTGTAATCAAAACTAGGACGTAGCACTAGGGGTCAAAAGGGTCACCTTGAGAAAAAAAAAGTTATACATGCAGAGGAGTTTCAAACTATTTATTTAAATAAAAATATTTTAAAGTATTAAAATGTCACTTAATTTAATTTTATACATTATGAATACCTGATTTTTATTTTATACTCCTAACATGACAATTTCCCACGTCATGTCAAATCACTCAAATAGCTTCCACTACTTGGGAAACAGATGGAGATGTATATAAAGCCTAAAGATAGCAAGATATGCAGGTCGGGGGATATAGATAGACTCAGATGCAGCAAAACTGAGCAGCCAGTGAGCAACTTTTTCCAAACACAGATGTCACTCAGAGATCTGTTAAGGACACATGGAAAAGCATTTAGTCATGTTACATGTGACTATTATCTAAGGCACTATGTGCAGAATTTTGAGAATGGGACCACAGGCTGATACATATCATTTAGAAAGAACAAACCAATGATGTATGATGTATAATACAACTTGAAACAAAATATCGTTGGAATTAAAAATGTGATTTAGATGTCATTGACATAGATCCTTTCATTGGTTGTATGTAGTAAAAATGACTTCTTAATTTGTTTATTAAACAGTACAACAAGATTAATCTGCAACTGAGTCCACGTCATGAAAAAATGGTGCTGGGAATGTTTGGAATGTAATAGATTACACATGACTTGTCATCTTGTTAATGTAACTATTCTAATTACTTCTTCAGAGTAATGTAACTTGTCACCTTTGACTTTCTGATTACCTTTTACAAGTTAAAAATGTAATGGGCTTAAAAGTTTTATTTATTTAAACATTGCAATAGTAAGCAAAGCAACACTGTCAAACTATAAAAACATATTCAGTTTGACTGAAATTAGGCTGGACATTGTTGGATTTTAAAACATATTCACTAAAACATATTGTAGGGATCAGCAATAATCAACACCTTTGGAAATGAGAAAGACTAAGTGTGATTTTTCAATTTTAAATTCAGTATTAGTCTGTTGAATGGTTTCAGTATATTATGTTGTGAAATGTGGATTTAAAAACGTCCAAATATTTCATATCTTTGATCTCTTTACATTTTCATTTGTCTTACTGCTTTGTCACAGTAGCCTTATAAATATTTCCACAACTATAGCTCTCGAGCAACAAATGATGAATTAAAATAAAAATTCTGATTAAACCTAATTTCATAAATATTTAAAGGAGTGATAATATGTTTTTTCTTATTTGGAATTATGCTTTTTTTTAAAACCTGTTTTGACCAGCATCCTTAACAGCAGAATGGTAGTCTGTCTGTGTTTTGGTACTGAGCAAATTTGCTTTATCAAGAGAGACTTCCTAATGTACATGAGGCTGGCCTTGGTGTTCTACTGACTTTATTATGAGCTTTGATAAATCACATTATGATGCATTATGCATTTTTAAACATTTCCTGTGGTCTACATAAACTGTAAATGCTATGCTTGGGTCTGAATTCTTCATTAATTAAACTCCACAGTTTCATCTTCAACCCTGTTTCTGACTAATGACACCAGAAAGGTCATTCTTTCAATGTAAATGAGACACTTCAGGCCCCACCCTCTCTAGGTTGTTGGCTGTGCTGCTCTGTCCCATTCAACAAACAACTGAACATTTTAGGAAAAGTTTGGACACATTTTCTACTACAACCGCTGCTGATAAACAGTTATGTCGTACTCTGAGAGATGTTCATCAGAAGTATTGACCTTATATGTGCAAATGTCATGAGATAACTAGTAATAGATGCAACAAATTAAGAATGAATAGGTTGTAGAAATACACTCAATTTTGCCCAAATGAATATAAAGATAACTAAAATTTACTTGTGTAACTGTGCTTTTAAGTAATAATAATAATAATAATAATAATAATAATAATAATAATAAAAAACTCAATTTGGCAGCAAAAAATAAAGTTTAAAAGCTTTAGTTTTTGATAAAGCTTTTAAACTTGATCCAGTTGGAGTGTTTCAGAGGTGGAGTCCTGTGCTTTCACCCCGTTTGCTTCCATCATATGCTGCTGATGGGCTTTGGATCAGAACCACAGGGAAACAATTATAGAACTTGGGGTCCAAATATAAAAATAAAGGCATCAAAGACTAATAAAAGTAGACTTAGCAAAGTATGCACCTTTAATTGCTACTTACTGATCACAAGGTCATTTATTATTAATCTAAAGGATGTTTATGTTTTGGGGCATTTATTTGTTTTAGCAAGATAACTCAAAAAGTTATGGATGGATGTGGCTGAAATTTTTAGGAAATGATGATACTGGCACAAGGAACAAATGCATAAATTTTAGTGTGGATGGGTGGTGCTAGCACAAGTGAAGGGAGGAGTGGGGGGTTGGGGCTGAGTGCTTTTCTTGTTTTGTCTATTTTAATTCTTTAACACATGATGGAACTAATTACTTCCCGGATTTCTGAATGAATTCCATTGCATATGTAAAAAGTTTTCATTGGTTTATTAAATGGAAAACCATACCATTAATGTCATCAGTGTGATCTACCACTGACAGCAGCTGCCTATATACTTCAAAAGTAACATCAAGGATTAGAGTGTCAAACTAATATGATTTGCTTTCCCTCTGCAGCAGCCTTCATTCTGGAGGGAAAGGTCCCAGTCGAGTCCAGCAGGGTGGGTGGAGATGGCGGGGAGGTCAGATCCCTGAGTCCCAGCCATGCTGGTCTACCTCTGACCCACACAGAGAGCCCTGGACCCTGGCAGAGCGAGAGCCTGTTAGCTGAGTCATGGTCCACAATGGGAGACGTAGACCCTGAGGACACTAAGAGCCTGGACAGTAGTGAGGGTGCTGTTCTGGCTGCAGAGGAGAACCACTCCTCCATCTCTGACATGGTCCACCTGGAGCGTGAGGAGGCTGAGATGCTAGAAGAAGCAGAGAGGGAGTCCAGAGAGGAGGAGAGGAGGAGAATGGAGGAGGAGGAAGAGGAGGAAGAAGATGAGGAAATGCAGACCAGTGTGTTAAGTGTATTGGGTGGGGAAAAGGAGCTGGTTGAGCTCAGGGAGGAGGAACAGGACCTCCAAGCTCCTGAAACAGAGGGGCTCCTGGTGTCAGCAGAGGAGCCTCACATGGAGAAAGCACCTGCAGAGTTCATGCAAGTGGTTCCCCCAATGGCCCTGCCTCCTCTGCCTATTGTAAAGCTCGATCCACCTTCCAGCACATCCACACCCGTCCCTTCAACTGGATCCTTCGAGGCAGAGGAGCCGTTGTCTGCTCAGGGTCTCCATCCTCCTTCTATCCTTGCACCGATGGCAGTGGAACCTCCTGTACAGGGTCAAACTCTCGACCACTTAAAATTCTCACAGATTTCTCTCTCCGATGCAGAGGAACATTCAGTTAAAACCTCACAGGTGACAGCTGAGACCCCTGAGCCACAGTTCTCAATTTCTCCCAAAACTGCCGAACCATCAAGCTCCACTGAGCTGCCGATGCTGCTGTGTGGAGGCGCCGCTTTAGTGGCTGTTCTAGGTGTAGTAGCATATGGAGTGGTGGCCTACTGTAGAAAGTGAACAATCTCACTTTGAATCCCTATATACTTTTATTAAGTACATTTTGACAATCTATTCCAAATGAAATATTCCATATCACTCTCCCACCTCTGGATTTTACTCTGTATTGTAGTTAAAACAATTTGATGTATTGGATTAATTTTGTGCTACCTCAGCTCACAGCAGAATTAATTGCCTTTATTTTTCTGTATTCAATAAATCTAAAATAAAAATCTATATGTTGTAAACTAGGAATGTAAATTCATATACAATTTTAAAGAATCTTGAAACTTGAAGTGTTTTTAACATATTTTATTGTGTGTGACATTATTTCACAAAAAAACCCAACATAAAACATTATGAATCAGACACAAATTTTATGTCTGAATACATCATATAAACTACCATCTATGTCAAAGTGCGTACGTTCATGAAACTTCAAGTAAGGTATTTGGTCAAACACTACATTGGCTACTTAAATGTACCAGTCTTTATCTTAGCTTCATATAGTAAATGACATTAACAAAATACAACATTAAGTACTTACAAAGTTACAGTTTGTACCCTAAAATAGAATCTTAAAATGTTCTCCTAAATTTCTGAGCACAATTTGTATTTGTAGCGTTTTATTCTCATACTTAGAAATACAGTTTTAGGTATGACTCTTTCACTGTCATAATTAGGAACAAAACATATAAAGAATATGCATTTTTAATAAATAAGTATGAATGCAAAATGCTGGTTGACTGCAGTTTCTAAGATAAAGTGTTGGAACAAAATGTGAATTTTTGAGAATTAATGATAGAATGGGTTTTACGCATTGTGTCAGGGGTACCAGATCCACTTCAGAACATTACCTCTACATTGCAATACATTCACTTTACAGGATTTTTCTAGAAGGAGATTTATATTAAAAACACACACACAATACATTAAAAACATTAGATAACCAACACTTTTGACATTAACTTTCTACTTCATCTTTATAAAAGCATAGATGATGTAGTACATTTGAGCTCTGGGGTAGATCATGTGTAAAGAATTGTACACCATTGTCAGAAGATACTCACCAAATTAACTGCTCCATCCTGCCACCTACTGTTTAGTCAACATCACTGCAGCAATCCAGCATGAAAACTATGAAACGTGAATCAAGAAACACCTGAGATGTGCAGCTGAAAGACTGAACACTTCTATCTATCTATCTATCTATCTATCTATCTATCTATCTATCTATCTATCTATCTAT
This sequence comes from Siphamia tubifer, assembly GCA_020466265.1. Classification (NCBI taxonomy): domain Eukaryota; kingdom Metazoa; phylum Chordata; class Actinopteri; order Kurtiformes; family Apogonidae; genus Siphamia; species Siphamia tubifer. The sequence continues at coordinate 32,797,901 of CM035794.1, read as the reverse complement.
CTATCTATCTATCTATCTATCTATCTATCTATCTATCTATCTATCTATCTATCTATCTATCTATCTATCTATCTATCTATCTATCTATCTATCTATCTATCTATCTATCTATCTATCTATCTATCTATCTACCTACCTACCTACCCACCTATGTATCCTAAACATAATCTTAACAGAAAACATACAATTATACACACACACACACACACACACACACACACACACACACACGCCTTAATAAAACATACTTGACCAGACTATGTTTAGTGTTTTATTAGCCATGACACGGACATGATAGCAGTCTGTGGTCACACCAGCATCAACCTGATAGACTGATTATACATCAGTGGCTTTGACACTTCTTGATTTTCATCGAGTGCCAGTAAATAAAGAAGAACAATGGGCTCTGTCTGTGCTGCGGTTTGCCTGCCGTTCCCAGCTATTGAATTAAGAAGGGGAAGGAAAGTCGTTCTTTGTTTGGACAAATAAACCTACACTATATGTGCTCTGCCAAACAACACATTAACAACTACACCAATCTGTCTTTTTTCTTCTCACACATCCCACACACACCTGACCACATATTTTACATCAGTTTTCTGATACTTAACCTGATCACTGCCAAATAACTGTAGTAAATTAAATTATAGTAATAATAATAGTAATAGTAATAATAATAGTTTTTTTTTAGTTTTTTTTTTTTTTTTACCAGTTTAGCATATACTCTTATACGTTTTATTATGTAAATGAGTTGCACACATTTTTTTTTTTTTTTCTATTTTGCCTTTTTTCAACCAGAGAGGGCTTCTTGTGATGAAAAATATCTTCATCAGGAGTGTTCATAGATTTCAACAGGGTTTGTATTAACAGGTCAGTGTAACAGTTGAACATATAGACACTTACACCATAGAAATGAAAGTATGTGGCAAGAAATAACACAACTGGATTCTGGACCGACATAAGGGCCATTAATGTAGTTGTCTACATTTGAATTATTGATCAAACTAGCTGAGGTTGAGGCTGTCCAGTTTACATTAGCAACAAAAAACACACATAAAATAACCTTTACTTAAATCTGAGATAAACATTAATGGTTTTACTGTCGAGGGACTGGTGAGAGTGTTCAGTTTTATGGTGAAATAGTTATTGGAGAGTCAATATTTTGTTGTATTTTATGACTTGTATTTTATGACATTTGCCGGGATGTGTTTTTAGTTACTTTATTTTTAATCAGCTAAAAATAGCAATTTTTTTCATGCTTGGAAAATAATATCAATATTATTTTCCTTATTTCATTCATCTGTGAGAAACCATGTACAATATCAAAAATAGATATATTAATTTATGAATTCTAAGAGGTCTCTGGTTGGTAATCTAACTATGAATAATGAATATTGATAATGAATTAAGTGTTACCAATGACACACACTGTCTTTTCACCAAATTTTCTGTTCGAGTGGGTTTTTTATTTTTATTTTTAAATGTTTCCCCTACATTTCTGTGAAGTATACTGAAGGACAAGTCTAAAAGGTTTGAAAGACTTCTCTTAGCAAATTAATCACTTTTGAACATATAGTTAGTTTCTGTGTCTGCCAAGGCTTTTGGACAAGACTGTAAAAAGGATAAATAATAGTACTTACATTTAAATGTACTTAAATTCACTCTGGATGGAATGCTTCTGAATAATATTACTACATAAGTGATTATACACATTTGAGAAAAATACATCTAAAATCTTTAAAAACGTCCTTATACAATTCATTGTCAACAGCTGCATATAATGTCAGGCTCTGGCTGCAGCTGACAGGTTGTGGTCTGTAATTTATGGAACTGATCTGACAAGAGTTTCACACCAAATGGAAAGAGGGAAAGATGGAGTAGGAGAGAGGACGAGGTTTGTGGTTCTTGTTTTTATCAGTGTGCTGCACAGGCAGGAAATACACACAGATAATAACTCACATGCACATTTGTATGCAAAAACACAGACACAAACGCACGCACACACGCACACACACACACACACACACACACGCACACACATAATTGTTTGAATGTCTCATGTTGACCAAGTTTGTAATCAGGTTTCCATTGGGTAGTGAGTGTAAACATATCTTTCTTCAATTTTTAATAAAATAATACAAATTAGAAAACTAAACTAAGTTAAAAAATACAATAGAAATGAATGCATAAATACAAAAAAGTGAAGAAAAAAAATTAAAAATAATAATAATAACAAATGTAAAGATAAATAAATACAATAAAATTAACGGATATTTTTAATACGTAAAAATAGCTATATATTTTTTAAAAGTAAACACATCTTCAAACCTTTTAAAACTACATGTTTCACTTTGCATCTGTTTCCCCCGTGCTTTATGGCAGCTTTCTGAAAAAACTAATGTATTTTATAGGGCCACATCATTTCCATTTTACTAGAGGGGACCTACACTTATATTTAACCCTCGTGGGGACCTGAATTTTGGTCTCCATAGTGTCAGAGGTCCCCATGGTGTGCCTGTGTTTTCATCAATGTCCCCATAAAGATAGCAATACAAACACACACACACACACACACACACACACACACACACACACACACACACACACACATATATATATGAATGAAATATAATATAAATGAGAAAATTTTGAAAGCTAAATTAAATTTAAATAATAGAAATGAGTGAATGAAGGGTGGCACAGTGGTGCAGTGGTTAGCACTTGTGCCTCACAGCAAGAAGGACCCTGGTTCAATTCCCACACCAGACCTTTCTGTGTGGAGTGTGCATGTTCTCCCCATGTCTGCGTGGGTTTTCGCCAGGTACTTCAGTTTCTTCCCACCATCCAAACACATGCACTGATAGGTTAATTGATTAATCTCAATTGCCCATAGATATGAGAGTGATTGTTTGTCTATATATGTTCAGCCCTGAGATGAACTAGAGACTCATACAGGGTGTACCCCACCTTCACCCATTGTAGCTGGATTAGGCCCCGAGTGACCCTACTGAGGATAAAGCGAGTTCAAACGATGACGAGAAAGGAATGAATAAATAAAATAGCAATAATTTAAAATAAATAAGGATAATAATATTTTCTTAAATAATAAAAAAATTGATAATTTAAAAAATACATAAAAATGAATACATTATTTAAAAAATGTAAACATATCTTCAAACCTTTGAAAAATACATGTTTTGCTTTGCACCTGTTTCCCTCATGCTTTATGAGCACTTCTGGAAAAAATAATTAATGTATTTCTAGGGCCACATCATTTCTATTTTACTAGTAGTGTCATGACCTCTGTTGACCTTTCCCCCAGTGCTCTCCACACTCACCTGGTCCCGCACTGCGCAGCTGCAAGCCGTTCCTCATCTGCGGCTATAAAAGCAGTGAGGCTTGCAGTTGCCAGTGCGGGACCATTTGACATTGTCACCTCCATAACCCGGACAGTTTCCCGTCTCCTCAGTCACCATAACCCGGACATTCATCATCACCATGGACTCTGGCCGTTCTATGCCCAGGTTTTGCCTTGGTCTTGTCTTTGTTGCGTTTTTGTTATTAAATCTGTTCTCTCTTCAGCACTGTGCATCTGAGTCCTCACTCACCTCACCCCGATCCTGACTGAATGGTTCTGCCAACCATCAGGACTCCGCCAGTGCTGAAGGGACCTGTTTGTTTTAGTTTTCCCCGGTCTGATCAGTCTAGAGTCTGTCCAGTCTTATCTTCTGTCCCGTCCTGTGTCCTGTTCCCTGCTAGTTGTGTATCTGCCTAGCGTTCTGTGTATTTGCCTAGCGTTCCGTGTAGTATCTGCCTAGCGTTCCGTGTAGTATCTGGCTAGCGTTCCGAGTTGTTTCTGGCTTTAGTTTTTTCTGTCTAGTCTTTTGCCTGTCTAGGGGGATTCCCTGTCCCTGCCTGTTGGTTTTCTCCCCCTCGGATTTTCCCTTTCTGGTCTGGGCCCTTTTTTCAGTCCGCCCAGGGGCGGTTACCCTTATTGCCAGTTGCCTATGGTGGCACTGGTCGTACTGGTTCAGGGAATGGGTACTGGTTATCGCGTCCAGACATCCCCTCTCTTCTTTACCCCGGGCCTGTTTGTTGTGTCTGGCCGGGTCTCGCCCCGGACCTTTTTTGCCCTGTTGGCCGGGTCTCGTCCCGGAACTTTTCCCCATGTTTGACCCGGTATCGCCTCGGACCTGTTTGTGGTGTTTGGGTCGGTTACGCCCCGGACCTGTTCCCCTGTGCCCCCATGTCGGCCTGGTCCTTTTGTTCCCTCGTTTTGTCCTGTCTTTGTTTAGTGCCTTTTCTGTTCCATCTTGTCGCTCCCCGCCAGAGGCCGTGGTGACCCCACCCAATCAGTTTTCATTCTCCTTGGTCCTCCGTCAGACCGATTTCATTGCTCCTGCTACCACCCCAGACCACTCAGGCCAGTCCACCTGGAGGGTTACCACACCGCTCCGCCAGAGGGTACTCCGCCCAGGGGGTTTCTGCACCGCCCTGCCCAGAGGGACTCCACACCGTTCTCCCCAGAGGGTACTCTGCCCAGGGGGTTTCTGCACCGCCCTGCCCAGAGGGATTCCACACTGCTCTGCCCAGAGGGTACTCCGATCAGAGGGTTTCCATGCCGCCCTGCCTGGAGACACACTACTTTTATTTTTTGAGCTCTGGACAATGGGGGGGGGGGTGTCTTTTGTTTTTTAGGGGCGTCAGGAGCCACCCCTTAGGGGAGGGGGGGGGGGTACTGTCATGACCTCTGCTCTGTTGACCTTTCCCCCAGTGCTCTCCACACTCACCTGGCCCCGCACTGCGCAGCTGCAAGCCATTCCTTATCTGCAGCTATAAAAGCAGTGAGGCTTGCAGTTGCCAGTGCGGGACCATTCGACATTGTCACCTCCATAACCCGGACAGTTTCCCATCTCCACAGTCACCATAACCCGGACATTCATCATCACCACGGACTCTGGCCATTCTATGCCCAGGTTTTGGTTTGGTTTTGTCTCTGTCTTGTCTTTATGTTGCGTTTTTGTTATTAAATCTGTTCTCCCTTCAGCACTGTGCATCTGAGTCCTCACTCACCTCACCCCGATCCTAACAAGTAGGGACCTTTATTTATATAAAATCTTGTGGGGACCTGGATTTTTCTCCCAGTGTTGTCAGAGGTCCCCATGGTGTGACATGTGTGTGTGTAAACATATCAATGTCCCCATGAAGATAAGAACACAAGCATCCACACACACAATCGGTATTCTAATTTACTCTGACAAAGTCATGTTGTTGTTTTTTGTTTTTATTAAAAACATCACATATTTTAGTGGGTAAAATGAAAATGGATACTTGAAGGATTCTCATCTCAGAAGATGAGGTGAACAACGTGAAAACCATGTTTTTTCATGGTTATAATCTCTGCATCTCTGTCTTTGTTTCCATGATGTTTCCAGCTCAGTGTTCAGGCTTGACTGCATCACTCTTAACTAGGCTGAAAGGGGAACTTCAAGCCCAGGAGTCGGTTGATATTTAAAACTGTATGCCTGAGATAAATGAACTTCTCAAAAAGGCTGTGTTTATTTGAAGAGGGGGTGGCTTTATGAAAAAAGGTGCAGGATGAATTTAATAGTGATCATCATATTCTTAACCATTAACCTTTACAATCACATATATCTGAACCTCTGTTTATTACACACTGGTCAATTGGAAATTCAAACACTATTAACTTAATTTGACTTTGGCTCCAGCACCAGAATCGGCTCATATGCATGAGGGGTGCAAAGTATTAAGGTTGTGTTGATTACCTTAAAACATTTAATGGTTATAAATTAAACTGTGAACATTTTTCAAAATAAAATTTGGATTTATTCAGTCATTATATTATGTTTTACATTTAAAACAGAGATCTTAATGTGCTAATAAATAATTATAACAATACACAATAAGGTTTGAGTTCAATGCAAAAATATCAGTCTGTTCAGATTTTCCTTTTAGATTTTCCTTTTTTTTTTTTTTTTTTTTTTAAATTAACCAACCATGCTATATTTGCATATCAACACAGCTATGCACGGTTAGACCTGTGAGTGAATACTATTCACAAGAAATAAGATGTGCAAAAAAATTTCTTAAATTCATAAATTATTATTATATTTGTGATTTATTTTTCAGCAAAACTTTAGAGGTATGTGAAGTCAGCAATAACATACTCTCAAAGGGGGAGAAACATGGGCTCTTATCACAAATCCTTTTTATGCAAATGTTTGTATGTTTAAATTTACTGAAAGCTCCATCACTAAACACCACCATTTATGCATGTGTAGATTATATACTTATCTCGCTCAGCATGCAAATGGGTGGTATTCCTGGGTTGAGGGTGCAATAAAAAAGTTTTTTGTTGTTTGCAGATTGTGATCTCCACTATGAGAGAGTGATGCTCAGATGTCTATCTGATCTGTGCTTTCAAAAAAGAGAAGTATGCAAGTGGTACATCATGACGTGAAACAACTGAACAGGTATATATATATGTACCTTTTCAGATACTTTACACCTGCACTACTGTTCCTACCTGTTAGGACAGAATTACACTCACCTGAGGGCACAATCGAGGATAGAAGATGGTGAGTTATACTGTTATACTATGAATGCATTGGCAAATGAAAATTAACTATTTATATTAATTTTTTAACAAAATAATGTAAGATGGATAGTTTTGTGTGAAAAAAATGTTAAATGTTTTTTAATATATATATTTTAGACTTCCTTGGACAATGACATGAATTTCCAGGATGCAATTGATGTGATTCAACAGCACTCAAAGAATTCATATTATGATTCAGGTACAGGAAAATACTGCACATTTATGAATATAATACACAACCACTACATTAGAATTTGATGTGTAGCTGTGTCTGTTTGAGTACCTACTGTTTGTTTTTATCTTCTTAGAGTACTCGTACTATGAATCTCTGGGTCCACCGCAGCCATCTCTTCAGTGTCAGATCTCCTGTTGCCTGGTCACGCACCCCTCTGATGTTGCAGCTCCCACATATGACTGGAATGACACAACTGTAAGCAGTGCACATGAAAGAATGGAAAAGAATATATGTGATTGACATACAGGTGGATGTAGAAAACTTGTCTTTATCTTACAGCAGCAGTCCTGGACTCAGATTATTCCAGAGGTGTCCTTGAGTCACTCTGTGCAGACAGAATCCCCTCATTTCTACACCATCTTACCACCACAGAGGAAAGGTAATCAGATTAAGAAGCAAAGTACACTTAAAATGGTCTCTGTCAGCAGTTAGATAAAACTAATTCAACTTAATATCCCCAGGTAGGAAGAAGCTCAGACTTTATGAATATCTCCATGAAGCTCTGAATGACCCTAACATGGGTGATTCCATTCAGTGGACGGACAGCGGCAGTGGGACCTTCCACTTCATCTCAAAGAACAAGGAGAAGCTGGCAGAGTGCTGGGGCCAACGCAAGGGGAACCGCAAGACCATGACCTATCAAAAGATGGCACGAGCCCTGCGAAACTACAGCCGAACCGGTGAAATCATCAAGGTCCGCCGCAAACTCACATATCAGTTCAATCCTGACATCCTGCACAGGCTTGGCTCTGCACAGGTGCCGCTGCACCTGCCCTGCCACCCTGCACAGGAGGAGGTGCACCCCCATCAGCCACACCTGTCTGAACAGACCTACTGCAGCTCTGCAGCAGCAGACTGGCACAGCTGGTACGGACACTACCCACTACAGGAAGACTATGACCTGGCCTCCAGCTTCACTTCACACACCACAACCAAGCTCTGAGCTGAAGAACATTTCAAACTCAAAGGACAGAAATCACCTTAGTCAACTCACAGTGGGACTCAGTAAGGAGGATTACTCATGTTTTAAGGGAGTATAGTTGTAAATTATATGTACATTTTAATTTCTTATGTACAATATAAAATAGGATATCCTTAGAGTTAAATGAAAACATGCTAATGTAACACTGATCTTATACAAATATACTTTGTCCCCACCTTGAACCCACATTTTAAACTTAAAAGTCAGTATAGATGTATTTAAAGAATGAATTAATGCAGTATAACTCAACCATTATGTTTGTCAGTGTGTCTTTTCTGTTTCTGTTTTCCATTAAACTGTACAAATGAACATAGTCTTACCTGTACCTTTATAATGATAATGGCATTTACAATGAGACATTTACATTGGTCTTGAACACAATGTTCAAGACCAATGTAGACAAGACACTTCTCACAAAGTTTGTGTAATTTGTTTTAGAAAATAAATATTTTTGTTATATGCCTCCTGTTAGAAGCAACCAGACATAAGCATCCTGTGTAATTACATGTACATACTGAAAATTCTCTTGATAAAAGCTGTTTATTTATGTTGTAAATATTTTAATACCACTATCGTTTATTTTTCTTCAAATGCTGTTTCTTTTATTTTCTAAAATCTTTTGAATATTACCAATAAATGGATTTTTCACTATTGCATGGTTGTGTTGATCTATCATAGTGTACTTTATAAGTAAAAGTAAACACGTGCATCTGTGTCCAAAACATGGCTGTTGAAACTCTCTATGAAATATAACGGGTAGAATCAAAAAAATATATTGAATTAATACACATCCTGAGAGGAAAAATATGGCACCAAGTGTGTTTTTCCTGAAAAGAGAGCATTGTGTGCTGCCTGCCTCCAGGCCAGCTCTTATCTTGTTCATGCGGGGAGGATGTGGTCAGTGCTGGGAGGCTTTGTTGATGGGTTGACTGGTGCTGGTGTTGGGCTTTGTGGGGTGGTGGTCATTGTTCCTGTGAGCCCAAACATCTGGTGTTATGAAGACAGACACTTGTGTGGGGTATAAGAAGAGTGTGGGTACAGCAAAAGCCCAAACTCAGTTTTCTCGTAGACTGACAGGACTGTTGTTCTAATCAATGATGGTAAATATCAGTTTTTCTGCAAGGATGACATTTCATAAACACGTGTTTAAATGTGAATTAAAGATACAGGAATGACTGGGGCCAATAATGGATGATATGTCTCAACTGGAATTCTTTTCAGGAGACGCAGGCAGATTTGGAGGTGATTTTAGAATTCCTAGAGGAGTACTACAGAGAAAATACTGGAGACAATGGTAAGAACATGTTGAAAGTATTACATCAGTACTTTGACCTGAATGTCTGTTTAAGTCATGTTTTGCTTTAGCAGTGGACAAGGTGTACTGGACTTCAGATGCGCCTCTTAATGTGAGGAGTGAAGCCTCATATGAGCAATATTGGACATGCTACGACTCACCTGTAGGCACAAACTATTTTACATTTTACACTGTTTTTTTATTTTTTCTTCTTTGTGAGATATGATTGTCAAGATATCCTACTAAATCCTTTAACCTATAATTTTATCTATCATCAGAACATCAAACCTCCACTTCAACCTCTGCCATTATATGATGTCTCTTCACACACAGGAACATTGTGTGAGTGTGGGTCACTGCCAAACATGGAATCAACAGCACACTTAACTAAACACCAGACCACAGCAGCGGGGAGTGGTGAGTTCTCCTTTTTTTGGTCATTAGATACTGTTATTGCCTCAATCGCTGCTAGCCTGAGGGAAACAATACCAAGAGAGCAAATAAGAGACCTTCCCTTTACTGTAAAAACAATGGTCCTGTACATTACTTTGCTCAGTAGCTCTCTTTTTACATATCAGATAACCACAGTGTTTACAGCTTTACGCTCTCCACTAAATGGAATCCCACAGGTGAAGAAATGTTCTGGGAATTGTTGTATTTAAGGAAATGATTAACTCAAACAGGTTTGGCACTGATCTCTGTAATATTCCTTGTCGCCTTCATCATGAGACTACAAAAGGATAACTTGCTGTTCCTGTTATTAAATGTTTCCAGGTAGAAAGGTGCGTCTGTTTCACTTTCTGTTTGAGATGTTGGAAGACCCTGCGATGGCCCACTGTGTGTCCTGGGTCCCAGCAGCCAATGGAGTTTTCCGCTTCTCCTCCAGGTATAAGGACCAGGTGGCAGCTCTGTGGGGGCAGAGAAAGGGCAACAAGAGGCCCATGACTTACCAGAAGATGTCCAGGGCACTCAGGAACTATGCCAGATCTGGAGAGATCTTCAAAGTGAAGAAGAAGCTCACCTACCGGTTTAGCCAAAGCACTCTGATGCTTCTACAGAAGTGTAGCCGCAAAGATGTGTGATGTAACATTATGTAATATGTCATCTTTTTCATGCCAAAAGGACATAACATTTATAGTGTTACACAGAGCATATAATCATTTTGCAGTGGTATTTAGTTTGTTTTATACATGATGAATAAAAAATATAAAAACATATACACAGTCATTAGACATTAAAACAGTAATCAGTTGGGATGCTGTTAAGAAGGAAGATATGTTTGAAGAAATATATGTCTGAAAGTCCACTTAGAAACAAGTGACTGTATTCATTCTACAGTTGTCACCATTAGGCACCTTATTTGACATCATAATCATGTTTGAGATAAGGTCAAATAATAATAATTATGAAATGTTATTGAATATTTTGAAAAGAAACTAATTAGAAGAAAGGAATAGCATAAAGACAAAGGAAATGCCCTCACACTTGTTACAAGCCACATAATGATTCCTCCTAAGTCTAGTCACATCAAAATGTTTGTTCAAGTTGAGACAAATTATTTTATTTTTCCTTTTATATAATTATACAAAGAAACACACAAACATGAATATAATTATAATTTTTCTCGTAGATAATTATTCACTGAAAACTGAGGAAAAATCACAGCTCATCCAATCTCACAATTTCAAGATTTCCACAAGTTGAAGACTTTTTAAAACCATTATTCATGCAATTTAAAGCCCATTTCACTTTATATGGGGTTAGATTTAAGTGATGCTTCAATTACTACTTAAGAGCAATTTCACTAAATCTATCAAGGTTTTGCCTCTTGAATTTTATTAAGAACATTGCAACATCAAACTTTTATAGTATATCCTGTTTGTTGAGTATTTAATGTTTTGTTGTCAGTTATAAACCATCCATAACACTGGGAGGGTAAATAAATATATGGATAAACAAAGAAATACACCTGTTGCTGGTCAACTTTTTTATTTATCTTTATTTAATCAGGATGTCCCATTCAGATCAGACATTTTACAGCAGCTTTACATTTTTCTGACTTCTTATATAAATGTAATGGATTTGTACCTGAGTTTGCTGATTCATATGTATTTTCATTAAGATCCAGTGAGCTGGATGTTTATACTGGACTTTTATCTAATGCGACAGTGATGATGATGTGTGTGTGTGTGTGTGTGTGTGTGTGTGTGTGTGGGGGGGGGGGGGGTCAGGAGGTACAGAAGGGTTAGGGTTAGTTCTGAACCCTGAAACATAAGACACACTATGAAGTTGAAACAGAAACAGAGATAAAGAAAGGACAAAAAGATTCTCAGCACGTTCTACAGCAATAAAGGATGTCAAGAAGAAGGACATAATGTAGAAGCCTCCTCCTCCTCCTCCTCCAGTGTCTCCTCCTCCTCTACCTTCTCTTCCTCCACCAGGTGTTCAGTGTTTATGGTCAGGTGACCTCTGACCCAGTTATGTCCACTCGTTTCTCTGGACACAGTAACTTTACAAATAAACCTGATCAGACCACTTCAGCCTCAGACCTGATTGGTTTCGTTGCATCCAGTCAAATTCTTACACTTTTTTTTTACACTTTTAAAATACAAACATGTGAAAGAAGAGTCGCTTTTTACTTATTTACAGTGTTAAAAGCTTAAGTATGCTCCTTATAATAATGACCCGAAAAGGCTACAGGTAGGATGAATTTGGTTTCTGATATGCTTTTACATTCCTCTGATTTAGTGTTTTTGACTCTTCCAATGCTTTGTTCTGTGCCTTACACTGGTTTACTGTACCAGTTATTACTGTATCAGTTCAATATATGAAAATCTGTAAAATATTTTTTTAAAGACTAAAACAGCATTTCTATTTCTGTTACTTATTTATGGTGAATGACCTTCCACCTCCAGTACTTAAATGACTCACTTGGGGGCAGCAGTCCACACTTTAGGACTCATTTCTTGTATTTTGCAGGAAGATGGTCAGAGATGTATAAAGTACTGGACTAGAGGAGTGGAGTAGAAGTACAAGTACTACATCAAAAAACTGACTTGAGTAAAAGTTGAAGTGTTCTTCAAGCATCATACTCAAGTGAAAGTACTAAAGTATCCAAAGAAAATTGTACTTAAGTATTGCAAGTAGAAGTATGTAAAAAAAAATTATACTCAAGTACTGAAAGTAAAAGTAGAAGTAAAATTACAAGTAGAAGTAATGAAAAAAATACTCCTTAAGTACTGAAAGTAAAAGTAAAATTTAAAAGTACTGTGTAGGCCTATACTAAATGAAAGCAGTCACAAGTTTGAACACATTTATATATTTAATATGAAAGGTACAACTTCAGCTGAGGCAGCAGTAGTACAAGGACATACCAGTTCACTTACAAGTGTTCATGAAAAAACTAAAACGTTCAAAGGCCAGAGTATTCCAAGAATATGACAAGTGACAAACCTGGGCAAGTCAAGCCTAATGGTCAACCTTACAATAGAACAGCCCAGAAGCATCCTTCTCACAATGCCAAAGGGCTCTTCCATCGGCAGGTCAACTTACTTGGGTTTGTCTCTTAACAAAAAGGCCGATTAGATCGACCAGTCTTATTATGATCGCTGACTTGTCCAATGATGAGACCATTTATAGCTCTGGCATTGATATGCTATGGGTTTGGTATGCTTCCAAACAATTTTAATAAGAGTAACGAGTAACGATTCGGCACATAAAAAATGTATCGGAGTAAAAGTAGCCTATTAAAATTTTTTTTTAAAAATGTAGTGCAGTAGAAGTGGAAGTAGGCAAAAAAAATTATACTCCAAAAAAGTACAGATACTGCATTTCACTACTTAAGTACAGTACTTAAGTAGTTGTACTTTATTACTATACATCTCTGAAGATGGTAGACTTTGATATGGGGGTTATTTCCATTAAGTTATTTAATGTGCTCTTCAAAATGTCACATTGTAAAATGTTTATGGAAATGTCAAAATCTATAAATAAAAACTGTCAGTGACAGAATAAACTGAATCACTTTCACAGGTATGTTGGGCTGTTATGTATTATTGTCAGATTAACCTACAGCTTTAGTTCTGAAGCATTTCTACTATATTTTTTAGCCTTTAAACTAGTTTAATTTCCCTCTAAAATGTCTCATGGTATATTGTTTTTTATTCTATATTGACTTGTTTGACTGATGATAATAATTTCCAGGAAAATACACAGCATCGGGGCTGTAAAATCATTATCACTTGTTTCCACTCAATTACTTAGTTATTACCAATAAAGAGACAAATCAAGTTGTTGTAGGAGTAAAATGTTAAAAAAAAAAAAGAAGACATTGAGCCAATCACTACCCTGGAACAAGTTAAGTAATTTAATGGGAATTTCATGATATCAGAGCTGTAAAATGCATTATTGCCTCTTCTTCCTACTTACTACCTTAACTATTTGTAATAAAGTATTAAACAGTGTTGGGAAAGTTCACCTTAATTAGGAACTAGTTCAAAGTTCAGTTCAAGTTACTCAATATGAATTAGTTCAGTTTGTTCGATATTTACCCCGCATTAAAGCAATGACTTGACCTCAGCTCTGTAGTCAGCAACCATCTTTATTGAACTGCTGCTCTGCAATCCCCAATACAGCGCCCCCGCCTGTTGAACTTACACATAACAACAATCGTCTCCTGGCAATGACCTCATCAGTACACGACATCCCCCCTTTACTTGGAATTAAAGGGTTAACTCTGTATCAATGCAAATGGAAACACGAAAATGAGAACATTTCCCCTTTAGAGTATTACTTATAAGCAGTCAACACATTTTTATATTTGTCTAACTTTTTTTTCACAGAACATATTTATTCCAGACAGAACTTTCTTCTCCCTTTTTTTTTTTAATATTCATCCTTATCAAATCATCTCTGATATGTATGAGAGGCACATTACCTTATATTAGAACAAACCAGTAACCATTACAATCTTCACACTTTTTTTTTCATCTTTAACCCTAGCATGTTCACTTAAGGATAAAGTCAGTTAATTTTTGTGGCAGTTTAATCTGCTGGTGGGGTCTCTCCAGTTTGGGTGTGAGAGGCTCAGTCCTGATCCCCTCACTGTGAGTCAGAGTCGGAGACTCCGCCTTGGACTCAGCAGCCTGTTTGTTTCCCTGCCCCTCCTTCTCAGTCCATGTCATTTGTGTTTTGTCAGTTGTTTGTGGAGTAATGTCCTCAGTGTAGTACTTTTTCACGAATGTTGTGTTTCTGCTGTAGGTGGCTCCACTTGGTGATTTGACAACCACATTGTTACCGTCCTTGCTGATTACCTTATGTGGTGTCTTGTTGAATGTAGTTGAGAATTTGTCCACCTTATCTTGTTTCAGTAAAACCTGATCTCCAACTGTTACCTCCGAGTGTTTTGCTCTTTTCTTTTTGTCGGCGTAGATCTTTGACTTTCCTTTCCTTTCAGCGTCTATGTCTCTTGCCTCTAGATCCCATTGTGGCGTCGTTATGTCAGGGAGCTTTCCTCGCATTTTCCTTTTGAAGAGTAGCTCTGCTGGGCTCTTCCCTGTGGTTGAATGGTCAATGGATCTGTAGATTGTGACATATTTCCGGAGCTCTCTTTTCCAGTCCAATCCCTCAGATTGTGCAATGCGTATCCTCTTCATCAGTGAAGCATTTTGTCTCTCCACTTCTCCGTTGGCTTGGGTCCACTTAGGTGTCATTTTCACATGCTGTATTCCATTGTCCTCATAGTATGTCTGGAACTGTGAAGATATGAACTGTGGACCACAATCAGATCTGATGGTGATTGGGAGACCATGACGACTGAAAATGTTCTCCAGACTGTCTATCACCTTGTCTGGTTGATTGCAAGATCTCATATTCATAATTGTCTACTACTACCAGTATTGAATGTCCTGTTGGTAATGGGCCCAGTAGGTCTGGTAACGCTGTCGGGCGCAGTGGTTCAGGCACGTCAGGCCGGGAGACAATTTGGCATCCATGACAGGACTTCACATGTCTCTCTGCAGCCCGATCCATTCCTGGCCACCACACTTTACTCCTGAGGTGCTGCTTTGTGCCCACTATGCCCAGATGTCCCTCATGGGCCGAGGATAGGGCCCTGGCTCTCAGTGTGTGTGGTAAAACGATGCGTGTCCCTCTTAACACTAATTGTCCAATCACACACAACTCATATGCTATTGGTGCATATGACTGGCACCTGTCGAAACAGCCACTCTGTATAGCATTTCTCACCTCTCTCAGTTCATCATCAGCTGCTGAAGCGTCCTCGACTTCTCTTGTAGTCAGTGCTCTGGGAGTGGTGCTTGCAGCAACTAGCCTCACGTAGTCCTCGGCTCCATGTTCATGAACCTGTTCTGTAGCACTCTTCCCTAGCAACCGTGACAGGGGATCTGCAGTATTGTCTTTACCTGGAATGTGCACCACTTTAAAGTCATATGGTTGAAGTCTCAGAACCCATCTCTCAACACGTGCACACGGCTTTGATGTGGGACTGTAGATTGCCTCCAACGCCTTGTGGTCAGTCACCAAGTCAAATTTCTTCCCATATATGTATGGGTGCAGTCTCTCGCAGGCCCAGACTAGTGCAAGAGCCTCGCACTCGGTTTGTGAATATCTCCTTTCACAGTCTGTGAGACTTCTGCTCACGTAGCATATTGGTACCATTTGCCGTTGCTGTTCTTGCACTAACACAGCTCCTATGCCAACTGGTCCTGCATCCGCTATGACTTTGGTGGGAGCCTCCTTGTCAAAATATGCCAGAGTACCAGCCTCAACTAGTTTTTTCTTGAGCACTTGAAAAGCTTGTTTCTGCTCCGGCCCGAAATCAAGGGAATGTCTTTTTTAGTGAGTCTACGCAGCGGCTCTGATATGCTGGCAAACAGGGGTATGAACCAGCTACTGTAGCCAGCTAAACCGAGGAAGCTGCGTACCTCTGTTGCATTTTCAGGTTCCCGGGCCTCCGCTACCGCTCTCACTCTTTCAGTTGTGGGGCCGATGCCCTTCTGTGACACCAATATGCCCATGAAGATCAGCTTATCCATGTTGAATTGACACTTATCTGCATTTAATGTCAGGCCGCACTTCTCCAGTCTCGACAGTACTGCATGCAGCCGCTGATCGTGGGTTTCCTGGTCAGAGGCGTGGGCGATGATGAATTTCCACCCCCTCGATGCCCGTCAAGGCTGTCACAATTTCATGTTGATATTGCTCGCTTGCTGAGGAAACACCAAATATGAGTCTCTTGCACCTGAATGTACCTGTGTGGACAGCAAACGTGGTGATACCTTTGGACTCCGGTGTGAGCTCAAGCTGGTGGTATCCCCATTTAAGATCCAGCTTGCTGAAGATGGTTGATCCATTCATTCCTTGTAGGAGCTCATCCACTGTGGGAATCGGATGTCTCTCTCTGATGATAGCTGCATTTGCCCTCCGCATGTCAAGGCACATCCTGATGTCATCCTCCGCTGCTTTCGGAGCAACCACAACCGGATTCACCCACGGTGTGGGCCCGTCCACTCTTTCAATAATGTCCATTTTTAACAGTTGATTTATTTTTTTGTCCACTGCCTCTCTCAAATGAAATGGCACACGTCTCAGGGGTTGTGCCACCGGTGTTCCTTTCTCATCAATGTGTAGCTTTATCTGTTTCGTGTTCAGTTTTCCCAACTCCTTGAAACAGCTTTGGATATTGTCTCTGAATCTCTGTTTTGGTGTCAGTCATGGTGGCTATGTTCACACCAACTCTCAGTACCCCAAGCTTAATAGCAGTTTCCTTGCTGAGTAATGGCTCTCCGTGCCCTTGAATTACTGTGAACTCGGCCTCGGTGTTGCGTTTTCCTATGCTTATCTGGCACTTGAACACACCCTTTACTGGTATAGGCACTTTGGAAGTGTAGGGGTACAGGGGTCTACCAGTTGCCTTGGAAGACACACATTTTACTCTTTTATTCTTTAGCATCTCCCATGTATCTTCATCCACTATGTTACTTGATGCACCTGAGTCAATTAGCATGAGCAGATCCACACCCCACATTAAATGTCACTCTCTCAGTGTTTGAGTAATCTCTCATTACAAATGCATAGTCTCTGTCCTGGGTCTCTGTTTCAACACATTTCACTGTCTCTTCCGTTGCACTTCCTGCATGTTTGTCCTTTTGCTGGGCAGGCAGGATCCTTGGCGAAGTGACCTCCACGCCCGCACCTGAAGCACACTTTCTCTGCTTTTTCATCTCTGTGGTCTTTTATTTTTTTCCGCTGGAACTTTCCCTCTTTTTTGTAAACATGGCGTACTGTCTCGCCGCCCTCTGTGCCGACGTTGTCGCTCACCTTCATCGCATCCATCTGCATTTCCACTCTCTCACATTGTGCTGCAATCTCCAGGACGCGGGCATATGGGGTGCCGTTTGTAAAGCGGCTCGTGCTGAAAATTTCAGCAACATTTTGTCACATTTAGCTTAAAACAGTGTTTAAAAAACAGGTGTGAATTTTTGAGACTCACTTTTTTGCACATTTAAGACAATATTTGTCATCTTAGAGATATTTTAAATAGTTAAATCTAAATATTAAATGTTACACCTAAATGTTAAATGGTAAAGTTAAATGCTAAATCTAAATGTAAATGTTAAATTTCAATCTAAATGTTAAATCTATATCTAAATGTTAAATGTAAATGTTAAATTTAAATGTTAAATCTAAATGTGAAGTGTCAATGTTAAATCTAAATGTTAAATCTAAATGCTATATCTAAATGTAAATCTAAATGTTATATCTAAATGTTGAATCTAAATGTAAATGCTAAATATAAATATAAATGTTAAATTTAAATGTCAAATGTAAATGTTAAATGTTAAATGTAAATGTTATATATAAATCTAAATGTTAAATGTAAATGTTAAATGTAAATGTTATATCTAAATCTAAATGTTAAATGTAAATGTTAAATGTAAATGTTATATCTAAATCTAAATGTTAAATGTAAATGTTAAATATAAATATAAAAGTGAAATGTCAATGTTAAATCTAAATGTTAAATCTAAATGTCATAACTAAATATAAATCTAAATGTTAAATCTAAATATTTCGGTTGAACCTAAATATTTAACTAATATGCAAATTCCACTCTGGCTACTACAACCAACCATGAGGGGGCAGACTTTGACTGACCCCCCGCTCTGGGATTTTATTTTGACTTCGCTTGCTCAGCATGAGCCTTTCCCCGCTCGATCTGCAGCTTCTCATCAGTCTATGGTTCTCATGGTTTGTCTGCAAACATGTCGGAATCTTCTCTGGCAGAAAATATCGGCAGAGCTGTTCTGGCAGCAATTCAGGGGTTATCTACTACAACAACAACCCCCTCAGGTCTATCACCACAGGCCAACTCGGTAAGTGTTTATGTGTTTTCCAGATCACGTAGCATTGGATTCAAAGTTAGCTTGACAAGGCTAACGTAAACCAAACTAGCTAACGGCAGCTAGCAGTTGCTAGTTGCCATTTGTGTTAGGGTTACAGCTAAAAGAGGCTACTCATGGCTCAAAAATAACGGTGTAATAATTCTCTTATTGGAGGCCAAAGTTTACAAGGATGTCGTTTAATCATAAATGTGTCATGCTAACAGCACCCACGTAGCCTTCCCATGTTAAATAGAACATTACTGGTTACCTCGCCCCCTAATTCTTAAGTTCGAGTGCTCCTTAAGACCTTAAATGGTCCATTTGCTCTGGCAACCTTCTCGTGACATGGGAGTAACAGTTCATTTCATGTAGATAATATAGATATGGATGGTTATTCGTACATGTGTTAATATTGCATGCTATGCATGTATTTTACTTTGCATAATTGCATATTTTGTGATGCACTCACTCAGTTTGTACTTTGAAGTTAGCTATTGTTTTCCTGACACTTCTGAGACAAAAATCTGGCACATGAACAGACGCTGTTCCTGGGGGCGACGGGACCCAGAGGGACACTGTTTGCGCATCCAGAACATTGCACATTAGAATCTGTTACCATTGCAGTTCTGCACAGTGAACTAGTAATAAAAGTTCATTACGAGCCCTGCATGCTACTTATCACCGCTCAGGCCACCACAATGGTGATTTGCCTCTTTCCTCAATCAGATAAATCAAATCAGAAAAACAAACAAAAAAACACAAAAAAATGTTTAATTTAATATGTACCATCTGGGGTGTAGTGGTAAAATAAGATGTGGGTAAACTATGAATTTGGTGATCACAGTGAGAGTGGTACAGCATTAGATGTTCAAAATATCATTCAAAATATATATGAACGATAAAAGTGCTATTGTAAATGGTCCCTAGTGCCCAAATTGTACCTATAAATGATGTAGCCTGTAGCGAGATTTATTACATTGCCTGCTTTTACATCCTGTGTCAGTCACATCCCTGTTTTTACGGCTATGTGTATAAACACATGAAAGATAATGTTTCTAACATTTTGTTAATGTCTCTTCAGGCTTCCACCAGCTACAGCTACAGTAACTCACCTGGGCCAGCCACACCCACCACCTCCACTGCAACATCATACCACTTGGTATACTTTCATACTCATTGTTTTTTAATCTGTGTGGTGTCATTTGTCTGCCTTAGTTTCAATCACAGTGGCATATTTTACACAATACCAGTATCTTGTACCAGTATCAGTTGTTAAATTGCTTACTGACTGTAAAGCTACTTTAAAGAAAAAGGTTGATGAACCACCTGGTAATTGATCAATAGTATAGAGACCCCATGATGGCTTGATGATGCAATCAGTCTGATGGTTTACATCTACAGTTTACATTTACTATGAACTGAAACAGTTGCCCTCTTGTAATGCACTGATGCCTTTGTCTTTTCAATGATTTCAGGTTCCCCTTCCATCAGTTCCCCAAAGGCCTGCTACACACCCACGTTTTGTAAGAAGAAATAAAGCCTGCAAACACTACACAAGAGATATCGTGTGCTTGCCTTTTTCTTCAGCATCAACAATCCGAATTCGGAGGGGAGAGTCGAGAGCAAATTTGGCACAAAATGGCCTGATTGGGAAGATTTCCTTTACATCTGACTGGTCTGAAGCACAACTCAGAGAGGAAATGACAGCGATTTTTAGAAGAACTTTTGCATTGCCTGTGGGCCAGTCATTCCCGTTTCAGTATTTAAGTACAGTCAAGGGATGCAAAAGACTAATGAAACCAAACGTCTCGAGCAGTTTTCTGTGGGGTGGAAAAGAAGTTGCCTCGATTACTTCAGCCACTTGTCTCTACATAATGGCATTAATACACAAACCTACACAGGTAAACACTCCACATGAGAGTACAGAGTTTTGGTTGTGGGCAACATTCAGTGTATTACAGACTAAAATTAGCTTTTTCTGCTTCTTTATATAAATAACGTAGCATTTTCAGTCTTAAATATTGTATTGTCACTGACTTAATGTGTTATATGTCACATATGGCATGCTTTTCCCCCCAGGATGAACCTGAGGAACTCTCTGATAGTGAATTTGAAAGTACTGTGTGCCGGAGAAGAAGAGGTAAAGGTAGAGGGACAATTGAAAATGTCAGATGACAGTTATTTTCTCACTGCAATCACTCAGTAATTTACAAAAAAAAACTATTCGGATTCTGCCCATCCCAATTTTTAGATATGGGTAATTGTAAATGTTAAGTACTTTCTTTCCAGTTACTCATTTGTGTTTTCCATTGTTTTGTCCATAACGTCATGTCATTTAGTTCATTCAGTGTCACCTTCCACAAGTGAAAGTGACCTCATCAGTCAAGGGAGTGAAAGTGACAGACAGCACCAAAGTCCACCGCATCAGAGAATGTGGGTTAAAAAACTTATTTGTATTATGTTTTCGGATAGATTCTTTTTTTTTTAATTGATTTCAGATTGGTTGATTTGAATCTTATTTCAAAACGATGTATGAATCAGCCAATATTTTTGCCCACCTCTGTTTTTTATGGGCTGTATGTTAACTCAGGCTCAAACCTCAGTACCCCTGGTCCTTTCTGTGTGGAGTTTGCATGTTCTCCCGTGTTTGTATGGGTGTCTTACAAAAATGGGCACATCCAGGTTAATTATAATTCAGTCAGTGCCTTCGACCAAGGCATTGGGCTCAGAGTCTGGAGTATATTTCCAGCACTGTGCTATGGATCCCCACTGCTCCTCAGGGTTGAGTTAAATGCTGAGGACATATTTCACTGTATTTGTGATTAATAAATTGTAATTGTTGTAGACTGAGCTTAGAAACACAATTTAGTCATTTCTTCTGAAAGGGAGAGACTGCTTCCAAACCTAGCTCATCTCATTCAGTTTTGCTTCAGCCTGAATCCTTAAAGGCTGCCTTTTAAATTGTTTAAAGGAAGCACACTTAAGGGGATGCTAAGTAGTTGTTTTTTTTGAGTCGTTTCAGAGGTTCATCAACTTGTAACAGGGTGAATAGCATTTCTGAATTTGCTTTGCCGCCCTCCATGGCCTATAACCACATTAAGTATGTTTGGAGGAGCAGGCCATCTCCCTGTAGTTTCAAATGTGATACCATTCTACTTCCAACCTGTAGGATGACTGAAGATAAAAAAGTACTTAGTGTGGCTTTAGGTTGAATTAGGGTGAAGTTGCACTTAAAATAACATAATCTTTACAAAAAATATTACCTTTTGACCTCATTTTCTTTATGCAGTGCAGAGTGCAGTGCCTTCACCACCGAGGGACAGTGAGGCCAAATGTCAAGAGACCGTGAGGAGCACTCAAGAGAGTGAAAATCAGGGCCAGGCAGGGGACCTGAGACAGCTGTTTTCTTACAATGTGGCAGAATTTGTGTAAGATATTGTTTGGGTTTCATAGAAGTACAGCAGTGTAGATGTTGGTCTGTTTAAATTATGATCAAGTCAAGTACAGTAGGTGCATGCACATTTCACCTCGCTGAGGCCAGGTGCAGGACAAACAATTGTGTCAATGGAGTAGATGTCCGCACACTGGACACTGAATGTGCGTGTACTTAAGTAAACTCTGTGTTCTTGGAGTCTCCAGTATGCGGACATCTACTCTCTCCACTGTTTAAATTATGATCCTCTGATGTTAGTCTCTGTCTGCCCGTCCGTCCGTGCTTTCTGTTGAATTTTCTGGTGTGTTTATGTTCATTGCTCAGCCCTGTTTATCTGGAGGAAGATGAGGCTCTTGAAGAGGCAATTCAGCGTAGTTTGCTAGAAGAGTGTGATGGACCTGCTGTCAATATTTCTAAGTAAGTAAGAGTTACAAGTTGTTTTTTTTTTATTATGGTAAATATCTTGTTTATACCAGGGTAAACATCCCAAACATCATGGAACAGTTATATTATCATGCACTGAAGGTGATAGTGGAGTAAATGCATAGATATCCAAAGGTCTGTTTATTTCTGCCATTGTCTTTTTTTAATACAGTTCATCTAAAATTCTGAGCAAAGAAGAAATTGCAGGCCTTCTACAAGCTCACAGTGAGAGAGTGATTACATCAGGAACAAGACAGATCTATATCAGTCGAGCCAATGTTTGGACCACAGCCTTACGTGTGTTTAGGAGACCCAGTTTTTCTGAAAGCTGTGACATGCTCTATGTCACATTTGCAAGTGACGAACATGAGGCTGAAGAAGATGCTGCTGACTTTGGGGATCCCAGACGAGAGTTTTTTCGCTTATTGGTGAAGGCTATCTTCCAGGATAGTGGAGCCTTTGAAGGTTTGTTTGTTTGTTATACATATTTTGTGGCTAGTGGCTACCTGGTCACAAATATTGGTTTGCAAAAATGAGTACATAAATAAACTAACGTGTTCTGTATTAATCTTTCAGGCACACCAAATGGATGTATACCAAGACTGAACATTCTCCACATACAAAATGGACTGTATCGAACCATTGGCAGGATGATGTCTACTATAATAGTACAAGGGGGTGAACCACCTGCATTCCTGTCTCCAAGTGTAGTGGACTACATCGTGTATGGGGGCATCCTTCAACTTCAGGTGACACCTGATGATATAGGTGACCCTGATCTAAGAGAGAACCTGAATAAGGTAATATGAAGTTTTCTGATCTGAATATTATTGTAATAAGCTTTTGCTTGATATTTTAACATTTAAGTTTCACATCACCAAATAAATAACACGGTCTATATAGTATTTCTGTATATATTGCTTAAATATGAAAATACGATTTTAAGGATTTCATCTGTAATATTTAGGTTCAACATGCAACCTCACAAGACGATTTGGAGAAAGCAGTCAACTGCTGTGACTCATGGCGATATCAAGTTGAAGGACTTCCACCTATAGTCACCTTGACGAACAGAGATATGTTTGTGAGAAATGCAGTTCTATACCACACTGTGTTGCAACGGTACAGCTGTCTTGATCAGCTCATTGATGGCTAGTCCCACTATGGAGTAAGATTTACTACACAGCATCATGTTTGTGTCGTGCAGTGATAAAATTACAAAAAAGGCCATTTTTAACCATAATTACTTATTTGTATGGCCTTTCACTGGTGTTGATTTTCCCTCCAGGTTTTATCACTCCTGAGAGAGAACCCCAGCTTGCGTGTGCTACTTGACATACCAGGAGAGGACAAAGGCCTGATGGCTGATTTTGTAGCTGGTATTCTCAAACCAAGCTACTCCATACTAGGGAGCAACAGAAGGGCTCGGGAGGAATTGATGGTGGTAAAATTTAGGGAGTTTCTCCAATGTGTTGAAAGTAAGTATGTATTTGTAATTAAGTATATTATACAGTAAGGCATTCCAGGAAATGTACATTAATTTTATTCTTTACAAGTCATGAACAGGGATGTAGTGGAGGGTAAACGCAAGTAAACGTAGTTTACCCACCTCTCAATAAATCTAAATGCATTTCATAGTATAGTTTATGCATAAAATGTGATCGCAGAATCTATAGTTTACCCACCTCTTATTTTACCACTACGACCCTCATCATGAAGCTGTGCCTGTCTAATGTGTATGGACCACAAACAAGACTACAGTTATCTGATTGCTTGTAAGAATAAAATCGCCTTTTCACCATATAAAGTACACAGTAATCCATTAGTCACTCAGCTAGTCATTGATTCAGTCTTTCTGAATGCTGCACTGTTTTCCAAAGCTTTTGCCCAAAATGCCAGCAATCTAGACCATTGTTAATGATTTTTGTACAGCCACAGTATATTTTATGTTATAGCTATGGACACATACTATATCTCCTTTGAAAGGTGAGACTTTAACCTCTTGCACTGACCCAGCCAGTAGCATGAGTTAAGTTTGACAGCACTGATACACGGATCAGACAAAACGGCTACCTGACCTTCTCCACTGCTTGGCACCCACCCTCAGCCTTGGCTTTATATTTGGCAGTGCAAACCCAGACGCAATACGTTTTTGTTATTTCAACTTCAGATCAAATGATTTTAATGTCAGTAGCCGGCTGGATCTTTCTCTGGTCAATGGGAGGCTGCTGGCATTCTATCACCCCGAAGTATCTTGGAGGCCATTGTTTATTAACATTCTGAAATCCCCTAATAAATATCCAGAGAAAATGTCCAGATTGTGTTTTCAATCGTCATCTATTTCAGTTCTATTCATCACAGAGTTCCTTTCCTTCGGGATCAATAAAGTATCTGTACTACTACTCTACTGCCAACGTTTTTAGCACAACACATGGGAACAATGAAAAACATTAAGTTCCGTAATGGCACTCAAAGTGTTAAACACGAATATTTTCCAGTCTCCAAGTCAACATGTCATTTTGAACTTTAGTGTTCATCTAATCACCTTGCTATTTAATTAGGCCTTGTGAAGAACATTCTCTGTTTTTCAGGATCTCGACACTCACCCAGAAGTGAAACCATTGCACACAACCAGCGCAACAGTGTGTCCCAACCCAGGTCCAGGTCCAAGTCTACGCCCCAGCGCA
Source organism: Siphamia tubifer (assembly GCA_020466265.1). Taxonomy (NCBI): domain Eukaryota; kingdom Metazoa; phylum Chordata; class Actinopteri; order Kurtiformes; family Apogonidae; genus Siphamia; species Siphamia tubifer. The sequence continues at coordinate 32,772,824 of CM035794.1, read as the reverse complement.
GACACACAACCAGCCGTTGCAACAGATCTGGTAGCAAGAGTGGTGGCGCTAGATATGGCCAAAATTCCGGCAGCAGCAGTGATGACGCCAGATACCCCCACCAATCCGGCGGCTACAGCGATTATCAACACTGATCTGGCAGTAAGAGGGAGTCCTCAAGAGACAGGCAAAGATTCAGCAACAGGACACCCACTAGCTCCCGGAGTTATCTTGGCAACAGGGACTACATTCGGTATAGCCATACATCTGACAGCCACAGTGATCGCCACAGATTTGGCAGTGAGAGGGAGTCCTCAAGAGACAGGCAAAGATTCGGCAGCAACAGGACACCCACTAGCTCCCGGAGTTATCTGAGCCCCCCGCATCACACACCAAGCCCAAGTGAGTTGTTCAAAGACAGCCATTTTTATCAAAACGCCTCACTCTGTGGCATTGATGTACAATAATGCTCAAAATAATAGCAGTGTATTTGAAAAGGTGAATAATTGGAAAAAGTCTTCAAATAAATTGTGCTTTAATGCATTAGGGACACTGCATGTATTTCAAAGCAAAAAAAGTTGGAAAACATAATTGATTCACAGAAAATTAAGAATATTTAAAATGTCTATGGATCAGAAGGTTGCAGGTTAAATCCCACCCTAACCAGTAGGTAATGACTGAGGTGCCCTTACGCAAGGCACCTACATTGACTCCACATTGCTCCAGGTTGTAACCAATACCCTGTAATAACTAAGTTGCTTTGGATGAAAACGTCAGCTAAGTGGAATATAATAAATGCAATGCAATTATTTTGAGCGCATCTGTATTCCTGTTGGTTAGAATATTACAGATGTAGTATGTCTCCTACAATGTATCCCAAATAAGTTTTTTCATTTAGTGATTTCTCAAACATACTTTCTGTGGTGCAGATGCAGGGACTGGGAGTGGAAAATGGACGTTCCCAATGCCTTGGGATGGTAAGTGTGTTGTCTAATATGAAGGACAGGACGCTGAGCTAGAGACACTTTCAAAACTACCACCTTCTCCCTCTATTCACTACTGATGGGCATGTGCTTGTGTAAAATGAGCCTCGTTTCATTTTTAAATTACTGACATTTCCTCCGAATTTCAATTAAAATGATTGTCATTTAGCAATTTTATTTGCACCACAAGAAAGGCAAGGAAAACGTTAATGTTCCCCTAAACTGCTTTTCAATTATTATGAGTGGCTTCTAGGGAGGGGGAAAATCTATTCATGTATGAATTGTGATTCTTATCCTCTACAGTTCCAGATTGATTCCTACATTTCAGAGATGTATTTTTTAGCGTTGCAGCAAGCTGTGTTGTGCTAGATCAGTTGCTGCAAAAACTTTTGCTTTTAATCACACAAAAATGCTCTATTGAATGTCAAACTTTGGTTTTATCAATGACAAGACCCCATGTATTTCAGTGTACCAGAAGCGGGTGTTGGGTTTACTGATTGACCTTAAAAATCAGTATAAAATGGCACAGGCTACTACCTCTTCTGCCCATATCGAGAAGATTACCTCAATGGAGGAGTTCCAGGATGTTGAGCAACGGCTGCGTGATAAAGACGCCTTTGATGCCCTGGTAGGTTTTATAAGTCAGAAATACAGATTTAGTGCACTTGCGCACTGCTTGATTCCTCTGGGGAGCGTCAGTCAATTTGTGTTGTGTACTTGGTTCAACAGGTGGCGAAAATCGCAAAAATCGGTGGGAAGAGCACCAAGGACTGTGTCAACAAAGTTCTTGACAGGTATGTTTCAACATAAAGTAATATCTGGGTAGTATGTGCCTTTTCAATGTTTTACCTTTTTTTTGGTTGGATCTGGAAATGTTGGCATTTGGAAATGACTGCATAAATTCTAAATGACTTCAAACTGAACAGGTTTTGTCCGATTTGAAGTCAGGGAATGAGAGGGACACGTGTTTTTCCACATACAGTGTATGTAAATATACGTTTTGAACTGTATATTGTTCAAATTGATTTATAAATGTAATTTATTCCTCTTTAGACTCTTCACCAATGCCCTCATGAGTCAGTTTAACATGAAGGGAAGGGGGAAAAAGGCCAAAAAAACCCTGGAACTGACCAAGACTTTCAGAGAAATCCAAGGTAAGCCTGTATTTTATGTTGGAAGAGAGAAGGTTTTGGTCCTGCTAATCTCTGAAAATTGTGACAAAACATTTCCTCCCCGTTAACATTTCAAATATAATGCCAACTGCCTATAATGGCGGATTGTTTTGTTTTATTAGTTGATCCATGAGCAACATACAGCCTTGGAGGACATTAAAAGACTGTTTGGTTACTACTTAAAGGCATGTGCTTGATTGAGTAGAATGAACATTGTTTCATTCTTTGAACAACTGACTACATTCCATCCGAATTTCCAATTCATTTAGAGCTTTTATTTACAGATAATGACATGGTCAAAATAAAACTGAGACAATGTTTTTAGACATCACAAAAGCCAAGGAAAACAAAATGTTCACTTTAAAAAAAAAAACATAGTAATGTTCAGAAATCCATATTTGGTGGAATTGGCCGGAATTTTTATTTATTATTATTATTTTTTAAATGTAATTACTGTTTTTGTATGCTTTCCACCAATTTTTCACATTGTTTGGGATGAGGCCTGGTGCAAGAATTGGTTGATGGCTCATGACTATCCCTCTTCCTCTTGATCACATTTCTGAGGTTCTCAGCAGGGTTTGGGCCTGGAGTTTAGGGGAACATTATTGTTTTCCTTGCCTTTTTGTGGTGCAAACAAAATTGATAAATGACAATCATTTTAATTGAAATTCGGAGGAAATGTCAGTAGACTAAGAAAATAATGAATTTCCAAGTGGTGTAACTTTCTTCCAAGGCTGTATTTTTGCTTACAGATATGTAGACTTTGTGTATCAACGCAGTTTTCATTTGCATATTTCTTCTATCATCTATCTTTTTCTGCTTGCACAGATGGAGTCATGCAATTTGACACTACAGCCACAGTGGAACTCATCAGGATGTATGCTTCAGACCATTTGAAGCATGCACCGCAAATGAGTGGGGGAGGGGGCTTCACAGCCTGTGAAGGCACCTAAAGTGATTTTTTTTATTTTTTATTAAGGGCTAAAGCAGCGAAGGGACCTTAAGTTAATTGTAGGTTTTTGTTTTAATAGGGGCCAAGCTGCGTAGGTAGGTTCTTTCTTCTCCTCTGGAAGTCTATGGCGGCCCATAGAACCGTTCACAGGAAAATGCCAAGATTTTTCTCAAGAAAGTTCAGGTTCCCAACCCTCTAGCGTCACAACCAGGTCAAATTTGCTGGTACATTTGCCAATAACTTTTGGACTGTTTGTCCAATAGATGTCAGCTATATTTTAACATGATGTTGTTTTTTTAATTAATGGAATTTGTAATTTGTCCATTAACATGAGATAAAACATGAAATAAAGAGCATAAATAAAGAGCATTGAGAATTGTTTTGTTCATTTGGTGGTCATGTTTTGTAATGATCCTCAATCATTTGCAATAAAGAGGGGGAAAAACAGTTAGATTGGATTGATTTATCATGACTAGTCTCATGTCCAGAAGGTAGGGACCTATTTACTTTACCAGTTAATTTTTACTGAAGCTTCATTTGGCTCAGCAGCAGATTAAACATGGAAATGTATGTCTTGGTATAGCCTACATTGCAAGTGGCCATCTGCTGGTGAGTCAAATAAAGCTTCAGGAAAATAAACTGGTAAAGTAAACAGGTTCCTCCCTTCTGGACATGAGACTAGTCATGATAAATCAATCCAATCTAACATTTTTTTCCCCATCTTTATTGTAAATGATGGCCTACCTGAGATGAGACTACAGAAATCGATCATGTCAATAATAAGTCCCAATTTGACGTCCAAAAGACATCCCCGAAGAGGACGTCAAAATGGCTCTGCAAAATGACGTATAAAAAACGTCCACAAAGACCCTATTTAGACGCAAAATGGCCCTTAAATGGACTTACTTTGGACATCATAAATGGACGTCCAATAGACGTCGGGAAAAGACGTTGCCTGGAGTAACAGTCTGCACCTTCATTTGACGTAAAATGGACGTCCAAAAATGACTTTAAAGAGACGTCGTATGGACGTCACTTTGCTCAGTGGGAAGATGACAAATATTGTCTTAAATGTGCAAAAAAGTGAGTCTCAAAAATTCACACCTGTTTTTTAAACACTGTTTTAAGATAAATGTGACAAAATGTTGCTGAAATTTTCAGCACGAGCCGCTTTACAAACGACACCCCATACGGGCAAGCGTCAGGTTAACCTCCTCCAGCAACTTTCTCCTCACATAATCCGACGTGCACCTACTCAACACTGCATCTCTGATTTGGTTCTCCATGTTCGCAGCGAATGCACAGTCTCTAGCAGCCTGGCGTAATCTGGTTACAAACTGCTGTACCGTTTCTCCCGGTTTCTGCGTTGTCTGGTAGAAGGATTAGCGGGCGAAGGCGGTGTTTAGGCATTCAGCGCCGCAACCGCCGCTTCATACTCCGTTGGTCCTCCGGTATGAGGTAGAACTGCAAATACATCTTGTACATCCGTGCCGGCGTGGTGTAGAAGCAACGCTCGTCGTCTCTGTCTCACCGAAGCTTCCGCGCCGTCCACCAGAATCAAGCCTTTCCCGTCTGCATACAGTTCGAATGCGGTCAGCCATCTTGTCCACCGCGGACCCAGCGTGGCAGGCTCGGTGTAACAGTCAAACTTCGGCAAAAGACTGTCCATGTCCGTCGACGGCCTAACTATACTTTTCAGATTTAACTATAAGTCGACCGTTGTCATCCTCGTCGCCATTGTTCGATATTTATCCCGCATTAGAGCAATGACTTGACCTCAGCTCTGTAGTCAGCAACCATCTTTATTGAACTGCTGCTCTGCAATCCCCAATACAGCGCCCCCGCCTGTTGAATTTACACATAACAACAATCGTCTCCTGGCAATGACCTCATCAGTAAACGACACAGTTCATTGTTCATTTTTCCAAATTATGAACTAGAAGTTCATGGATCCCAAAATTAACTTTTTCGTTCTTATTACTGTAAACGTATTATTAACCGTTTCTGACGTTATCCTGTAGTCAAAAAATCAGGGGAAAATGCAGCCCTTCCAGGGTGGAAGTAAGTTCCTTACCCCGGGTCCCTCTCACAAGGAGTGGTTTCAATGAGCTTCGTTTTCAATGTTTATTTCCAATAACGGGACAACACCTGCTCTGGTCGCCGGTCACACTGTACATTTAACTCATTTTCTCCACTCCCAAAAACTCTCTGTAACCCCCCCCCCCCCCCTCTCTCTCTCTCTTGCTGCTCCGCCCAAAACACTTCTCATTGGCTATTCCACAACATTATGTTGCCAAAATTTGTTCAGAATAATACAAAAATGACATCTATGATAATGCTGTGTTTTGATCCCATTTTATTCCTTATAGGACTCAATAATTACAACGTGTTAAGAACGAAATGTGAACTACATAAGAGCGCAGTTCAATAAATGCCAGATGAACCGCGTTCACAACTTCCCGTTCATTTGGCAAAAGTGAACGAGTCGTTCACGTTCGTTAAAAATTTGATATAGTTCGTGAACGATCGTTCAATGAACGCGTTCAGGTACAACACTGGTATTTAAGTAATAAAAGTAATAAAGGTTGTGCTTAACATGTGTGCGTGCGTGCGTGTGTGTGTGTGTGTTTGTGTGTGTGTGTGTGTGTGTGTGTGTGTGTTGAGTAAGATAAGATAAGATAAGAAAACTTTATTATCCACCATGGTGGAAATTTGCCTTCGGCCTCTCAAGACGTCAATTTACATAAAACACATTTGGACACTCCACAACATACACAGAAAGAAAACAACCATTGTGCAAACAGGCAAAAAGACGGCAACAGTGGATGTAAATACAGTAGCCCTCTGAGGGGATCACCTTGTACAGTCATATTCTGTTCAGATTGCATTCAGAGCTTGTATGGCATGTGGTATAAAAGATTTTTTATATATATTGCGGCTCGCCTTTGGGACTCTAAATCTTCGACCAGATGGTAGTCAGTAGGACATGGTGTTTTTAGATCAGAAATGGTAATGTCTTCTATTAAACCTAATCAAGAGGTTTAATCTAATCAATCAATCTAACATGTTCCACTCCTGGATTCATTTGCCAAATATATCTGTTGTGAAGAAGTTCCGTGACCAAATATTTATACATTTTAAGCTTTTTGTAAAGGTTTGAGCCTCCAGAGGCTTATTTCTTTGCCTATTTCAAATGGGTAAGTTTCCTGAACAATAGGAGGTTATGTATTCAAAATTCAAATTTTTATTGCAAAATAACATCATCCTCACATGGGAAAAGAACAATAGAGCAGCCAAATGTACCTGTTGTACCTGTACACTAATAATGTGTGAGTCTCTTTATGTAATAGATTTTGATGGCTGCTGGGAACCAGAGGATGTCAGTATAGTCCATCTCAACTCTTCCTGTGTCTTTTTATTTTCATGTCGGTTGTGACCTCATGGCTAAATCACCTCTGTGATGTGAACTCTTGCCCGTCCCAGGCAATAGCAAATGGTTTTGCACTCTTTGTAGCCGACCCACATGATACTTCCCTAAGCCTAGTATTTACTGCTGGAGCCCTCTCTAAGTTATAAATGGGCTAACTGAGCTATGGCTGTCTGTTACCAAGACAGGCCACATACATTAAAGTGAATTACCAAAAGAGTTATGGCAAGGGGATGTTTCTCAATGAAACACTTCCATGTGGACATAATGAGTACCATTAAGCATTTGTTCTTTAACTCATAGCAGTGACTCATTTCAAAGCATCTTCTGCATCCTCCTTTGACTGACTGAATGATGATAATGATGATGATGATGATGATGATGATGATGAGGATGAGGATGAGGATGAGGATGAGGATGACGACGACCATGGTAACTGTCTGACCATCTATAAGCTGCATTCCTACACCCAGACACTGTCTGCAAAAAAATAGAGGCATGTGTCTCCTTGACTGTGTTGTTTGGTGTGAACTGTGGGTGTTGTAAGTGCACTTTCATGTTAAGATCCTTAACTTACTCTAATGGTCACAATAGGGTTACTCTCTTCACAGGACACACCAAGAAGCCTTGACTCTTTAGTTGAAAAAACAGTAGCCTTGTTGTTGCTTATAAATCCAGCAGCTTTAAGCCATGTGGTTTAATCTTCACAACCTTATGGGAGACTGCACCTAATTTATCACTTTTGTTTAACCTGCTAAAAAGATTAATTCGGACCAAAGACGCTATATCACTAACATAATTCACCACCAAGCCCTCTTTTCATGTCAGATACACATGTCAAATGTCAAGGTTTATGACAGCTTTCTAAGTATAGGCCATATAACCACTGCCCAGGCATCTACCCAGTATTTACTTGCCAGGTCGGAAAGCCTGCTGTTCTTGGACAACATTCTTATTGGATTAAATGGATATCTGATATTTGGCAATGAGTCGATGGATGTCATGTCAAACCTTTTTTTCATAACATATACAATAATTTTCTTAGCATGTCACAACTTTCCCCCTTTTTATATCTAACATTTGGAATTGACTGATTAGTCTCCTCCCTCTTCACCTACATCATAGTGCTTTAAGGATACTCACCTCTGCTCCCAAACAGAAAGAATCTACCATTCTGAAATTAAATATAAATACTTGTTATGTTATTGCATATTATAATAGTCAATATAAGAAACAAAGAGCACTCAGAATTAATCATGCTGGCACATGTTTGGAATACTTTCGAAAGCTGAAATCTATCTTTCTGAAACAATTCTGCATAGTTCAATCCAAATTTTAAGACATTTTGAAAATGCCAAGAAAAGCTCTGGTATGACTGTAACAGTTCATGTAGAATAATATAAAACAATAATAATAATAATAATAATAATAATAATAATAATAATAATAATAATAATAATAATAATAATAATAATAATAATAATAATAATAATAATAATAATAATAATAATAATAATAATATCATGTCATAAGTATTAAGTCAATACTTTGATCTGATTGTCCCTATAAGTAATGATTTGGATGGAAGGATGATTGAAAAAAGAATGAAATAAAAAATATAATAATAAAAGGAACTGATGACAGTTCTGAGAAACAGATCAGCCTTAAACATGATTCACATTTACTTTCAACTGTATTTCATCCAAAAATCTGCCATAGCTGGAAAAGAGGACAGTGATGCTCCTGTAGATGTAGGACATAACTGTTCATTACAAAGAGGAGGAGCATGTCACCCTACTATATAAGGCATGAAAGCCTGTCCCGTTTGATCTGCCACCTCTCCTCCCCCACTGAGACCTCCAAACTGTATCCCAGCGCCCACTTTATCTCCCATCACTCTGGTCCACGGGGTCCCAGAGGTTTTTCCTTCTATTGTCCCACTGTCATCTCTCTCCCTCCTGGACTGAGGGTTCCCACCTTTTACCTAACCTCCCACAGAGTCACACTGCTCTGAGGGTACCTACCAGCACTTTTTTTTTTTTTGACTCGTCAACTTATTTCTTGGGACACGGCTCAAGATGCCAGAGCCCACAAAGAAAGGTAGGAGAGTTGTGAGTGAGAATGGGTTTAACATTGCCTGTTGTCACAGCAGCTGACTGAAATAATTAAAATCTCACCTAAATGAAACTGAACTTTAGAGTAACTTAGTTTTCCTTTTTCACACTTGGCTTTTGTTTTTACTTTTAGTATTTTAATTTTCATATTTGCCTGATTACTGTTCTTAATTCTGAGTAAGAATTAGATGCTGCAAAGACTTCCATCACTTGATGAGTGATGGTAGTCAGCTTGTCGGGAAGGACTCTGAAAGTGACTTTGACAGTGGTATTATATTACTGATGCCTGCTTGGACGTTTATGCCATCATGGCCAATAGATTTGAGTTTATGAGCCAATATTATTGTTATTGGGGGTTTGCATACCAGACTGTAAAAAGTGAGCCTGCTGAAGAAAGACAACAGTGAAGAGAAGTGGAGGAATATTGACGTGGCTGTGGCTTTGTGCTGGACCGAACTGGATGCAAGCTGATGCCTCTAAATAATGATGATGCAATTTGGATAAACTGATCATATAATCTGAGGTTGAATAATAAAGCTTATTCTGAAGGTGAATCCTAATGACCAGGACATTTGCAGACAATCCAAACTTTATGTAAATGCTCACCCATGCAGAGGATCTTAACATATCTCTTCACAATTCTTCCTCCACAACCTAATGTCAGTCATATGTACTATCATGTCCATCAACATTCCAGTTTAATCCGCTCTTGTCTGTCATTACTTCATGATATTACTGCCCCGCTTCCATTACCTCACATCTTTGGGGTTTCCAGACAGTGCCAGCATGTCCATGTACAGGAAATGGAACATTTTGTTTGGATCTTGGACACATTCATGATGACTTGCTGACTTGTTACTCTCTAGAGAACCACTGGTCTGTCTTTAGCAGATACTGAGACATCATTTTTTGATTTACATGCAGACTCTAACTGGCACTGTCTAGCGTGTATTAATTTTGTACCTGGAGCCCTAACTCACTGATGGATTTGGAAGAGATTTTAATATTGCATTATGGTAACAAAACATATGCATATTCACATTTCTATTTCCATTTATTGGGGATCATCTGTAGAAATAAAACTTGGAACAAAGGAATTGAGCTAAAGTAAGGTGAACCTCAGTACCAGCTTGGCACAATAGATTATGCATGGGGCATTTGTTCTCAAAATGTTCATCCACTGCCATAAACATCCCTGATCCCTCAGAGACAATGCAGTGGGATATAGAAGCAGCAGATTCCAGCCTGCTACAAACACTACCCATAAATAGCTGATAGCCCAGAGTACTAGATAAATGAGAGTAGAAAAGTATTGTTCGTTAAATGAGTCTGAACAGCTGAAGAGGAGGAGGCTGCTGTTGTTTTAGACACCCCACTCTCAAGCCTTTAAAAAGTCTGAACGAGAGATGACGGACTGACTCAGTCACCCACAGATCTCTTGGGGCCGGGATTCTTGTCCCTGGAATAGTTCAGAATGAGTGCACTTTTAATCCCCATCCCTTGTTCCCTGCCATCTCCCTCCATCACCACCCACCCCGCCTGCTCACACTGAAAACAGACATCTCACTGCTCGCTGTGGATCATTGGGAGGTCATACACCTACCAGTCACACTACTGATCTCCATGTCAAGGGGCCTTATTGTACTATTCTCACTATCAGTGCCTTTGCATTAAGCTCATGTCTTCGCCCCATGATATTTACTACTACACCACTCTTCCTGGGCTCTGACAGTTTAGCATTGTGTTTTTAATATCACCTCATAAAACATTCCCATAGTAAAGTACAGTGGGGACAGTCTTGTCACCACCTAATTGCCACCAAGTACAGGTGTCATCGACTTTCAGCCACTTCAAGCCTCAAATAAGTTCCTTTCCAGTTGTCTAATTAAAATGACTAAAAACAATATATAGCAGTCACCTAGTTCATGCTTAAAAAATCAGAGCAAAGTCAAAGACAGAACCATTAACGCAGGCTCATCTTTAATAAAGGTCTATATTAGGGAAAATGAAGTTGCCGGCAGTTTGGCTCTGGCCAGAGCCTGTGTGAGCCCTTCTGTCTGCACGCCAGCAGGGCCAACAGCTGAAAATACCTGCAACCCTGTCAGCTGCATTGGGAGACCTCAGAGGTAAAACAAAACCTTTCTCGACTCTCATTATCTCAATGATGATGAGACAGAGAGTGAGTGAATCTCATTCTTGGGCACATGATGTGACCCTGCAAGATTGTGGCCTAGTGGCCAGTGACACATTGATTTGGAGTGAGGTGGGAGTCTGTCTAATTTAGACGTGGAATGTTCAAAGGCAATATTTGCAAATGGGGGGATATGAGGAGCTAGGAAATAATAGAATGAATGTGCATTCCCAACAAGCAATGGTTGATGGAAATAAGAAATAATTTAAAACATTTTTCTTCAAAAGTTTCACACTAACTGTCAGTTTTCTTTTTATGAATAAAATGTAATACTTAATGCAATTAATGTAAAGTGAAAAGACCCTTTTTAAATAAACCTTGATTGAAGGACTATTTAACTCAACAATACTCATCAACCATTTCTGCATTTTCTTCATACTCATTGATCTTGACTCATCTGCTTCAAAATCAACTCCAAACTTAAAGATACAGGATGTAACATTCTTCAGAAATGTACATGGTTTGTAGATGTTTATTATTTTCACTGTGTCACTGCTGTCCCACCCCTAAAAATTAAAACCTTCTCTTACTGTCTCAGTTCCTACATTCATGATAGAAGCCTGTCTTGCAATGTTCTATGTAGAAGACTACCTACAAATATCCACAGGGATCTCTGCAACACCTCTACAGTGGAAACATTTTATGTCACTAATTCCTATTAACTTCCAAGCAAACTTCCAATACAAATTTCAGGCAAACTCAAGGCAAGATTACAAATTATGTATGCACCAATGTTACTAATATATAGATACTTCATCATCATTTAAAGCTGGATTTGTACTTGATATAACCTTGGTGTAGGTGTGAATGTCTTCATGTTTGGTTCTGATCAGTACCTCATTGCAGTACAGTCATATCAAACAGGTTTTGATTGAAATACAATATGCTTTCCATAGCAATAAGAAGCTTCTTGTAGAGCTGCACTCTACAAGGACATCTGTCCTTGTGCCATTACTGTGACTGTGCCATGATCATGTTGATATTTTTTCCCGTCAATGTAATAAAAAAATTTGCATTGAACAGGAATCCATTAGCTTTACATGGAGTATATTATTATATAAGGACCTGTTATCTCCTCAAAATGATGAATTATTACATATCATAGACTTTTGTTTTTATAATACTAAAGATATTTTTGGAAGATGAAGTCACTTAAAGTAGTAACAATGTATACAGAGATGCAAGAAATAAATTTATATTTATGTTGCGAACAATTCAAGTTTACATAGTTATTTCAGCTATTGTGTTGAGAAAGCACAGAGGTAAGTCAAGACAAATTGTCACCAAAACTTGCTACATCACATGATCAAATATGACATTAGACGATTTTACAATATAATTTACCCAGGGTTCATTACTGCTTTTCTGGTATCAGTCAAACATACCAAAGAAATAACTCCCCTGATTGAATAATGTTTCATATTGCATTTATTGTTAGTAAAGTGGTTAGCATTTTAATCTGATGTATGTTCTTTGAGCCTTGTATTTCATTAGATCATCAGATCATCTTTCAATTTTGGGTAAATTTGTTGTCAAATTTGAGACAAATATTAAATCTTGTAATGGAACATATCCTGTCCATTTCCTGTTGGAAAAGAAATAAAATGGGTTTTTTTTATGTAACTGCATCATTCTCCATCCAGTTACTATAAACTTTGCTGTGACCATTTAACACAGAGTAAATCCTCTTTAACTTAACTGGTAAATTTTAAAATATTCACACTTTTGAAACTAAACCAAAACAAAAAAAACCCATTCTGCTCCAGATGTTTGTTGACTAGCTTGACACCTCTGTTTGTTGTAGACAGTCAGTCTGTGCTCTACTGACCCATTAATAACATAAGAGTTTAATTTTTATCATCATCTTTGCATGCTACAGGTGACTTTGATCTGCTGAGTCCCTGCATTATGTCCTGATACAGCTTTTGAATGTGTGTCCAAATATGTGTCTGTTGGTGCCCTGCACCATTAGTCACATAAGTCTAGACAAGGCAGAAGGCAAACAAATGGTGTGTCATGTTGGCCTCCATCATAATCAGTTAAGACGACACAGTGTCAAAGCATGAGTAGCTAGTCATCCAGCACTATCATAATAAAGCTTAGGACAGAATAAATATAAATAAAAAAGGCTCCACACACACAAACTTTGGGGTAACTTTTTAAGGAACAATAAGCCTGAATGTTATGACTGATTCAAATGTTTGTTTGTTTTTCAGATGAGATGCCAAATGGCCAGCCAGAAGGTGAGTGGGTAGTGATAGAGGTGTAATCTCACCTGTCATCTCAGAGTATAGATAAGTATAGATGATTATACAGTAGTGTCACTGTATACACTATGTGTGCAACAGAAAGCACACAATCATAGATAGTTTGCTTAAAATTATAAAGTTAGGAATGCACACACACCAACACTGACAAAACTGATCAGGACATGTAACATGACAACCACAGACCTGAACTTGGCGTGAATGTGTAAACACAGCCACATATGAGTGTAAATGTGGAGCCAATAGCCGGCAGTATGGACGCGCTGCTGTGCTCCAGAGGGATCTGCAGCGACAGCCAAGCTGTCAGCATCTCTGACATTCCTGCCACTAGCCAGCTGATCCCTATCTGTTGATTCAGCTGACACCCCTGATGTCCCCTGTGAGCAAGGTGCTGGCATGCTATTGGTCTTTTGCCAGTGCTGGGATTTGACCTTGGAGCTGCAGCATCTTGAGACTGTAACACTGATGAGGGTAGAGCTGAGTTTTAAGGTGTTCTATAAAAAGTCTCTGTAAAAAAGAGAATTAGTTAAAAAAAAAATGATTACATTAACATCCTTCCATGCAGTACACAATATATGTACTTACACAGTATGTGAACTTAGGCTGAGTATTGTTATGTCCAATGAAACATAGCTATTATGCAGTTCCTGAAAAAGGTGCAGAATTAAATGTGAATCATACCTGTTAAAGTCTTCCAATTTATTAATCATCAAATTTTGATTCAGTTTTAATTTTATTTGTTTGCACATGCATGTCCTGTTTCTTGTGAGGTGGAAATTAAAACATTATCTCAGCTGCTGACATGTTATATCAACAGCTGATTCTAAAGATAATTACATTCTGCAGCTACTATTTTCACTAATTTGGCCGACACTGTTTGAGACACACTGAGTGCCAAAGTATCAGTCTTGTAGCGAGATATCTGGGGAGTTATGTTGACAGTTATAAAAATAAAGAGCTTCTCTTTCCCATTAATTTGTCACTCAAGTTGCTACGAAAGTGTAGTATCTCATGGTAGCACAATTATCATGCACTTAAAGAGTCAACGCAATGACCAATATGATCTGGTGAAGCATTAAACTTCGAGTGAGTACTGTGGTGGTCTTATCAGGTAAATGTTATGCAAAAGCATTTCCATTTTAACCACCACAAGAACCTGGTGGGAGTAAAAAACAAAAATGTAATTCTCAAGTCTCATTACAGTCAATAAGTGTGCCTTCGATGATAAAGGTCCATTCTGATATATTTATATACATTTCATATATACCAAAACTAGGAAAATATTCATTCATTATCTATGTATGTACTGTTTGTATGTTGTGTAAAAAGTGAGAAAATCATTTGCTGTTGTAAAACGTGCTTGCCTCCAAACATGCAGGTGGGTGGGTGCAGCTAGATGTATTAGTACAAGTTTGCTTGTTTTTGTGTCTGGTTTGGTGTTTGTATGTGGGACTGAGTGAGAGGCACTGCAGATGCTGAAGCTTTGTGCTTATTAAAAGCAGCTGTTCCATCCACCACTATATTTGTCACATGCTCAGAAACAGTTGCCCCAGAAAGTAACGGTGCTCCGCCCCTACCTGAGATTTCTCTGGAGGTTTCTCCCCCCACAGGTGGGTAATGTTTATGCCACTGTTCCCCATGACCCCTTTATTGTCCTTCGAATGTTGCATTCTTTTGCACATCACACTCACATCACGTGTTTGTTTGGTGTTTACAGTCACATTTTTTTGTTAATCCAGTCTGAGTATCTTGCAGTTGCACTTCTTGTGGATTCTTGTGGACTGCACAACATACAGTATAATCGCACAAAGAGTTGAAAAGTTAGCTTTAAGCAAGGCACCCCATTGACAGTGCACATCTGCCCGCACTGCTCTTCCTGTACTTGATGCTTGGTGCTGTCACTAACAGAGGCTGTCTGCCCATTGATGTAACTGCATGACAAACTGAATCATCACATAAGAGGTTTTGAGGGATTGAGGAGGAAAGGTTTTCTGCCATTTGGTTTCCCTTAAAGCTCTCTTAATCAGGTTGTTTTATACCTGTAACATGTGAACCAGTAAAACCCTGCCTCCTTGATCACTGTATATTTAATGACCAGATAGTACTGCTGCTGTATTGGATATCAATATGAAACATTTATCTAGTTTTATTAGATGTGATTGATTAATTGAGGTGACATGGTAGTGCAGTGGATAACACTCGTCGTGCCTCACAGCAAGAAGGTTCTGGGTTCGATTCCAAAACCACTTAATGGGGGTGGGAACTTTCTGTGTGGAGTTTATATGTTCTTTCCGTGCCTCCGTGGGTTTCCTCCCACCATCCAAAGACATGCACTGGTAGCTTAATTGGTTAATCTAAATCACCCATAGGTGTGAATGTGACAGTAATTGTTGGTCCATATATGTCAGCCCTGCAATGAACTGCCTTCACCCATTAGTAGCTGGGATAGGGTCCATGCAACCTTGTGACCCTAGTGAGGATAAAGAATGAATGACATATTAATTGATTTATCTTTGCTTTTACCCAACTTTTCTCACACTGTAAACCCAAGTGTTCAGAATAATTAAATATATTAAGTTATGAATACTCAAAATTTCAGAAATAGTACTACGAACTCAAATGTATTAAGTTTTTGGAACACGTACTTCCAAGTAATATTTTTTTTTATTAAGGGGAACTATTGTGGATATAAGTGAACATTACTGAAAAACGTATGAGGTACAACTTAGTGGAATTAAGTCATTAAATGCTGAGAATGATATTGTACTGTTATGTCTATTGTGTCTAATAAGGATGATTGAAAAAAATGAACTTAACTGATGTAGTAGATGCTGTAAAAAAAAAAAAACACACTCCAAATAACTACGAATATCTATCAGACCAAAAAAAGTGCGGTCACAAAACACGGTAATTTAATTCAGGGGTGGCTGTGGTTCAGCTGGTAGAGCAGGTCGTCTAGCGGTTCATGTCCAGGCTCTCTCTGTCCACATGTCCAAGTGTCCTTGGGCAAAGACACCGAACTCTGACTTAGTTTCCCAGTAGGTCTGACAGAACCTTTGAATACTAAGTTAATAAGTAATGTTTTAATTTAAGTATACATTAATAACCATCTACATTTTAAGCTCTGGAAACTTGTATTTTTTAATTTTCATCAACTTAAAATAATTGAGTTCTCCTAACTTATTCGGGTTTACAGTGCAGTTGTTAAACACAAGGCTATCTGGTCATTGACTGTTCACCTCATTTAAGCAAGCATTGTTTTGCAACACTGCCAGTATTGGTGCTCCATGCTTGCTGCTCTAGCCTGGCGCTTTGTCTGCTATACAGAGGCGGTAGCAGAGGGGAAAGAGCCAGTAGAGACTGATGAGAGGAAGCCAAAGCCCACAGAGTCTGAGCCATTAGCTGTAGCTAAGGAGCCAAGCCCAACAGAGAATGGCTCTAGCCAGCCACAGTCTGGTGGGGTTGGGGTGAAAGAGCAAGCAGAGTCTGCTAACTCTGCAGTAAAGGAAGAGAGTCCCTGCTCTCCCCCACCACCTGGTAAGTATTCCAATTAAATATCAATCAGTCTCATGTCTCCCATAGTAAATATGCATGCCTTCCCCTCTAGGAATACCATAAAAATGCTGCTGCAACAAAATCTGAAAGTCTCTGGTTATGCATCTCTTTACATAACTTTTTCAGTCTCATATTGTCTACGTTTCCTGTATGAATTACGTTTACAGACTCACCCTCACTTCCTCAAGCCATGTGTTGAGTTATAATTTGTGTAAGCATTGTTCCAACGTGGCTTTAACTGAATAGATCAGGGGTGTCAAACTCATTTTAGTACAGGGGCCACATTCAGCTAAATTTGATCTGAAGTGGGCCGAACTAGTAAAAAAAAAAAAAAAAAAAAAAAAAAGCAAAACATAATATATAAATAACGTCCACTCCAAACTTTTATCTGTTTTAAAGGGAAAAAAGTAAAATTACATCATGAAAACAAACAATATTAGACTTTAGTTTACCATTTACACATATGCATTCTAACAGATCATACATGATCTACAAATATGCATATTTAGTAATAAGTGGAATATTATGAAAATTGTATTTACCGATACTTCTCTTAAAGATATTTGAAATTTTTCATATTTGTTACGGTTATTGAACTTTTTTTGTGAAACTTTGTTTTAGCGTCACTAAATGAAAAAAAAAATTACGAGGATTTTTTTTTTTTACTTGTGAATATTTGTAGGTTATTATATTATGAGACTGAATTCATCTGAATGTGAACCATGAACTAAAATTATTTAAATCTTAGTGTAATTTTTGCATTTCATAAATTCCTCCAAAGGGCCGGATTGAACCCTTAGGCGGGCCGGATTTGGCCCCCGGGCCGCATGTTTGACACCTCTGGAATAGATGGTGAAAGTAGAATTTAAAAAATTAAAACTAACAGAAACTAATGAATCCCACGACTAATAGATGAAGTGGGCTATTGATAACATCCTGAAATGCTATAATCATGGTGACAATAGTTTTACAAAAGGTGGGTGAACAAATTCCTCTTAACAAACAAATATACAAACAGATAAACAGGTGTTGTTGACAAATGGTTTGGTGTTCTCAGCTGAATCTAAGTGAATGAACAAACCTTTTTCTTTGACAAAAAACAGAAAGTACATGCAGCTCCACTGAGGAAGCTGAGGTTTTAAGTTACACAAGATCTTAAGTCTCTGTTGACTCATCAATGGGATTTTTTTGTGCACATACTATGTGGCACCTGTTGCTTTAAGGCCAAATTTTTATGGTTCGCCTCCTCTCACTAGTTTGTGTGAGAGTGTGTTTTCACATGCAATGCTAGACAGCTTGGGCTTCTGTTCCTGCAGCTTGAAAGGCTTGTGACAACAAGAATCAAGCACTGATGTTATTCACATCCACATTGCACAGGCACAGTCAGGGTCTTATAGCACACAGCCATTTGTCTGAGCTTTGGGCTGACATTTTGGATTCAGCCTTTCCAAGAGCTGCATGTCATTTTCCATTCAAGGTCTTGTCTCGCATGTCTGATTGATGGCCCTGTTGGTCTGACAGTCTTGTGTCGTGTTGACCTGGACTTGATAGGTGGGTCTATTTGTCAATGAAACCTTTATTACAGATGATGATGCTCCTGCAGCTACTAGCCCATCCCCAACACCCCCAGCAGGTTGGTACCCATGAGAAAACCTTGTTATTTCCTGATTTTATTTCTTATTAGTCTCTTCTCTGGTTTTGAAGATGGTTACCAACATGCCTCAGACCTTTCACCGTAGGTCAGGCCCGCATCAGCTCCCACAATAGAAACTAAAGCTGAAGAGAAATGACAAATTGCGGGTATGTGTGGGCAGGTTCAGTGTGGCAATGTTATTTGGTTGGTTCTGTAGGTTCAGGTAACTTAGCATTGCAAAAAAAAAATGTATTTCTTTATCCACATTACTTTGTGCAAAATGAACATTTCACCATCATATGTTCTGTAGCGTGTTGGTTTTGTAAAAGAATACCCTTTAACCTTCTAATGGGATACTGTACATTGTTAGGTATGTAAGTGTAGCATAAGACACTCTCATGTATGTCTACATTCTGACATACATTTGTTGGTTGTGTGTTTTGTTTTTTAATCCTCCGCTCACACCGACCTTTACTTAACCTGTCTAAAATAAAGGTATGGTTGTGATGATGATTTTACATGTATATTGCTGACACAAAATAAATATATGTATGTTTATTTTGCAAAAGCATATGCATGCACAAATGCACATTATGAATTAATAAACCTGTCATTAAATTTCAGCTTTGCACAGGAAAGTTGTATTCTGATGAGAAGAATGTGGGTTCATTTATGCATTACTTTGTTTTAATATATAAACAATAAACAATTATGTGTTTATTCATCAAATTAAACCGAAATCAAATTAAATGAAGTAAGTAAATCCTCATAAATAAAGTAGCTTTAAATATATCACACATTTATGTGAATTATCTACATAGGTTTGTCTTTTTCTTTTGGGGGGGGGGCATTTTGTACACTCTTTCAGGTACCAAACAACACAACTGGCAATTTATGCTTTGTTTTTGTGGAAGACAACAGTTTTAATAGCTGATCAGAAAATATCCACAATAGTCTTTTAAATGGGATTCATCACAGTAGATCAAACACACCCATTTTATTCACTGCTGTATATGCAATAAGTTAATCATGTAATTTTCTGAAGCAATTGGGTTTGTCCTGATTAATTTCATTGATAATTCTGCTTTTTTACAGAAGACGGCAATTCACTCAAGAAACTGTCAGTTGAGCTGCCTAGTAAGATCCCTCTGCTAAATCTTAGCACTGTTTCCGTACCTCTGACCAAACTGGTAGCCATAGTCAAATTCACAATGACCCAACATCTGATTACAGGAAACATGTGGTATACATGTTTTTTTTCTTCTTTTGTGGGTGTGTTTTTTAAGACTATAGGAAAATCAAGATGTTTCCATTTTACTTTCTAACACATTAACATATATCCAATAATGTATATACAGTCGTCCTCAAAATTATTCATACCCCTGACATTTTTTGTGACTTTTTGTTTTTGCGATAAAAAAAGAATGAGTTCTCTTCCAGTCACCTGCCGTAGATGCTAGATTGGGGGGGGGGGGGGGGGGGGGGGGGGACATGGTGCTCAGGACAATCGAAGCTGATCTTCAACACTCTGAGATAGTTCAAAGAGGATCATAACATTATAAATTGTTAAATTTCACACTTTGGAAAGATGACAGCACTGTTGAAAGAAAATCTCGCAAAATATATCCAGACCACCGAGGACGACTCTAGATCTAAGTTTTTATTTTTCGGTAGACTGTATGACAAAGGTTAAGATGAATGTAATGTACAAAAATTCTGTGTGCAATGTTCATGGAATTAAAATAATTTACCATTCATTTATTAGGGTAACTGGATAAAACTCATTGTTTTTATGATTAAAAACAAAAAGTAACAAAAAATGGCAATGATATGAATAATTTATTATTTTTTAAATTTCTAATACATACAATACAATCAACTACTTTTGGAATTCTGATCACTGTGCAGCAGGGTTTGTTTTTGTTTTTTTTTTTAATTAGCTATCGCTATTCAAAAGATAAAGGTTGTAGAGATATTTGACATTTACTGTGAATCAGAATTCCTCACTTCATTGCTTGCCAACCTTTAATTACTTGTTACCCTAACCCCTAATGAGTGTGTTTGCCTCAGTGGACTTTACAGTACTATTTCTTACAATATGCTGTAAATTTCTGTCTTTGTTTAGATGATAGCGTCCCTGTGCCAGCCATGGGGAGAAAAGACTCAGGTAATGAAGTGGTAGTCAATAGACTTTTATGTTTACTTTTTTCCTTCACTTCAACAAGATTTTGGAACATCATCAAGAAATTCAGAACACCTTCTCTAGCTGGTCAAAGGAAAACACTTGTCCCCTAGACCCTGTCCACTTGGGTATACCCACGTCTTCTGGCTACATACAGATCACCGCTGAGTTCTAAAGTTATATCTTTGTCCTTGCAGTTTAGAAACCTTTACCTAATGCAGGCAAGAGTGTCTAATTACTGTATATCCAAATAACACCTCTAAGGAAGCATTCATCAATATTTTGACATCTTCAATCACAGAGAAGATGGACAGTTGGGAAAATGAAGAATTAAGCATCACATTTTATTTTTACCATAATTTCTGAAAATAATTTTCTTTGTGGCTTCTGATGGCAACAAAATGTCCTCCGCTATGTGTTTCATATTGCCTGTCATGCTTTCCATGTTGCAAAGAGCTTAACGTTTACTGCTGTATGACGTGTGAATGTTAAAAGTGAGAGCATGTGTCAGATTGTCTGTCCTTCTGTCTGTCAATTACTTCTGCTCTGGTAAGACTGAAACTTTCAGATGAAAAGTGAAAGGTGGGTGTATGCATTTCCTTAATGTTTTTTTCTTGTACACCAACAGTTAATCAGGTCTATTTCAAGCGTTTTTGTGTATTTCTGTGAATTGACCAGTGTGGTCTCTGGGAGAGGGTCAACCCCCAGAGGACCTGGACAAGCCTATCGACACCCCGCCACTGTCCACCCTGCTCATAGAGAAACCTCAGAGTGGCACAGTTGCTGTGGGTGAGTCACAGCATGACAAAGAACAGCTAAAGAGGATGTGGGGACGGTTAGAATCTGTACATTCTTTCATTTGATACCGTTGGTGTGCCAGTAATTACCTGAGGTGATGATTCTTATTCCAATTTCTACAACCAATTTGGGAGTGGCCTTTGATCTGTACAGCTTTTCCTCTGTGGTCATGTAGTATCAATGTGTGTCTAAAGGTGGAGACATCACCTTTGTTGCCAAAGTGGAGGCTAAAGATCTTCTCCGTAAACCCACGATCAAGTGGTTTAAAGGAAAATGGATGGATCTGGCCAGCAAGACAGGGAAGCACTTACAGCTAAAAGAGACCTTTGACCGATTCACAAAGGTATAGCCATGCATGCGCCCTTTAGTATAGGGTCAGTGTTATGTTTTATGTTGTATGTATACCATTTCCTGTATTTACCCTTTAACAGATCCACACATTTGAGATGCACATCATCAAAGCCAAAGAGAACTATGCCGGAAATTACAGATGTGAGGTGACCTACAAGGACAAGTTTGACAGCTGTTCCTTTGACTTGGAAGTTAAAGGTTTGCGAAAGTGCAGTAAAAACATTTTAGCATTCATTAGCATTCATTCATTTAGCATTGATTCATTACCATTCATTCATTCAGTCAAAAAAGGAGATTCCTGTTAATAGTTATATTCTATCTTGGTTTCTTGCAGAGACAGAACAGGGTTCCCAAAACATTGATATTCGATCGGCTTTCAAAAGAAGGTAACGAAAGAAGTGTAATACAGCTACAGGAGATGTTGTATCAACAGAAAGCCTTATTTTCTTTATCGTCAACTGAACAAACGAGAAATGTATTGTCTAGTGTTTTTTTACAACACAATTTATAGATATTGCTAAAAGCAAAACAGATGCTCCAAGGCCGAAAAAAAAAAATAAATTCAAATAATGTGATTGTTTGGCATTAAAGTGTGACAAAATGGATGCAATAATGTGATTAACCTTTTTGAGAGGTAATTACAAATCACTGAGCCAACTCAATGTGTTTATGTAATGGAAGGCCAACTCTTGCTTTTCAAATTTCCCTCCAAACAATGTGTCTGAAAGTGATGCAAAGCGGCCCAGTTTTATTCCATGATCACAATGTTTCTGTTCCATAATGTTGGTTCAACATTGCAGAAACACTGTGGCAATATTAACTGGAAGAGCTCTCGATGAGTGTTGCACAAATCACCACAAGATGAAAAACATGGTTTGTGTAAACTCCAATTGTGTGTTAGCTGTGAGTCAATACACTGATTGGCATCAGAGCTTTTGCTTTGTGTTGTACTTTTAGCATTGTTTTCTAGTGCCTGTAACTGCCTATGAAATCTAAATCTTCATTAATCTCTCCTTGTTAACAACAGCAGTGAAGGACAAGAAGATGCAGGGGAGCTTGACTTTAGTGGTCTCCTTAAACATAGGTGAGAATCACAGCCCAGTTCTGAGTGGATTTTGTACATTTAATATTTTAAGCTCTTTTTTACCCATTGTTCCTTTGTCACTCTTTCAAATAATTTGTAAACCATACAGTATACATTGCACAGCAACCACCTTTCATCCACTATCTTCTGTTTTATGAAATGCAACACATTAGGATATCGAATAAGTTTCAAGTAAATGCTACTACTGTGGTGACTCAAACTAAACACCATATCATGCTTTTTTGAGGTGATTCAGTGCAAGGTTTAGGTATAAGTACAGATAAATATAGGCAGTGACACTGTTCACCAACAAAATTCTACATTTATTTTGGGCTTGTCTCTTCTTCTCCCCTACATATTCAGAAATCAGAGGTTAGTAGAGTGAAAACCATAGGTATTAAAACGATTAGACCTTACTGCGGGTGAGTACTGTAATCCTGTAGAGTCCCCAGCATGACATGTAGCTCTAGCATCTGGACACGCAAGAGTGTTGGCCTACTGTAGTACGGTAACACTTCATTTGAAAGCAGCATTCCTGACTGCTCTGTCAGCAATCAGTAATGATGGAAATGGGTCTTGTATCATGAATTCAATGGCTGACTGCTCTTCATCAAATCATGAAGTGAATTGTCATCTTCATGATGCAAAGAGCACTGTTTTGAATCATTAATGATGTGCTAGTGGGCCACAGAGAAATGATGCTGAAAATAGTGTTATCGCTACGTTGTCATTTTATTTCAACTTAGAAATATAAGGCAATACTATTCACTATGTTTATTTCAGCCGTCTTGATAATTGCCTGAAAATAAACAGACAAGAAACACAAAGATATATAATAATGTTTTATGCTTTTCACCATCAACCTTTCAGACATTTGGGAAAATGTCTCAGAAAGAAAGGGCTGACTGAATGTTCTCTTAACTAATGGATACACTCACATCAGGAAAATGAGTTTATTAACTTGAATCTCACATGTCTAACATATCCTATAGACAACTTCATCTTCTAACACTATCAGAACATCTCTGAAGTGATCACTCAAACCAACAAAGAACAAAGGGATGGGCTCATTTATAGAACACTATGAACTTTTTTGCTGCAGGTTTTCTCTAAATCCCTGCATGCCAGATTTTATTACACATAAGCAACTAGTTCTACAGTGTGTTGGATGACACCACATTTGGTCCTACAACAGAAAAACCTGTGTCTGTTCCTGTGTGCACATATAAAACCCTTATTTCATCTTCCAGACTTACTTTAAAGTCTTATAAACACTAAAAGATCCAAATCCAAATTTCTTGTTTAATTCAGCTCACCTGTGCTGTCTCCCCTTCATGACAGATGCACGCTGTAACCCATGGCTTATGGCTGAGCTGTGAATGTTGCTTCACAGCAAAAACACACTGTGATTCAGATTAGTGTCCCCATGGGTATACTTTGAGCACTCCAGCTGGACAGACACATAAATGGAATATGGGGAAATAATTAACCCACTTCAACTTATCAGAAAACTAGAAAACACATGTTTGTGTTTGGTGTTAATAATGCTTCAACCCTGTAAAGTTTAACATTTGACTCAACATACAAGCCCATCTCTTTGTGTGACATGTCCTGAGGAACCCAGGTACAGTAATGCATTATTCAAGTAATGTACATCAGGAACTCTGTTGCCCATAACTGTGTATTTAAGTCCACTATTGCAGAGTTAATAAATAGTTCCTCAGGACACGTTGCAAACTCTAGTCTTGGACCACTGCCCTGATACTCTTTGATCATATCCGGCACCAATAGGGAGCCTAAACAGCAGGATGACACCCCTGAGGTGGATGTCTGGGAGATCTTGAAGCAAGCCCGACCAGATGAGTATGAGAAGATTGCATTTATGTATGGTATCACTGATCTGAGGGGTCTGCTGAGGAGAATGAAGAAGATTCCCAAAGAGGAGAAGAAAAGCGAAGGTAAACTGCAGTTTTGTTAGAAACCCTAAAAAAAGTAAACATCATTAACTACCTCTCCCATCAAATACAATGCTGATCATAAGACAAACTGAGTATAAAAGAGTTTTGTTCTTGTATAATAATGTGTGTTTTAAGCATTTGCAAAGAAACTAGAACCGGCATATCAAGTGGATAAGGGAGGAAAGATCCGCTTGGTGGTCGATTTGGCTGACCCCACAGTTGACCTGAAGTGGTACAAGAACGGACAGGAAATTCGACCAACTCCCAAGTATGTGACTAGATTTTATTACTATTTCACTGCATCTTTTATGTTTCCTCCCCACCAACATTGCACAAATGAACATTTTACAACAAAAAAAATGTTTCATTTGTGCTAAAGCTGTTCTTTACCAGTCTTATGGTACTATGTGTTTCATTTTGTCTTCTTTTTAAAGCTCAATGGTTCACATGTAATTCAAGTTCTGTTTATTCAGTGATGGACTAATGATTCAGACATAATGTGACACAGATCCTCAAATATGGCCCCTCTCTTTTCTACTACACTGTGAACCATTGCTAGCTGATGCTCAGTGAATAAATAATGACTCAAATGTGGCTCTAATACGTTATCAGGCAACTTCACACACATGATAGGAATATATTTAAGAGCTTTAGAGCTACATTTGGGTGTATGTAGTGTATGATATCAGTTAGTGGTTTAATTGCTATTAACTATATATGTCCTTTGTACAGGAAAAAGGTGGTACCTCCTTCACAGGTCTTTAACTAAGTGTGGCTTTGTTACAGTGTTAGTGGTGTAGGGGAAATGGTGATGTAGTTTTCTTGAAATTAACCTAAATATATTCTTAATGTTGGTTCTAAATGTACATTGTATAGAAAAGTATAAACAATACTTTTGATTATTGTGTCACCTTTTGAAACAATAAAATATCTGAAGTAAATAATGCAATTTGCCTCCATGAGAAGGAAAGTACTGCAATGATAACAATACCAAACAATAATTTACAAAATTCAGCAAAGCAAAAAGATTAATGAAATAAATCTTAAAAATCTTATATCTTAGAATTAATTAAATCTTATAAAATGTACAATGTATAATGACAAATAAAGTACTTTACTTTACTTTTACTTTAGATGGTTCTGTAAAATGCAAAACACATATTTGCAGGTTTTTAGATTATTATTTTTATTTATGTTTTCATATAAACAATTCCTAAATCAGCTGTACACTGGTCAAAGCCATGTGACGTTAAAGCCATCTGGGAGGTTATTGCTGTTTTCTGGTTTTGTGATCATTTTTCTCTAGGGATCTATGCTCAGAAGAAGTAACTACAGTCCATTTCTCTCTTTTGAGCCTCTTTTTTGTTGTAACACTGCTGTTGCTTACATTGTGTACCCCTCTGGCATGATGTCTCTCTGTCTTTGTCTGTTTGTAATATCATGGTGCTCCTTCCTGTCTGCCATAATCACTTCCTGTTGACCTCTGTGACTTGGTCCTATTCTGGCTCCACTGCTGATTTTAAGTCAAAGGAAGTAAGTCCATCCATCCGATTGGTTTTCCTGTCTTCATACAACAACTTTTTGATGTGACCTTTTCCCTTTGTCTGCTTTGACCTTTGGGTTTGTGCACTCCAACCTGATGTATGTTGTGTTTAATTAACAATGTTTGGATTTTAGTTTCATAAGAATTCCTATATTTTGATGTAAGGAAAATATTTACTGTCTGACTGTCTGCCAATACAATTAATAGTTTGGAATAATATCCATTATATCTGAGGATTGCACTATATCATTTTGCATCTGTAATTATTTAAAGTTTCAGTTTCAATTTGTGACTAGTTATTTGACGAGTTAACTTCTTCTTTAGGTATATTTTTGAGCATAAGGGTACACAGAGGATTATGGTCATCAACAACTGCACCATGAATGATGATGCAGCCTATTCTGTGGCTGCAGGAGAGGAAAAATGCACCACAGAGCTTTTTGTAAAAGGTATCTTGAAGAACCATTACTCTATTACACAATTACTCCAAAATGATAATAACCAGTTCAATACTGTAAATCTGTTCCAATGTTTATCATCCTGCATACTTCATTAAGATGCTAAATGAGCTCAGAAGAAACTTTCTGCTTCTGTTTTAACTTTTAGAGCTGCCAGTGAAGATTGTTAAAGGTATTGAGCCAGTGAAGACAACAGTGAATGAGAGGATTGAGCTGGAGTGTGAGGTGTCAGAGGAGGGTGCTCAAGTCAAATGGTGAGATTATATGGACTGACTCCACAAAATGAAATTATGAATTCAACAGATTATAAGTGATTGTGTGTTGTGTACAATAAAGTTGTCAAATAGATAATTATGTATCCATAAGCAAGAATGTAGCACAGTTAAAATAATATTTATCTGTCACTTAAGCAAACCTGTTCATATTATTAAATAGCTCTGATCAATCAACAACCTCCTTTAAAGATAATAAACTCTGTTTGGACCAAATCATATACAACAGATGCTTTCTGGAGAGAAAAAAACATGTGTTTGTATCATTTTGTATGATTTTGTTTGTGAAATTAATTTAACATTGTGACCAGGATGAAAAATGGAGTTGAGGTTCCCACAGGAGTTCGCTCTCGGTATCGTGTAAAAGCTGAGGGAACCAAACATTATTTGGTGATTGATGATGCCTCCAGAGATGACTCTGGGACATACTCCATCATGGCCACTGGAGGCACAGCTGAGGCCCGTGTGCAGGTTGACTGTAAGTTAGCCTTTTCCTAATTTATTATCTGCCTTAATTCAAAGAAATTAGTACAAATGTTTGGGTTTATTTGGGTTCTTGTTTCTCTATTAATCAGTGAAACCACTGAAGATCTACCAGGACCTGCAGGACATGACTGTGATGCTCGGCCAGCCCATTAAGATGCACTGTGAGATTTACCCTGGCAATGTCCCAGGACGTTGGTACAGGAATGGACAGCTAATACAACCTAATGACCGCATCAACATCATTCACAGAAATAAGTATGTTCTCTTTGTGAAACGGCATTTGATCCAAACTAATTCCCGCTGCTTTAAGAAACATGTTTTGTTTTTTTCTTCAGGGTCCACAGACTTGAAATTGAGACCAGTTCCCTTCATGATGCAGGAGATTACACTTTTGTACCAGAGGGGTATTCTCAAAGCCTATCAGCGAAAATTCACATCATTGGTACTCAATATATATTTCATTATATTTGAACATTTGCTGTTTTAAGATTATGTTGAGAAAAGATGTATGTTTTACATGCTCTATTCTCTGCAGATCCTCCAAAGGTGCATTTAGACAGCTTGAACTTTCCAGACAACACTGTGACAATTGTGGCAGGAAACAAACTGCGCTTGGAGATCCCCATTAGTGGCGAACCAGCACCCAGGGTGGTGTGGATGAAGGGCGAAAGGGTGCGTCTTTGTGGTAGTCATGGACATGAGCTTTTGACCTTTGACCTATGAATGAACAAAATAATTACTCCCCCCAAGTCTTTAGTTTGTTTGTTGGTCCATCTGGAAAACTTATCACACAAATTTTCAAGAAATGTAGTAGAAGAGTAGAAGCGTAGGGTGTTTTCATTATTTATCGTGATGTAAAAGCCATGTAAAAATTACTCCCGACACATACAATCTAAGGCTGTCCTTCTACAGGCCTTTTATCTTTCTTATCTCAGGTCATTCTTGAGTCTGGCCACCGTGTCCGAGCTGAGACTTATGGGGACCAGACCAGCTTGACGATTGATATCACAGAACGGGAAGATACAGGGAACTACAAGATAGTTCTGCAGAATGAGGCTGGTGAAGCCACAGCTAGTGTCAAAATCAAAGTTGTGGGTAAGATCAGTTTTGTCACAATACTTCAATTAATACCATGTGAGATGGTATATATGTTGGAAATGTTTCCTAACATCCCATGGTTGCATCTATAGACATCCCTGACCCTCCAGATGCACCCTTAGTCCCTGTGGTAGGTGGTGATTGGTGTTCTATGACATGGGAAGCCCCAAAATATGATGGAGGTTCACCAATTTTAGGTAAACATTGCTTTTTCCTAATGATATATGTGCAGTGTGCAAATGTGCAGAAATGATTTTTTTTTATTATTATTATTTCCACTTGAAGGGTACTTCATTGAGAGAAAAAAGAAACAGAGTTCCAGGTGGATGAGACTTAACTTTGACCTGATCAAGGAAACATCTTTTGAACCCAAGAAGATGATTGAAGGGGTGCCTTATGAAGTGCGAGTCTTTGCAGTCAACGCCATAGGTGTGTCCAAGCCCAGTGATCCATCCAAAGCCTTTATTCCCCTGGGTGAGTAAATGTCTCCTTGAATCCACTTAGCAGTCTAAACACCATACTTTGAGCTGTTACTACTAATAACCTCTCCAGGAAAGTATTGTGACCTTACGTAAGGCTGTTTATCTAACAACCATTTCATAATAATGTACAAATTTTCCAAGAGTGGGCCTGTGATGGGCCAAGGCATGTGTCATCTGCCCTTGGAGCCCTGGCAACGCAGCTGTTCATCCCTGTAGCCCACCATCCCAAGCATTCTCACAGTGACCTCCACTGGACACGCAGGAGCTTTAGAGGATATTAAATATGTCTTTATAATGGCTGCCAAATCGTCTGTGGATTAGAGGTTTAGGAGATCAGGTCTGTAAGAGGGTTCAATAGGAGTTAAATATGATTCAGAACACAAGAATAGACGGCAAGAATGGGATCTAATGAGATCTGACAGGGAGATTGATACCAGCATACCAGCAAGAGAGCAGTGCCTTGCTCACGTGTTCATGACTCATCAGTCACAAACAATCATAGCTAGGACCCTTTATGTGCTTCAAATCTTTCTTTAAAATCTTCTTTTTTTACTCAGCTGTGACCAGTGAACCCACCATGCTGGTTGTGGATGATGTTACCGACAACACAGTGACAGTAAAATGGCGTCCTCCTGAAACCATTGGAGCTGCTGGTCTGGATGGGTACTTGGTGGAGTACTGCATTGAAGGAAGTGAGAATGTTAATCTTCTAACGGTGTCTGCAGATTGGGAATTTTTCCCCAATCAAGTGGATTGTATAAGAAAGTTACCAGATGTTTCCAAGAGATAGCAACAAAATTCAGACAATTAGATGAACTAAAGTCAAAGACTTTGGAACTACATTTTCATTATCTGACTGCTGCTTCAACACACATTTGCAAAGCAATTATTTAATAAACATCCCAAATGATGTAAGGTACACTGGAAAATACAACTATAGCATCACATCCCAGAAAACAAACGTATAAAACACAAAATACCAGATTGATGAGTAAATGTAAAGACTATGGTCAGTAACATGTATATGGAAATGCCTTATTTGTTTGTTTTGGGCAGACCCATGGCAGAGCATAATAACCCCTTGTCTAACTTTTTTTTACCCTAAAGCTGATGAGTGGGTTGTATCCAACACGGAGTTGACTGAGAAGACCAAGTATACTATCACAGGGCTCAGCCCAGGATCTAAAATCCTAGTTCGAGTCAAAGCCATCAATGCAGCTGGAGCTAGTGCTCCACGAACCCTTCAGCACTCTGTCCTCGTCAAAGAGGTTATTGGTAAGTTCTGCACAGTTTAAAATGTACTGTCTGTTCAGATTGTTAGAAAACAAAATTGGTAGTGACTTACAGATATCTATAATCATCCCATTACCTAATCTCCATCTACTATATCTCATCTGTAGAACCTCCTAAGATCCGTGTACCCCGGCATCTGAAGCAGACATATACTCGCAGAGTTGGAGAGGCAGTAAATCTTGTGGTTCCATTTTTGGTAAAATTATTTCCTTGTCAGTTCATATTCACAGTGGACAGCTCTGTGCTAGAAACTCACACTGCTCTGTGTAATCTCTACAGGGAAAACCCAGGCCGAAGGTCACGTGGCTAAAGGAGGGCAAGCCCATCGAGCCATCCCATGTTAGCATCCGCAACACAGACTGTGATAGTATCATCTTCATTCGTAAAGCAGAACGTAGCCACTCTGGGAAGTATGAGATGACAGTACAGGTTGAAAACCATGTGGACACTGCAATCATTGACATACAAATTGTTGGTGAGAAAAATCATGCTCTTAAAAATTGCAATTATTAGCATTTTCTAAAGCTAATCACTCAAATTATAAAGACGAAATTACTCTTAATAAGACTTTTAAGTATATGCTTGACATTTTATAAATGTTTAAACTTACATTTAACTTTTATCACTGATTGGTAGACTTACCTGAACCTCCCCAGTCTGTCACCATTGAAGATGTATGGGGAGGAAATGTAGCCCTGGTATGGACACCCCCAAAAGACAATGGCAACGCACCAATAACAGGCTATACCATTCAAAAAGCAGACAAGAAGACAATGGTAGGAAATGGATTTCATCATCTCTGCTAAATAGAAACTGTAAATGAATTATATGTATTATTTACTAAATGTGCATGATTTATAGGAGTGGTACACATGCATTGAGCACTACCATCGCACTTGCATCACGATCACCGAGCTGGTGGTTGGCAATGAATATTTCTTCAGGATCTTCTCAGAGAACATGTGCGGCCCAAGTGAAACTGCTACTCAAACTAAAAAAAGTGCCCTCATCGTGAAAGAAGGTAACATTGACTAAGGTGTTTGTAAGTGAACATTTCTAAGGGTCTATGGCAGGGGTAGGCAAATCCAGGCATCGAGGGACAGTATCCTGCATGTTTTAGATAATTCCCTCTTCTAGCACAACTGGTTCAATTAATGACCAGCTCATCACCAAGTTCTGCAGAAGCCTGATAATGATGTAATGGCTTCCAAGTGTGCTGGAAGAGGGAAACATCTAAAACATGCAGGATACCAACCCTCGAGGACTGGAATTGTCTACCTCTGGTCTGTGGAGTAGTGGGAGAATGTAGTGGGAGTAGTGGGAGGACAATTGCCTGTTAAAATATTTCAGTGGGAGTTGGCCCCATGTCAAGGTTAAAGGGATATTTTGGAATGAAATGTGGCTGATGAGGTGCTTATCTACTGCTGGTGTATTGTCTCCATTAGATCATGGCCCACACAGCCCATTTGGAGGAACACATATGTGTACCCGTATAAATGTTGCACTGCTATACTTTATATTTAGAACTTTTTCTCTATTAAATCTGACCCACTGTTGGTCTGAGGTGAAGCATGTAGGCATGTATGTATAAGGAAATACAAATTCTGAACCTGAGACGGTGTAGTACCACTAGAAATAGCAGTTTTGAGTGGATACCATTTACTGCATCAGGTACATGCCGACCAGGACGTCACCCCCTGCCTCACGTGTATAGCTTCACTGTTTCATTAGGTAGAAGGTAATTATTTTGCATGATACATCTATATTTATTTTGATATTCATGAAGAAAGAATGTCACAAAATGTAAACCATTATTTGGACCATTTATTTGGACTCAAGGGTGAAAAGATGAAATTGTGTTTTATATTTTATATTCATTAAAGGCATTTCTGCTTCTCTATAGGAACAGATTATAACTTGTAGTTCTTGTTTGACAGCAAGTAAAGGTAGTGGAATTAATACATTAAATACACGTATACTGACATTATTTTTCTTATTTTTGTCCTTTTTTGAATTTGTTAAAATTCAAAAAAGTACATTTCTTTGATTATGTGTTTGGTTTTCATGTGATTATATTTTTTCTCCTGTTTCTGAACTGGTTGCAGTCTACTGGAGATAATACACTGACAATGGATATGTACTTAATGTTTTCCTATTTCAGAGAATCTAAAATATCCCTTTGTGAGGGCTGACCATTTCCCCCCCTGGTTTTTCTTTTGTTTGTGTGTTTGGTGTTTTAGGGTGGGTAAGAAAAAGGCACAATATCTGCATTAATGCCTCTATACCCCTTAAGGATTATAAACATAATATTAGAATCCATGGTTTCGATGAGGGAAAATGCTTCCATGATATCACATGAAAGTAGTTTTCATCATACTATTTTGTCATAATATTTGTATCTGTTTTTTCAAAGAACATGTTTTTGCATTTTTTTCAACGGCTGTTTTTGAAGGAGCTGTCAGTAATGTTTTTGACCCTGAAGTGAGTCTTCCTCACTTTAAAACATAATATGACTGACAGGACCTTAAAAAATTATGTCGGAGTCTCAGCTGATGATGAATGAAAACCCATTGTCTTTCCCTCATCACATAGGGAATTCCCCACATGATACCGCTCAGCGCCAGTATCATGCACAACCCCATTCCTTTACCCTTACCCCCACAGGCATGCAGGTCAAGACACCAGAATACAGCGATCATGACTTTAAGGAGGCGCCAAAATTCACGCAGCCACTGATCAACACTTTTGCCATCGCCGGTTATAATGCTACTCTCAACTGTAGTGTCCGTGCCAACCCAAGGGTAGGTAGTGTGTGAATGTATGGAGAATCCAGTGTGCTCAGGTAAATATTTAATGAAATACTTATTTTATTTTTTGTCTTATGTGAATGCAAATGAATTTTCTAGATTGTTAAAATGCTAGTATTATTTTTGCAGTACTAGCTACAGTAGTGCTGTAGGCACAAAGGTAATTGCTGGGATTTATGAATGTAATGAAATGGCCACAAACAAGTCTAGCAGGTGCTTTTTCAGGTTCTTTAAAACAATCTATTTCCATAAAACTAAAGAATATTATCAGGTTATGGATTATTTTATGCTGCTAATGTCTGTGTGTTGGACTTCAGCCTAAAGTGATCTGGATGAAGAATAAAATCGTCATCGTAGATGACCCACGCTACCGCATGTTCAGCAACCAAGGAGTATGCACTCTAGAGATTAGGAAACCAAGCCCCTATGATGGTGGCCTGTACACTTGCAAGGCCATAAATGACCTGGGAGAGGCCCAAGTGGACTGCAAGCTAGAGGTCAAAGGTCAGTGTGGACCAGGGAGTGATATCTCTGTGCCTTCCTTTGCAAATGTCCCTATCTGAGTCTGGTTCCCCAAAGCTATCCTCAAATAGTTTTTTTTGCTGGTTTGTATGTTTTTTACTGGTACTTCTTGATTTATTAAAAAAAGAAAAAAATACAATACAATCTCCTCCTTTCAAACAAATCTGTGGAAAATTAACTATCACAATTTTAATCATATATGGATATGTTTACATCACCGTGAAGAGACAAAAGCAAATTTGGGAAACCAGCTCCAGTGGGGTACTGTTGTGCTTGAACTGTGTGTTACAGTACGCCAAAGGGCTTGTCGAGTAGGCAGTGGACATGTAAGTACCTGGGCCCCATCTTCAATATCAGTATAATTAATATGATATAATGACAGAATAATCATCCGTCCATGTGTGTGCAGTGCACATAATATTTGTTGAAACATCTTCATTACTACAACAGGGTTATCCCCTTTTTCTTCCTATCCAGCCCAGTCCATCCAGTCATCTTGTTCATCATGACAACACACCACATCAGCACACAGTCTGTTATACCTCCATACATAACATATAGATTTGTTTGTGTGTGGTGATTTTTTAATGGCTCCATCTAAAGTTATTCTCCACAGATTCCACACAGTTAACTCCTCATATAAAAGAGTTCAGTAATAACTCAGCGGTATTCCCTGTGAACACATATAACTCCATGTAAACATTTTGTTAACCCCTCTTCTTTTCTCTCTCCCCCAGTCCAAACTCAAGAATTGTGAATGTATGTTCTCATATAAGGTAAGCTTTCATATGGTTTTGGCATATGAAGCTTATGTCACTCATTATGCATCTTTCAGTCAGACTGTAACTGCACTTTCCTGAGCTGCTGGTGGCATTTCTTCACAATGTGGTCTAAAAGTAAACAATACATAGAATACAAGAAATTAGGCATTAATAAGACAAAACATGCATGATAGCTTTTGCTAAATTATTCAACAGATCCTCAGCTGGCTGACCAAAAACGCCATATTTTAGATATTTTACTTAATTACCATACTGTAGCTGTTGGTGTGAACTGATGTGATATCAAAGACTACCTCTCATGTATTTTGTGCCACATGTAAGGTGAGTAAACTGTTTTGTATACTTTTCATGTATAGTGGTAAGAATGTTCCATGTGTAGCAGGAGGGAGCACAGCACAGCTCCTTTTGTAGCATTTTGCTTGTTGTGGATGACTAAAGACATGTTTATTAATCTGGCTTTTTGCAAAGATCTTGGACATGGCATTGCAGTTCAGAGAAATAAGCAGAATCTTTGCTCCTAGCTCTATAAGCCTAAGCAGTTATAATCAGTGTCACAGTTCCATATTATACTTGTATGAATGCAGTTTGTTCTGACAGGAAAAATTACAATGTAGTACAAAAATAATAGAATAATTATTAGAATTAAATCATTGCAGTCACCTACAGCTAACACTTGGCACATCCCCAGTACTTTTTGAAACAGCCAATTCTACCCATATCACTTTTCTTTTTGAAGAAGGTCCATCAGCACAATAAGAAATACACAATGCAGTTTAATTCCAGATGAAGCTAGCACATTGTCTAAAAAAGGAACACACAGACCCTCCCCCAGTCTATTGAGTCTAAAATGAAACATGCACATACCAGGCAGACACTTTAACATCATTTTGACAGTTTCTTCATGTCCAAGGTGTCCATTATCTTTTCATGAACATGAATAATATTTATGATGTTGTGTTTGTGTTTGTGACACTGAAGGTCTGCAGACATTGTTGGCTGTAAACATCTAGGCTTATTTACTGGTCCCTCATGCTTATCCCACATTACACTGCCTAAATAAACATATTCCATCAAATCCTCCCAAGACTAAGGAAAGTGAAAATTTTAGCTTTTTATATTAAATAATTCTCTTGATTAGAAACTCCCTAATGCAACAATTTTAACAGATACATTTTTTAAATTATTTTAATTTTTACTGATATCTTTTTTGAGAGAATGTCCTTTGCATGTTTAATGTTGCAAGTTAAACTGTCATGGTTTTGTCCCCTACAGAGGACAAACATTTCTTGCTGGGTTTCAGGGGTTATAAAAAGCATTATAAACTTTATGTCCTCAGTACTTTTCAATATCATATAATATAAGTCCAGTTGTTGGTTTTTTTTTTGGGGGGGGGTGCTTTGAGGTGACCCTACAATATTTTACACTTGAAAATGTAAAGATAACGAATGAATGACGGTCAGGCAGCTTTGAGGACGCAATCCATTCAATTACAGAGCTTGAATTTCTTATTTTTTATTCTACATTTTTTAGTGCTCCAAGTGTTCACTTGGACTCAGGAATGGACTAGTGGGAGATGGAGGTCAGTCAAATACATCCATTAATTTTATATTAAAATATGATATGTAATGGCCAATTATGTGTGAAGACACTTTGACTTTGACCTCCAAAATCTAGGTGTGAAATATGTTTGTCAAGGTATTGGTTGATATTATATTTTAAATCTAATGATAACTCTTAGCCTGGTAAATAATGTGTGTTGAAACAAATGATAAGTTTGATGAAATGAGCTCTTTTTTTAAATTATTAGGATTTTTTAAATGAAAATGACTCGAGTCACAGTGTCACAATATTATGTGAAAACACTTTACTTTCCATTATTCAATATCAAAACCCATTGTAAATTATTCAACGATGACTTTTTCACCTCAAATTATTCACCAAAATCATAGATGTCAATATCTGTCATTCAAATATTTCACTACTTATAGTTTAGACAGACATGGCGTAATATACAATTTGACATATTTGTGGAGGCATCAACATATAAATGTTTGAATACTGTTTGTATATTTCAAAATCAGTGTATTAAAACAAAATCAGAACAGACACATGATATACAAGGAATATGGAATTAAAACACATGACCCCATAAACTCTGTGTATATGGGGTTTTGAACTGCTGGCCTCTCTTCTTTGCACTCTGTTTGTTTTTGCTGGATTGGCCTGTTGCTCTTCATCCTTCCTCTCTTCCCATTCTTTCCCTCCACATGTGCGTTTGTCTTCCCAGCATTAATGACAGCGTGTCTCTTCTTGTTCCCCAGGAGGATTCACCTTCTACGAGCTGATGCAACGTGGAGTACCCCTACACTTGATTGACAAATACATGAATGAATCAAAGCTTGTTGAGCCAGAGAAGTAACATCAGAGTGCAATAAGACACTTTACGGACGTCTGCCGCCACTAGTGATCTTCTCTCACCTGCTGAGGTCAGCGGCCTGAGGACAGATGGGGGATGGCAAGCGTGTATGAGGAAGAGTGTTCTGAGTCTGTGGTGTGGCATGCTGTGTGCGGGTTTGGAGCTAGTTACCATAGGGAAAAGCCAGTTCATCTTCTTTGTCACCCTCTTGTGTTTGAAACACTCTGTGTCAGCTCAGATGCATGTTTACAGTGTTTTGACTAGTAGTGTGTACAAAAATATACAAAATTCATATAGCACAAACTGTAACAAACTTTCACAACTGTATTGCTTTTTGCTATGAGTGCTTGCTGAAGGTGATGATTTATGGTGTGAAAGCAGGACAAAGGAAATGTACGTATAAATAAAAGTCTGGAATCTGTATGGTGTTTTAAAGCTTCTATAAGGCAAGTTCAAGTGACCTGAGCAACGTTGGAAAAATAAATATGCTGACTCTAATAATTGGCATTTGTTTAATTTTTTTGTTAAGGTAAAAAGTATAGTTCACCTGTGTCTATCAAGAGAGAAAACATAGAGATTTATAGACAGTTCACAGATGCATGACACATTATACTTTTTGGATTCATATTGGAATTTAGATGATGCAGATAAATGTTTCAGTCGTGTGTGTGCCTTTATCTTTGTAATTATGACCCATGAATTAAAATAAAAAAGTGCATAACAAACTGTACTGTTTCTGGTGTTTTTTGTGTCTTATAATAGTATTGATTTAAAATCTTGCATTTATGCATTAGATGTAAAGAAGAGCCAAAGGTCAGCACAGGTGACCTACATTTGTAAATGTTATCCTACATCAATTTAGAATGTGTCAGCAATATTTCAGGTCAGTCAAACCTCTGCACATTTAGAACATATCACACAAGTCAATAAGATAGGAAAAGTGAAGCAGAATAATTTAGGAACATTGAAATGGACTGAAAACATGAATAGACCTGGGTACATTTTAACAATATGTGACTGAAACATTGAAAAACTGGCCAGTTTAATTAAAAAAAAAAAATCTTTTCATCATTTTAGCTACTGTTACACCTGGATTTAAATAAGTACATAGGCAATTATGTCTTTAAACTTAGGCCAAAGTAATTGATCAAAAATGTTAAGCAATCTACCCAAACCTGACCCACATGTTATATGACCTAATGCAGGTAAATCACTCATTTGTTCAAAATGCAAATTAAAAACCACAGATCTGTACCTTTATGTCTCATAATTATCCACAGAGGAACCATATTCCAACAAACGCAGTCATAGTCCAACAAACACATCCAAAACAAACAAAAAAATGTCCAAATGTAGTCCACATGTCGTCCAAAACTAAAAAAAAACCCATCAATATCCACCAATGGCTATTGCGTCATTTAACAGGGCCCGCCTACAATATCCCAGTTTCCATCTTAATATTTCCATTGCTAATATAAGGAAACACTAATTGCATATTGTCAAAATGGTTCAAGAACAGCATTCAATTGACTTTGTTAAGAAATTTAGGCGAAATTGAGTGGAAGTTTAAAGGGTTAACAATATGTTTCATCTACAAAAAGTGATTCAGCCTCAACTGACACAGTGAGTAGCTTGTCAACAGGAACTGGACAGTATTTCAATAGAAACATCCATGTGATCTAATGAATCCAGATCATCCCTGTTCTAGAGTAAAGAGAGTATCAGGGTGAGAGGAAGGGCAGATGAAGTGTTTACCCATCACACCCAGTGCCTACACTGTAAGAAATGACCGGAAAATGAATAGACAGATCCAAAATACTGTTCCAGTCTTCTCTTATTTTTTGATTATTTATAGTAATTATAGTTTACAAATCTAACATTGTCTATATCTGTCAGATTTTCCTAAATGCAGCTTTCTTTCTTTTGTTATTTATGCTTTCAAAAATTGACCAAGGTTTTTCAACAATTACAACAAAAATAGAAATCATCTTTCCCCACAAATAAAGGAAACTTAGTATAAAATGTTTTACAGTTACATTTTACAAATGTAATTTCACGTGGACCCCTGGATATATACATTATATCAAATCAAACCTTATAGTGTGTATATGTCATTCTAACACTATATTGCTATGGTTTATGGTATATATTTCTAAAGTGTATTTGCTCTGCTTAATTCTGTACTGTAACAATGACGTTTTTTTCTTTGTTTGAGCCCCCCCCCCCAAAAAAAAATTATTAATTAAAATCTTGCACCACATTCAAAGATTTCCATAGACAAATATTTTTTTGCCTCAGCCTGAGCATTTACATCAAACTTGTATGGAACAGGACTTGTATAAACAACTGTATATAAAATAACTTAATACATATAACTCAGAGAGCTAATCAGGATTAAATACATTCAGATATTCATATACAACCAAGGCTTGTTTGTTTCTTACATATTTCAGTGTCACTTTTTTAAATCAATATTTATTGAAATAGAATATGCCATCTAAATAATAATTTAAATGAATACAAATAAATTAAACAATACAATAATAATAATAATAATAATAATAATAATAATAATAATAATAATAATAATAATAATTATTATTATTATTATTATTATTATTATTATTATTATTATTATTATTATTATTATTATTATTATTATTATTATTTATTTATTTATTTATTTATTTATTTATTTATTTATTTGTATTGATTTTATTTATTTATTTTATTTATTTATTTATTTTGTTTCCATCTTGTTCCTGTTTTAAACTTCCCGGCTGACTTCTCCGGGCCGAGGGCTCCTTCCGGATCCGGGCTTCCGTTTGGGAGACGCACCTCGGTCTCCGCTGTCGACGTCTAATGGTTCCGCTGTGGAAATGGCCTAGTCAGACTCGGCTGTAGAGGCCAGATGAGCTGCTCCTGTCCGGACCCGGCTCACAGAACGAGATAGCCCGGTGTGCTTCCGCCGTCCGGGACTCCTGGGACTTAGGATCCGTAAACAGAGGAGTGACGAGGCAGAAAAAGCATGGCACATTTCCTGTGGTCGGAGCCGCTGTCAGGCGCCCAACTCAAGCGGCTGGAGGAGCATAAATACAGCGCCTCCGGTAGATCCCTGTTCGAGCCACCGTGTCAAATCTACTGGAACTGGCTCGTCCAGCAAATCCCGACATGGATCGCACCAAACACTCTGACTATTGTCGGACTGCTGGTGAATATCCTGTCTACGATGGTGCTGGTGTATTATTGTCCCACGGCCACAGAGGAGGTGAGTGGAGCGACCTTGGCCAAAGTTTCTAAACGGGGACTAGCTCCAAATACAAGTGGAATGGAAAGAACGCAGAAGCTCTGTTAACAAATGAACCCCTTTAACAGTTTAATAGCCTCCGACATGCCTTCAATTTCTAAAAATATTGCATTCAGGTATAGAGTCAGCACACTGTTTATTTATTTAAGCCACACATAAGGTTTACGTGGACTCTTTTCCTTCACTGTGTTCATTTGGCATGTTTGAAGAACTGGATATGTCCATAAAAATAGACTGGAGTGTGTTGTTTTGATCATACATCTACAGCCCTATCACATTCAAGTCAAAGAATTTAGTTTTCTGTGAGCAGAATGACATGGCACTTCTGTACAACCATAGAAGTCTAAGAAACAAACAAAAAAAACCCACAAATATATCAACAACAACAGCTATTTACAATAAATACCGTGTGGTTATAGTGCAGGTGGAATTTGACTGAATGTTAACATTAGTTTGTGGATTACAGCCAATTATATATATATATATATATATATAATTCTGATTGGTTATTCCAGGGGTAGTAATGTATAAATAATAGCAGAGTGTGTTAACCATGCTAAGTATGTTAAACTACATGGGTGTTTAGTTTGTAATGTCAGGATGCACAAAATTGGCTGTTTTTATATTAGATTTTGTTTCTGTGTGGTTGTAAGTGCAGTTTCTTGGACTGTGGACAGCTTTAACATGTTGTTGTTTGTCTATACTCATGTGACTCTCTGTTGTTGATGGCAAAACACCTTGACTTTTGCATTGACTCAAACCATTATAGAGATCAGCTTTTCAGACTCAAAGACACTGGAGGTAATTGAATTAGCAGCGTCTTATGGTTTGCTCTCTACACTGACCTGAAGCTTAGAAATAGGTGGTTTAAAATGTGGTCCAACTGTGTCTCCCATGCAACCTCAGTTACTATAGCCAGACAATTTTTGCTCTGCTGAACCAAACTTAGGCCTTCCATGAAGCAGCTGATCTGAAAGCTGACCTATGGTCCAGTAGTTTGTGTCTAGGTTTACTCTGGAGCACTGACTCCAACTGTAAATCCATAGGTGTGTATTTATCACATTTGCACCTTTGTTCAGTCCAACCATGAGAACTTTGGTTTTTGTCTACAGTCCATCCAACATGCTACCGACTGTCCACAAAGTCTGCTTTAGTTTCAATACTGACAAAAGCTTGGGTAATTTCCACTGGTATTCATGGATTAAAGTCCCATACCTGTTCAAACAATGTGCAACATCTGAGATAACCTTTTGGTAATGCAGATGGGAGTAACCAAAACAGGCAAACACCAGGGCTAAAAAATCTGGAGTTGGAACAGCAGAGTCTCTGTATATTTAGGACAGCATGAGATTCTTGACTTCTCTAGAAACACAGACCATTGTTGTGTCATTTTGTCTCTGTGCCCCTCACAAACGTAGTCATGTTCAGACACTAGTGAATACACAGAGCTGCTGGCTGCCTTTAGTGTCCAGATGGTCTGTAACCTCCGCCCCAGTAAGAGGAACCAATTCCCTCGACTCAGCTGGAATTCTTCCTTCACACAGATGCATATGGTGTGTTTCATTGAGACACTTATGTACATGTACTTAACACATGTTTAATCCGTTAGCATTGATTACACATCACCCATAATTGTGAATGGGACTAAAGGATTATAACTCATAAGCTGCTTTTTTTTTTATCCAGTGAC
Source organism: Siphamia tubifer (assembly GCA_020466265.1). Taxonomy (NCBI): domain Eukaryota; kingdom Metazoa; phylum Chordata; class Actinopteri; order Kurtiformes; family Apogonidae; genus Siphamia; species Siphamia tubifer. The sequence goes on along the minus strand of CM035794.1, from coordinate 32,731,022 downwards.
AAATGCCTATAAGATCAGACCTGCAGATTCTCTCATGCATGTTGAGCTTGTAACATCTATGTTGCATAAATCATTACCTGTCCAAAAACACAAAACAACTTGTACAACAACAAAGCCGACGCTTCTCTTAAAATTTTTTTTTTTTTTTTTTTTTAAATCCTAACATTTGACAATACCTTTCTTTTTCTAAGTGAATTATATTTTCATCCTGTCAACCACTCTATAATTTGGTATCTTCAGATAGTCACAGACTGTTCCACATTTTGAACAAAGATAAGATTAAAAATTTTTCCCTAAAATACTGTGTAAAAGTTGAAGGCTACCTTTTGGCTTTTGTTGTTTTTAGGTTGAAATAAGCGGACATATTTATTTCTCATTTACTTTTCTTTACATACAATGAGAAAATAAGTGTGCCTGTGAAGTTAATTGATTCTACAGGTTAAAGGCATGACCCTATGACAAAAAGCAGCACAAATAATTAGAAACATCTGACATGTAGTGAATGAAAGCTAGCATAAAAGCTAAATTAACACAGTAAATCTCATATTGTCTGAACAAAAGGCTTAAAGATATGTAAAGTGCAAAGGGAGCTCACTCTAGGCCACTTTGGTTTAAGCTGTTATTACCCTGGAACTTATTTACTCTCTACATATTTCATATATATCTACAGTGGAGCGTAGTACTGACTAATGACAAAGACATTTATGTCCTCATTAGGGCAGCTGTGGTTCAGTTGGTAGAGCAGGTCGTCCACAGGTTCCGTGGTTCGAATCCTTGTTCTGACTGTTCACGTGTCGAAGTGTCCTTGGGCAAGAGACTGAACCCTAAATGACTCCTAGTAGGGTCTGGCAGTGCTGTGTATGGGTGAATGTAAAGCACTTTAGACACTATGGGTGTATAAAATGCACAATACAAAGTCAATCCATTTACCATTAGAACTTTATTAAATAAATATATGTAATATTGGCCTATGACTTTTGCACAGTACTGTATATTAAGCTTCACTGTCAGATAAGTTCTGTAAAAACATATTTTTTTCATGGAGGAACTGATGACTTGATTATTTATAATCTGCTACTTATTAAAAACCGCCACCGTTTTATCTAACTTTATGATATTTTATTGTCCTCAGGTGATTCATTTCTTACTTCTCTTCGGTCTTAATCTTACAAATATGTTTCTTGTGTGATACTTGCTTTCAGTTTATCCACGTGTGCTGCATCTTGTCTTATATAAACCATAAAAAATAAACTTTGTCATCCATCAGTTTCTTAGATGATGTTGAACTTTTAAAGTTCTTACTTTTGAGTGTGTGTGTGTGTGTGTGTTTGTGTGTACACTTGTATTCCTATCTTTATGGGGACATTGATAGGTTTACGCAGTCAGACTATGGAGACCAAAATCCAGGTCCCTATGAGGGCTAAATATAAATAAAAGTCCTCACTAGTAAAATAGAAATGATGTGTCTCTATGAATACATACATTTATTTTTCTCAGGAAGTCCTCATAAAGCATGGAGGAAACAAGTATTTTTCAAAGGTTTGAAAGTTTAAAAACATTTTTTTATTTATTTTTATATATTTTTGTAAAATTATTTATTTATTATTTAACTTTTTTTTATTTATATTTTAAAATGTAATTTATTTTCACATTTTTATTTTCCTTTTTTTTTTATTTTATTAGAAAAAAAAAATAGCCACCCAATGGCTAATTGATTTCAAACTTGGTCCTCATGAGACATGTAAATGTGTGTGTGTCTTTGTTTCCATTCAGTTGTTGAGATTTGGAACATCAGTCCTTGACCTGCACCAGTAACAGAATCACAGCGTCACACAGTGCAGTTATGTAATCGCAGACGGCTGAAATTTAAAGGTCCATTGTGTGTGGTGATGTTTTGGACCCAGTGACAGAGAAGAGCACTGTGTAAAACATGACAAATGAAAGTCACTAGTTTATACTAGTTGAGGCTTGTCTGTGTGTGTTGTTATTATGGAACAGATTGAAGGAGGAGCATAAGGAATGTTCAAACATAAACCAACTCAAATCTCTTAAAAGCAAAAGATACAAAGTTGAAGGTTAATAATTGTCACCATATGTTCACTGTTGTTTATGTATATGGTAAATGGACTGCATTTATATAGTGCTTTTCCACCTTCATGGTGCTCAAAGCGCTTTACATTAGCCTCACATTCACCCATTCACTCATTCACCAGTAGGTTTCTAAGGTCAGTCCTACTCGGGGCCTAAGCCAGGGTTCAGTGTCTTGCCCAAGAGTTGGGACACGAACGGCCAACCTCTCGGTCATTGGGCGTCCCACTATACCAACTGAGCCACAGCCGCCCTATGTATATATTTCTTTATTTGGAGTATTTATATTTTGCCAGCACAATTAAGAAATGCGAAGACAAAATATTAGACATACTAAATATTAGACACATGCCGTGTGTGTGTGTGTGTGTGTGTGTGTGTGTGTGTGTGTGTGTGTGTGTGTGTGAGCATGTGTGCATATGGAGTAATGTAAAAGGAAGAGAGAGACAAATATATATATTTTTATATTTTATGGGGAAGGATGGGATTAAATAAATTGCATTTCTTCCCACCCCTTTTCTGATATGTATAAAGGAAACTATTGCATTGTTTTTCTTTCTAAGATTGTCTTGACTGTTGATTTTTTTTTTAAATTATTATTATTTGTGTTTTCCTTGTTTACATATATGTTAAATTTCAAAGCATGTCAAGAATAAATCAATGAAGCTTCTATGTTTGAGTATATACATCAAAATGATCAGTGATCTGAGTATGTTACTCTTTTAATTGAGCAAATGGTCTCAAATCACAACTGTAATATTGTCCTCTGTATAACAGTTTGACTTTTTAATCAAATCATAAAGCATTACTCAACATAATATCTGCATAGTGATATAGACTTTAAACTTACTTATACAGTTGTTGGTTCAGTTTGTATTTGTATTTGGCTTTTTCACCTTCATGTTTCTAAAACTGCCAACAATGTTTTCCCTTCATCCATGCACACTAATATCTCCACATACACAAAGGTGTGAAACACACTGGAACAACTCAGGGTTCAGGTTCTTGTCTGTCTTGGGGTTGAACCACTTACCTTCTTGTTACTCTGCCAAGATATTGGTGGAGTCAGGTGTTTGTTTGTTAGCAAGATACCTCAAAAAGTTCTGAATAAATTTGGCTGACATTTTCAGGAAATGTTGATACTGGCACAAGGGGGGGCTGATCTGCCTTGGCGGAGTCTGCGCTATTTGAGTGCTTTTCTAGTTTGTGGATGAAATGCTCTTCCTCCTGAATCTCAGTCACTTGTAGTTAAGTGAAAATAAGAAGCTTCCATGTGTGAAGAACTGTAGTGAAGGGCCTTTCTGTCTTTGTCATCAGTGGTCTTTTACTAACTGTTTTTTTCCTCCCTGTCAGGCTCCATCGTGGGCTTTTATCCTGAGTGCCCTTGGCCTGTTCATTTACCAGTCTCTCGATGCCATCGATGGGAAACAAGCTCGGAGGACAAACAGCAGCTCCGCCCTCGGGGAGCTTTTCGACCACGGCTGTGATGCTGTTTCCACAGGTGTTTGAACTTGTACCTGTGTTCTCAGGGTGCATTTGTGGATCATCTGTCAGTTAATATTCCATAACGAGGATACATCAACAACTACTGACTTAGTCTCTGTTGGTTTGTCTTCTCTCTTCCACAGTCTTTGTTGCGGTGGGGACGTGCATTTCATGTGGAGTCGGAATATTCCCCAACTGGATGTTTTTTTGTGGTTTCATTGGGATGTTTTTGTTCTTCTGCGCTCACTGGCAGACCTATGTGTCAGGGACTCTTCGATTTGGCCTGTAGGTTTCAAGCTTATTAACAGTCAGTATTAATGTAGAAATGTATTTTGCTCCTAATTAACCATGAAACTCCTGGACTGTCTCTTAAATTAAAACTAATCTGTTTCATTTATCACTTGTACGCAGGGTTGACGTTACAGAGGTGCAGATTGCGATCATTATCATGTACTTTATGGCAGCTTTTGGAGGCGTGACCATTTGGCAAACTACGGTAACTGAGAATAATGAATGTCATTCAGTTACATTTAGAAGTACACTAATACTGTACACAAACAGAAACACTTTCATTTCATTACTGGTAGTCTTCCACATATCTAATTTATCTTAATTCTTAGCTATTAGTCTTCCTTCTAGTCTTTAAATAGAACTTGTGTTTTACTTTCACTCTGTGCTGCCTTTGGAGGCTTGACTTAACATCACATGAGAGAATTGAGAAGGTAAATATGGATAGCTAATGCCATGGCAACAGGTCATCTATTGGACATGATTTGGCTCACAAAGCTGATGATGTCTCTCGCCTATTTTGCTTTGCCCTCCCATCTCGCTCGGCATGCCTGCAGCTTTCATATGAGCACTCTTATTCTTCTTACAAGAAGAATACTATGTGTCTTTACATTCATTTGACCCTTGTATGTGTCATTTAGTTGCCCATCATTGGCCTGAAGCTGTACATCTTTCCCATCATGGGCATCGTGGGTGGAGCCCTATACTCCTGCCACAACTACTTTTACGTGATATTGAATGGAGGTGTCGGCAAAAACGGCTCCACAGTGGCTGTAAGTGTTCATCAACATATATGTTAATGGTCCTAAAGTTTTCCTGGCTTCCCCAGTTGTTTGTAAACAGTGATCAGCTGTCCTCTGCTCTGTAGGACACCAGCGTGCTGAGTCCTGGTTTGCACATTGGCCTCATCCTCACCGTGGCCTTCATCATTTTTAAGAAGTCCTCCAGCCAGCTGTTTGAGCGTCACCCCTGTTTGTATCTGCTTGCCTTTGGAATGGTCATCTCCAAGATTTCCAACAAACTTGTGGTATGTTGTTGGCAGAGGTGGAAGTAACTAAGTAAAAGTACTTCCTTTACTGTACTTAAGTAGAATTTTTAGGTACCTGTACCTTACTTGAATATTTATTTTTCTGGCAACTTTCTACTTTTACTTCCTACATTTTTGTATAAATATCTGTACTTTATACTCTTTACATTCTCAGGATAGACTCATTACTTTTTCAAATTAGACAAATGTGACAGTATGAAAAATAAATCAGAAATTGTGACTTATTATATCATAATTTTTATATCAGAATTATCCATTTCTTATCTCATTATTATGATGTTTTATGTCACAGTTTACTTTTTTAAAAATCTCATAATTATGTTTGTTTTTATCTCCTATTTATGACTTGTGACTTTTTCCTAAATGTCCTGTCCATACCCACTAAACTGAGTAAAATGACCCAATAAAATGCATCATCTCCACAATAACTTTATTTTGAGATTTTCTTTTTCAGTTTTTTTCCTACTTAAATAAGTATTATTTCATCCATAGCAAAGTAAATAAATAATATATATATACTGTATATATGTATATATATATATATATATATATATATATATATATATATATATATATATATATATGTGTGTGTATGCAGTTTTACTTAATTACAATTGAGAATCTGTACTTTTTTACTTTTACTTCAGTAAAGGAGTTGAATCAGTACTTCTACTTTTACCAGAGTATTTTTTCACACCAGCAGCTGTACTCCTTAAGTACAGAATGTGAGTACTTTGACCACCTCTGGTTGTTGATGCCCGATGTTAAAGTTTTACATGATGATAGATATTGATGCCATCTGTGTATGTGCTGGTTCGTGATGCATTAGACATGAAATATCTACCATAAGGTGAAGGTGCACAATCAAAGAGATTATATAAGACCATGAAATGCTCACTGCCCTCCTTGAAGTTCATCTATATTAAATCCTCTTTTCTTTCTTGTTATCCTTTCTGTAGGTTGCACACATGACCAAGAGTGAGCTGTACTTGCCAGACACAGCCTTTATAGGTCCTGGGCTACTTGTCCTCAACCAGTACTTCAACAGCTTCATTGATGAACACATAGTCCTCTGGATCGCCATGGTCAGTTTGACACAACATAGACTTTGCCCCTCTTTTATGTCTTTATTCTGATTAAATCTCATTAGCCTCTATCCAGTTACACGTGTGGCCTTCTGATCATTTTTTTCAGATGTATGTAATAACAAAACACAAGCGAGACACAAATAGGAATATCCCAGTATTCATGTGGAATATTTGCATTTAGAACAGTAGAATGAAATGGCTACACAAACATGGTTGTTTAATTTTTCACTTTTCAAAGTGAGTGAAAATAATTCCATCTTGAAGATTTTGCATATGATATCATGCCACACCTTTTAGAGGGTGTGTTTGAGCTAAGCCCTTTTCCCTCTAATTACATTCCTACCATTGCTAGCACATTTCTACCCTCAAAATTTTGCAGTTATATCTTTGATCTGATTTGTTGTTCACTTCTTCTGTCAGCTGTTCCATACTTTAAACAAACATTATGTCCCAAACATGCACTGAGTGTAACCACCTAATCATACTCTTGTTGAACTATGTCCAGTCTATCACTGGGTGGTAGATAATCAGACATTCCTCTCTGATATTTATTAGTTCATAGATAAGACCAGGTTTTAAAAAACACCCCATCTGGTTTAATTTGAAAGTAAAGTTTCCATTGAGTGCTGCACAATCGAAAAATCACTGTACGGTTTTGGTTGTGATTGTTACAGTGGTGTTGTGTAGTGGAAATTCAGCTCTGTGTCCTACTTGAGAAATGAGTTTTCAACTTGCAAATATTAATTAATTTAAAAAAATGTAACTACATCCTTCACCAAATCAGATCAGTCTCTCTCCCTCCACCCAATCATCACCAAAATCTCATCAGTATCAATATTTCCTGAAAATCCATCCAAAACTTTTATGTGTTATCTTGCTAACTGATGAAAACATATGTTCTGTTATAGTAACTGTAGTGTTATGCAAACACTTGTAACAGTGAACAACACAACACACCCACAAAACAGAAGGCCATGTTTCTATTTCTGTTGCAAAACGTGACGACGACAACCTGAAAAACTGAAACAAAACAGTTAATTCATTCTAATGTGCTTTTCCATTTTGGCTCAATTGAATCAAGTTGGACCTGGTCCTCCTCCTGGATATATGTTCACTCTCCTGATGTTATACAGTTAAATTTAAAAGAAAACTCAAGACTAATGTTAGCCTTTGTTTTGTTGATGCTTGTGTCTCAGTGGACATTGTTACCAGTGAACTTTAATACCAGTTGCTCATTGCTGGACAGATGTGTGTCCTTGTTTTTTTGGGGGTTTTTTTGCCGTGTGTCTGTGTTGTTACTCCGCTGACAATGTGATGACGTCATCAAGACCCGTCGACTCGACTTTGAATGTATTGACGGATAAGTCGACTTGAAAAAAACTGAAGTCGTTAATGCCCTAATACACACACACACACACACACACTCATCTTCAAAGCCACACACTCTGTCCCTTGTTGTACTTTGTCCTGAAGTAATCTATAGCTCTAAATCGATGAATACCTGGTGAGCGGACCAATCCTCACACAGTGAATTTGTTTTGGTTGGTGCAAAATGTCTGTGGGAAAAAATCTATCGTCAAACTTTTGCAAAAAATCTTCTCTTTCAAATGTAAATAGTATTTCAAAGGAAATACATAAGAGAAAATGAAGTGAAATGAAGATACAAGACTATAGCCTCATTCGAACATGGACGTCTTGAGGTCCACATTAAAATCAACCCTGTAATGTGTAACTGGACAAGTGCTGACTGTTAACCAACTAGCTCAGAAATGGGATAGTGCAAAATGTGTTAAATGAACCTTGACTTGTTTTTATGGTCTTGACTCAGTCTCAACACAGGCAGGCTTCTCCTCATCACTACTATATACAGGGTTCCCATGGGTCCTTGAACTTTTTGAAAGTTTTTGAATCTGGAAACAAAAAGAGTTCAAGGCCCTGGAAAATGATTTTTAAAACAGGCATAAAAAGTCACCATCCTTGAAAAAATTTTGAAAATTAGAAAAAAAAATTTTAGAAAAGGTGATATGGTAAGGAATAGTGGGATTTTATAAGTGTTAACTTCCACCCATTCCTTTTGAACATGCTTGGTTGTTTTTTACTGCATGTTTTCTTTTTCATTATTCTTATTTTTTTTATGTTCGAATAAATCAGTGAAATTAATCAAAATCAAAAATCAAATTTCACACAGCGGCCATTATTCACAGTCTATAATTTGAAATCGGTCAATGCCTTTTAATTTCAAAAAGTTTATTTGTTCACCACACAGTGTTGCGCTTCCTGTACGCTGCTTTATGTGCGTAACGTGCAACAAAGCCTTAGAATATTAACTATGAGAATAGTTTAGATAGGCCTTTATCTCAGCTTGAAGTTTAAAATCTTATGTTAATTCAATCTGATTGCTGCCTTATTTCACCTCAAGTTCCATAAAATAGTAATGTACATCCTTAATGTAGTATGGATATATCTATGAATTGCAGATATGAACTCAGGCTGTGAATATTATATGAATGTAGAGTACATTCAGTCTACTCTCTTGCAGTAAGTCTTAACCAACAGACAGCTACTCGCAGTCTTGGATTTGCATTGTATTCGAATTAATTAACATTATTAAGATGTTCAGCAGTAGATAAATGCTGCCGTGTGTGGTCCTTGAATCTGAAAAAAATTACCTTGGAAAATCCTTGAAAGGTCATTGAATTCGATGTTAACCAAGTTGTGGGAACCCTGTATATACTGTCACTGATTTGTCGTTTCTTCCTTCAGATGCCATAATACTGTGGTCGGAAAATGTACAGAAGAATGCACTGAAGTATACGCTGTATATCACCACAGTACTGTGACAAGAGGCTAATGAGTTCTATGCTAATGAGTGTGTAACAGTGGCTATGATTAGCTCTAGTACAAAGGTTAACATTTGATTGCATCTGTGGCAATAGAGAAACCAATATTTATTTCCTGTGGCAGTCACTGTTGGCTTATTTTATATGTAGGTGTGGACTTATTTGTGAAAGCTCTTCGTGTAAGTCAGATATGTTTTGGCGCTCTGATGATGAACGGTTGGAATGGCTGTTTAATTTTAATGTGTTTAAGTTGGCTGCTTTTGTTTCGAAAGCCTGGAGAAAACGTCAGGAGGGTTTGTTTGTTTAAGATCATATGTATTCTTTGTACTTTGCCTTTGTTTTTGTGTTTCGTTGTGTCTTATAAGCCTATGTGGGCTGGGCACTTTGTGAGCATGACACAGGAATAGAAAGAAATCAAATCATTAGAAAAAGGAGTAATATACAGAAGCAAATTGACAAGGCTACTTATTATATCTAGTCAACTGGAGACAACAGTTGATTCTGGGCACAAATGTACCTGTTTACTTGACACTTATCAAACTGAACATTGACACGTGAAGCATATTAGTCACTACTGGCTGGTTTAGAGGTGAGAGTGACCTTTCATTCCCCACATATAGTTCATGTTTGTTTTTCATTCAGTGCTGCTATATTATACCATACCCTGGGTTCTTAACAATTGGTGGTTAAGTGTTTCACACCTGAAACCTTTACATTCTACACTATTCTTGATTGTCCGGTGACTAAAATTTGTAATCTTCTGTGTCTGTATCTCCAGATCCTCTCTCTTGTTGACCTAACACGGTACTGTACAGGTGTGTGCCTCCAAATCGCCTCCCACCTACGCATCAGAGTCTTCAGCATCACGCCGCCAAGCGATGCCCACCGCGACTGACAACTTGCCCGGCGGGAGGAGGCGGAGGGAGATTCGGATTTCTCTCCGCTGCTGAAAGCAGACAGTTGTAATGATGAGGAGACACATTCTACCCCAAGACACTGCAGCCTTGACCAAGTGACCACATCTGATTAAAACTGCCTCTATGTGAAACCAACTTTACACTATAAACAAAAAAAAAACCTGGACTAATTCTCAAAATGCATGGATCTATTGAATGCAAAAATCAAGAGTTTCCCTTTAATGTTTCATTGGCTGTTGTAGTCAATCTGTTTATTTTAAACAAAAGCATGTTAATAGAAAATAACATTTAGGTTTTTATACCAAAAGGGCAATCTATATCACTTCTTAATTATTCAACTGAAATACCAAAACACTTTTCTTCTGTTGGTACTTTATAAGCTTGGCCAAACATAGTTTACTTTTTATGTGATTAAACACATATAAATGTTTAACAGTATATCAGTGATTGTTGTATATTTAACATAAATATACAACAGCGGTGTGTATATGTTCATTAAGTTGAATCTCTTGAGTGTTTGCTCAAACTTGGTTCACCAGTTGAAAATTTTGCCAAATTCCATAACTTAAAAAAAAATGTACTCGATGAATGTAACTCAATTTGATGTCAATCAGGGTTTGAACATACATAATAATAAACCTCTAATTTCCAATAAGTGTGTAATGTGGACTGGCAGGTTGTCAGTGAGCTAGGTGAAGGGGCTATGGTTTTTGTATTAATGCTGAAAATGGCGACTGGCTCTTTACTGGGCTTTTTAACACCACTCCAGCTCTTAAATTGGTTTCTTATCTATTGCTCATCTCATTCTGCAATCCTGGAAGTAAACCCATCTCACCTCTGGCCTTTAGAGCTCTGTCGACTGATGAAGCATTAATACATGACTTGTTCTGCTTTCTCTGTTCTTCTCCCTGAAGGGCTAATAATTACTTGTGATTGTACAGAAACGAACTGAAGAAGCCTTAAATATGTTATTGTAATTACTGTTTAACTTGTGAATATTTAAAAAAAAAAAAATAAAAGCTTTGTACATTTTTTTTTCCATTCAGTTGTAATACCAGATGCAAATGATAATACAATGCTACTGGAAGATCTCCCATTTTTTCCAGTGTTGATTCAAAAACATTTTTTTTTTCCACTTTTACATATGTATACTGTTTAGGTGACGATTAATTTGATCATTTGTTTCAATGTAATCTTTGGTTAATAATTACTGAACACCTGTTTTATGATGGGATGTGACACTGATTCATTCAGGTTTTTTGGGAGCAAAAGGGATGTATCTGTAGTGCCGGTGAACTATCTTAAGGGTATATATATATTGAATTAAGTTTTATTGGAACAGTGAAATTTTGTTCCTCTCAGACTCTGCTAGTACAGGATTATGGACATAGTATAGGTGCATGTCCTAAAAAATACAAAAACATTTTTTTAGAACTATGGAGCTATGCATTGAAATGTACAACCATGATTTTAACACTGTATTGCACTGTTCAATAATAGACCTTTCTACTAACACAAGAGTGGAAAAGATTGTAATAAAGAATATTTTTCAGTCATTCTTTTGTCATTGTCATGAAAATCTTCACTTAAGTGAGTGAAACAACCATATTTTATTTTAACCGGTGGAACCATTTAACTGATGTTATAAGTAGAACACTGTTTTTAAATATTTCCCAACTGATGACGTGGACAGCAGCAAACTGGTTTTCATTTCCATGTTTGTTAGTCATGGTAAAGAAGTTTGAAAAATAGAGTCAAGAGTGGACAAGCATTTTGTGAAGCTGTGTTTACATTCAAAGCATTCATATCTGACACATCAGTCACAAAATACAATCAAATAAGTTACAGAACATGCTGAGCAGGTCTGAATTTCAGACAGAAGCAGGCCTGTTGAGTCCCACAGGGACACAATGAAAGCTTTAGTTGGCATTATTTAACTCCAATAATCAATCATATTTATACAACATTGATATTTATGTAACCCTAAATCCCATTCATTCTCAATGTATAACAAAATTTGTCATATGTATAACCAACATTTATAAGACATTTAAAAAATAATGAAGTAACAAATTCCTTCAAACCAGCAGGAACGCATTGTGGGAACAAGCAATATGTTTTAAATACAACAAAGGCACTTCAAGTTTTCATGTTTTTAAAGACGCACGAAGTACAACGGCCAACAGTTAAATTAAATTAGTCCTCATCCAAAAGGTACCTTTTCATTCATTATTTAAATTAAACTCAAGCTGTGACAAGTAAACACAATAGTTTATGGATATAACGATAAAACTAGTAAAACACACCAAGTTTTCCACAATCTCGCTGTTCTCAAGTTTTCACAGTTCTCATTTGCACGACCAGAACAGGGAAGGTGGAGGGCGTGTAATTTGTGTGGCAGGAGTATTTTGTTTTTAACGTTGAATGAGAACACTGGCTGCCCCAAGAGTAAAGTAAAATCAAAGGGTGTCATTTGGGCTACCATTCCCCTCTCAAAAGGCCCATCCATCATCTTCTGAAAAAGTTTCATCATCAATTCACAGGAGTCCTATCATCCATCCATTCTGATGCAACAGGAAAAAAGATGACCGTATCCAGTATATGCTCTCCTGTCCAGAGGGAAGGGAGTGTAAATGCAGAGGGAACCCAACCTCTTTCACACACGCTCGGGGTTGTTGTCCCTGTTTGCTCTACGTCTGGGAAACAGCTTTCGCTTCAGGACAATGAGCTGCAGAATGAGGGAGAAGGTGAAATAGTAAAACAACAGTTCATGTGTAGGAAAACAAGGATGGATTGTATTGTCTGTTGATAATATGTGGACAAGGGGAGTTTTGAACTTCAGATAATCCAACAAACAAAACAATAGACACAGCAGAAAAGTCAAATCAACCTGACATTTGCACATAATTTCACCACAGCCTCTCACAAACAGTTATAAATAACATAAAAATCAGCAGTGTTAACCCTTTGGGCGCCCCATTTTTTTTCAATGTTGACATATTTTTTACATGAATATTTCAAAGAGCTGTTGCACAAAAGTGGTAAGAGATAGAGCTTTGCTCCAAATTACAAATTTGTAGGGCAGGACCTAAAGTATATTTTAAGATATTTTTGTAGATCTAATTTGCATCTTATGACATCATCATGACGTCATCAGTAGGCGGACAGCTGAAATTAAGGAATTTCACAGTGGGAGAGACTCTGGATCAATCAAATTGGGATGTTTTGCTTAAAAATTTAATGTTTTGTCATCTACTGAGTGTCTGTGACATTGTTGTTGCTTAAAATACTGTTATTTACTTTAGATGCATCCGTAGTGAGCATCCAAGAAAACATTGATGACATATGTTGACTGCTCGGAATTCTGTTGAAATTTCTCTTGTGTGTCTGGCCATAAAATAAGGTAATTTTAGACAATATGCATGGAAAAAAGAGAAAATACTTCATATATTATCAAGAGGGTTGAAATATCATATTTGAGTATCAATAACTCTAGCTAAGAATCCTTTTTAGCTTTATTATTATATTTATATTTCAGGAACTGATTTTATATTTCAAAGAACTGATTCAAAATACAATTCAAAATATTATTTACATGGCAAAGAACTGATTCAAAATATTATTCAAAACAATGAAACATGTAGGCCTAAGAACTACACAAACATGCCAAATATTCATCCATACACATGCCTCAGGGGGTCACTCAGAAATCAGTTCTATTCTATCTATCCGACATCTCAATCCTCTTGCTCCAGATCGAAAACGTGATCCTGAAGCACCACACTGCACATTTACGCAAAGGTTTTCCTGGTCAGATTCCTCATTATCACTGCTACTACTTCGGTCAAAATCATCAAATGTTGGATCTTCAGGTTCAGAATCCGAGTCAGCTAAGACCTGACACAATGCCTCATGAACCGTGAACCTCTTTTTTGCCATTTCGTGTGTTTGATGTATAACTTTAGTCAGCAATGCGAGAGCAGCCGCCTCCGTAATACTCCGGAATAGCTCTGAGCGAGCGCTTCGAGGTGCGGTCATTTACCAAGGCATTTCCTGGAAAACTTTTCATGGGGGCAGGGCCTAAATTTGTGCTCGGGAGACAGATTTGCATGTCTGCCACCTAATAGTATGGAGTATGAACTGCATTCAAATCGCAGTTAGATGAGAGAGTGGATTAAACAGAGCACCGCCGCTTGGCGCAAATTTGCGACTTGGGCGCCCAGAGGGTTAAGTTGGTTTTTTTTGCATTATCTGCTGACAGATGTGAGCAATTACATAATCTCCTTAGACTTAGACTCCTCAGACTTTACTTGTCTCTTGGACATGACAGGCAGTTATCGTTCATCTCAGGTCTAACCTAGAGAGAAGTGGCTCCATCAATGTCTCGGTCTGAATAAGACAGAATGTGAAGCTGCCAGGCTCATCTTGGCCTCAAAACTCTGTTTGTGTGGTAATGTGGTGATGTGATATCTGTGTCCAAACACTTGACAAATCTGACACATTCCACAGTGCGAGCACTGGTCCCACACACTACTGTGGGGAAAATTCTCCTAAGGTCACTCCAACTATTAACCTTTCTTTCGGTTCGCGGAGGAGAAACTAGAAACCTTGAGCTTTGGATTAAGCTTCACAACTGCTCAATGTAAAACCTGAGTCATGTGTTATTGGTTTAACAATGTCAGGCTTTTTTTTTTTTTTTTTTATCCAATTCCAGTACCAGTTGGGAAGAAACTATAAGGGATAAAGTTGTCCATTACAGGGACAAGAACACTGGTCTGAGTCTTCAAACCCTGTACATGCTTTTCCAACTAGACATTCTAGGTTAAAGAAAACACATGTACTGTCTGATCCAACTCAACAAAAGAGTCAAGTCTCATGTTTCACAGTAGAGTCCTGGGGGTCTTTCATTACAGTGAAGTCAGGTTCTGGCTCAGCTGGTCATGCTAAGACGACACATGAGACAGATGCACCTCCAAGTGGAATTTCAGTAGCGAAAGCCTGAATCATAGCTCAAGTGTGAATCATGGAAACAAGAGGTGAGAGCGAACATCCTGTGTCTTAATCCGAATGTCTAAACAGACTGTGTGTGAGGTCTGAGGTGGAGACTGACCTGTTCGGCAAAGAATGACATGACAGTGAAGATGACTAGAGCCACAAGGACACAATGTGTCCAGAACTTCAGCTTGTCCCGGTAAACCCGCCTGGAAAAAATAAAAAACCTTCATTCAGTATTTTAATTTTTACATTTTAAGGATTAGTAAAACTTCAACAACTAATAGTCTGATGTCAAAATGTACCTGTCCTGGTTATTCATAGGTTATTACAGTAAAAATAAAGGTTGTTAAAATGCTGGAAAAAGGAGAAAAGGGGACGGGGGCTCAGAGTTTTTAAAAAACAGGACACAGTGTCTGTCAGTTTTATTATATCAATGTATTTATTGCATTTTATATTTTAGCATTAACCGTCATTTTTATTCAATACATGATTTATTTATTTGTCTCCTAAAAAATGAGTAGTATCCCCTGGGCTTCCCCCAAGAGACCCCTGGGGATACTGTTACCCCCAATTGACAAAGACCGAAATGAACCAATAAAATAAAGAAATATAAAAATTCTACCTTAAACACCTGTAAACCCAGCTATTCATCATAATACAAGAATATCCAGAAAAAATACCTGAAAAAGATGCAAACCCTAAAGTCTTCATCTGACTGGGTTAAAATAAGGGCCAAAGCTTTCACTGGCATTCGACAGAGAAGCCTTGTTATGCTCTGATGTAATATGAAGGAAGCACAGCATATGCAGTGGCAGCAGGCCAACAGGGTGACAAGGTGACATCACCCCATGCCTTCTGCCTGTCACTTGACACACCTAAAAACAGCAGGTGAAGTGAAGTGCATAGGGGAGGAGACTACCGCCTAGGTGGTGATCTTACTGTGAGCGGCTGATCTGAAGGATCCTGATCTAATTTTAAAGTCCCTATGTGAGGAAGGCATCCTCTAGCTGAAGCCCCCACAATGTGGGCTCAGGATCCCAGACAAAAACCCTCTAAACCCCCAAAGGGATTCCCACTCCTTGAACCTGACAACACCTCATCTATTGTGGTGACAGCCACAGACTCTTAACTTAGTCTTTTTTTTGGGGGGGGGGGGCTTTGTTAAATTACTGCCACATGAGTGCAGAAAACACTCTAGGACAGTGTGTTTAAGCATTAATAACTTTCATATTTCTGTAGCAACAAGTGTTGAACTAACTGGCTGATCAGATTTTGTAACTTCTCTACCATTATAAACAGTTACTATCGTTTAAAAAAACATCATTAACTTGTATTTTTTATGTAATCTCTCAATTTATTTATGTTGTTTATGTAATTAAATATGTTTTTACCTCCGCCAAGGAGGTTACGTTTTTGCTGCCGTTTATTAACTTCGCGAATCAAAGAGTTTTCAGGTGGTTCCGTATTGTTCTTCCATTTAGTGTCAAGCATAAATCACACATTGCACTTTTGGTTGTGATCAAAATGTTATCTTTGTATCGTACCATTCTTGGAGTTCATCCATGTGCAGAAACCGGTTGCGGTACTCTCTGGGAAGTTCAAACTGAGACGGCAGTGGAAACATGGACTCATAGAAGTCTCTCAGAACAGCTTTTACTGTGGCAGCATCTTTATGGGTGTGGTCGATGTTATCATTCAGGCAGACAAATTTCCTGTTTGGTGGGTAATATAATTGTTTAAACGGTCAGTAACCAGTATGGTGAAGTAAAGTTTGTGTGCAGCTTCCCAGTATTATTAAGTAATTATTAACCTTACCTGGGGTTCTTCCTTATGTCGTCTAATTGTCCAACCACATGGGACACATTAGTCCGTACCATCTTGAAAGCTATCTCCTCCTCTCCCATGATCTCAAACCTGATCGACAAGGACATGTTAAGGACAGTGACAGGAAAAGTCTGATGTCATTGATTTCTTTAATAGCACATGAGGGCTCACTTGTATTTATTCTCGTCTTTGAAAGCTTTGTGAATCCGCTCTGTGATGGCTTTACAGTGAAGAACCAGGCCTTTTGTTACAGGAGGCTGTGGATCAATAAAAAAAAAATATATATTTTTTTTAAATCTCAATTAAATACTTTAGCTAACAATATACTAAAAGAAAACCCCACAAAACACAAAACAGCTTGCTCTGTAATTGCAGCTCACCATGCTGGGGTCATAATAGGCCTCCTGGGTGGGATTCACCAGATGAAGCAGAGTCAGATTTGTCGGGAGTGTCTTAGAACAGTTTATCAACATCTGTTCCAATCCTGTTAAGTCCTACGCAATGCCACAAAGGTAAATTAAACACAAGTAAAATTGGTGTAATGTGTAAACCAACATAAGTGTCAATTTCAAGCAGGACTCACCTGGAGGCTGAGAGGCAGTTCATGAATCCTTGTGGCGAGAGTTCGGATCTCACGATCAGAGAGGATGCCTGAGTGGTCAGTGTCGATCTCATCAAATATGTTAGAGACATTGAGCTGTTGCTGAGCACTCATCAGGAAGTAGAAGTATGAAAAGGCAAATTGCATATCCTCTGAGTGACGAACACGGTGGCCGGATGTCTTGTCAAACTCCTCTGGGAATCTTTGTGAAATGGCACAGAGCAACTTAGCACACACCATAAGTCAGACTTTATAGAAATGCATGAAACAACAATCTAACACTCACATATCTTGCAGTTCCTGCATGATGAGTCGGTCTATCATGTGGGGCATGTGTGCTGGAACTTTGCGAGATGTAAAGCCAAACTGGCCGTTGAGCAGCTTGTTGACGTAGCGAAGCGAATCAGCAAAAGTGTCCTGCAGCCTTCGGCCTGTGGCGGTCCCATCAGTCTCATACATCAGCTCTGCCTGCAGGCGCTCCTCCTGCTATGAAGACAAATTAACTCATTAGGAATGTAAGAAAAAAAGTGGCATGCTTGAGCATAAAGCTATTATATTCTAAGATTGGATAGAATGTAGTGCAGCAGGAAGACAGACAGATACATGTGAATGTGGTTTGTTTTATAAACTGTGACAGGTTTCTTAAAATTAGACACAGATGTTTAATAACAAAAAAGAGATACATCATCATTATGAAAGTATGACTATATTTCAATGTAATGAATTATAAACCCTATATCTTGTATAACTTATCAGCTGATTTTTGCCTGTACAAATCCTCAAAAATGTATTGTCATCTGAACCCGCTTTATCCTCACTAGGGTCACTGGGGGCCTAATGCAGCTCCAATGGGTGAAGGCGGGGTACACCCTGTATGAATCACCAATTCATCTCAGGGCTGAACATATATAGACAAACAATCACTCTCACATTCACACCTATGGGCAATTTAGATTAACCACTTAACCTATCAGTGCATGTGTTTGGATGGTGGGAGGAAACTGGAGTACCTGGAGAAAACCCACGGAGACATGAGGAGAACATGCAAACTCCACACAGAAAGGTCTGGTGTGGGAATAGAACCAGGGTCCTTCTTGCTGTGAGGAATGAGTGCTAACCACTGTACAACCTTGCTGCCCTTCCTCAAAAATGTGTTGTCTTCTTCATATATATTATATATATATATATATATATATATATATATATATATATATATATATATATATATATATATATATATATATATATATATATATATATATATATGTGTGTGTGTGTGTATGTGTGTGCTTTGAAATTAAATGAAATCAAATGACAAATCATCACTGCAGTTAAGCTGCTCAGAAACGTGTGGAAAATCATTATGCCGTCCTCATTTTTTTTTTTATTATACTTTATTGTCCTAACAAATCTGAGGATTTCTACAGAGACAAAAAATTATCCGTAACTTTCCCCAAACTTTTGATTATCTTACTTTGATTTAATTACTTTTAAAAGATTCTATGGCTTTAGTTATTAGGCTTATGGGAATCCTAAAATTAAAGTCAGACTTCACAGAGTCCCTAAGCTTTACTTACTTCTAAGAGGTCCTGGAAGTACTTCCTCCGCTCCCAGGGCAAAAAGCCTCTGTCTGAGGAGATGAAGTGCTGCAATCTTCTTCCGACTTGAGCTCCTCCTGCAGCATTCACCTGCTCTGCTTGACCATCAGTGCTTTTGATTTTGGAAATGCTGTTGAGCAGCTTGGATGTCAAAGGCCTTTCGATTGCAGCCCTTTGAATATCAGGTTTTGGAGTGTCAGTATTTTCCTGATGCTTATCATCGATGTTGACTGGAATGAAAGTGGTGACAGGCTTGGGTTTGTCCTTCTCTGCCATGTTGCTCCTCTCTTCCTTTGAGTTTGTCTGTTTAGCATCAGGTGGCTTTTTCTCACCATTCTTTCCTTCCAGGTCTTTATAGGGCTTCTTGTGGACTCTGGATAGATCTTCAATTGACACTTTTGAAGCAGTGTCTTGCTGCTTTGACAAGGTCTGGCTCAGTTTCGTGTAAGGACTTAGTAACTCAGCCTTGGTGAGGTTATAGCCCTTTATAGTAATATCACCAATCAGCAACTTCTCATCCAGCTTCTGAAGCTCGTTGCGCACATCAGCAGGTAAAACTGATACATTTACTAAAGGTACTTCTATGAAGGTTTGGTGGTCAGCTGGTTCTCGTCTATGAATTTTAGGACCCCTTCTGTCCTCAGGAATATCTGAGAAAGGGTACAGTGGCTCTGCGGTTAGGGTTGGCTTTGGCACTTTGTCTGTGTCTTTTCTTACCGGCTGTGAAATATTTGCCTGAGGAACCTCACGAGTGTCGACTGCAACAGTGAAGCTCATAGTAAACTCTGTGTCATCCTGTTTTTGAAACGTGAGGTTGTAGTGGATCTGTGTGGCATTGTGGCCGGAGTGGAGCAGCAGGTGAATGGTCTTCCACTTGTTAGCCACTGAAGTGTGACGCACCGTGGGGCTGTCACTGACGTGAGCCTCAGAGATTCTGGGGGCTATTCTGTCGAAGCTGAAATAAGGCCTGACCTCCCCCACAGGCAGAGTGTACACGCTTTGATTCTTCAGGAGTGTCACTCGGTACAGCTCACCAAAGTGCTCTGCAACAAAAAAATATATACGTTGGCCACGAGTTACTGTAGCAAAGGTAAAAACAAGAGGCCATCACCATTTTCACGGGACTTGCCTTGGCCGCAGTCGCCCACATCAAAGCCACAGGACAGAACATTACAAGCCTGATCACAGAACTTGTCTGCCAGCCAGGAATTGGCACAGCCTTGATTACAGTACGACGTCCCTCCTAGGCCTCCAACGCCTGCTGCAAACTGCCACACCTGTCCACCAGCTCCACCAGGGCCGCCTCCACCAACCCCACCTGCAAACCGACCATTTCCTGCGGCACCTGTCCAAAAAGACAGACATGAATGAATGATAAAGTCCAATTAATTTATACAAAAGAGATCAAATGGGTTCCTCTGCTTACCTAGGCAGTCTCCTCCATCCCAATCACAGGCAGAGTTGTTACAAGCCTTGTCACAATATCCATCTTTAATCCAGGATCCTGGGCAGCCTTCAGCACAGTTTGGAACTGGCCAGGTGAGGTACACCTGAAAGATGGTTTCATTCATCAAATTCACTCACAGTGTGAAAATTATGTCTCATTCTCCCTGAACTATTCTGTCATTAGCCTGGTGATCCTGATCAATCCTGGTATTGTCTAATCTTTTTGACATTAAAGAAATGAGAGGCTACTTACTGCATCAGTCAGAGTGAAATAAATAGCCTGGACAAAAGAACTGCCTGGAATTAACTAAAAATTGTTCAGATCCTTCCATCAGTAAGTACTGCAGTGGTTAATAATGTTTCAGCTGGAACAAGTTATTTAAATAACTCATACACTGAGTTTCTAATGTCAGAAAGATTAGACAATGCCAGGACCGATCAGGATCATCAGTAAGGAAGAGAATTTCTAGGATTTTATCAATATCATTGTCAATTTTGCTTACCAGCCCTATTCTTTAACAATTCTATCGATTCCTGACTGTTTATGAGTCGAGAAAAAGTATCCTGAACAGCTCATAGTGGAGTTTAAGATAAGACATTCCTTTATTAGTCCCACCAAGTAACCATTTTCCATATCAGATCATTCCCAATGTCACACATATGCACCACTACGGACACTAATTATTCCTTTTTATTAATGATTATCAGTAAATCCTTATCAGAAGAATATAATTATCTCCTTAATGAACTCCATTTAGGTTTATGCTGCATTATTAAACCGCCAAAATACAGTGTAAGTTTCAGACCTTCTGTCCTTTTGAGTGGCTGTAGAAATCATCTGGCCAGACGTCTTTGCCAAACATCACGTCATCATTCAGGTAAATGAACTTTTGAGACAGACCTGAAATGCGGTGGATGTGGGTCTCTATGGCAGGGGAGCTGAAGGTGGGGAGGTGGCTGTGGTTCAGGAAGATATCCTGCAAATCAAATTAAAATGTGTTCAGATGGTGATACTTGATAACAAGGAAGGAGTGCTCATGTACAGAGGTTTCTATGACGGTGGCCTCAGAAACACAGTCAGGAAAAATCTGTTGATTTTATTGGGATCAACAGTAACATAAAACAGCCTGACTTTTAATCCCAAGTTCAGAGTTCACTCAAGTGATGTTGAAGGCTTAAAATGTACCTGATGTGCGACAACTGTAACTCTGGGGTTATCCAGGTTGAGCCAGGATGGAATCTGTCCATTAGTGACAATGAAGATGTGTCGAACCCAGGGTGCATGTCTCTCCACTGAGCGAAGTGAATAGCGGAGCTCCTCATTGTCTTCAAATCGACTGGCAGACACATCCTCATCCTGTTTGGACTAAACAGAAAAAGACAAGAGGTTCATGTTCTTTTCCAGTTAAGTAATAAATTGTCTGCACTTATATAGTGCTTTTCCACCTTCATGGCGCTCAAAGCACTTTACATTAGCCTCACATTCACCCATTCAGTCCTACTGGGAGCCTAAGTCAGGGCTCAGTGTCTTGCCCAAGGCCACTTCGACATGTGGACGCGAACCACCAACCTCTCGGTCATTGGGCTACCCACTCTACCAACTGAGCCACAGCCGCCCTATGTATATATATCATTTCTGTTTGTGGGTATGAAACTATGAACCAGTATGAACATGGAGGTAAAACAATGTCCAAATATAATTCAGTTACAAACAGAGGAGCAAAGAAATTATTTTGACAACATATGGGGAACAAAATATTTGTTTATTGGTGGGTTTTCTCATGTTTATTTTTTGGGTGTGAAGGTAAAACAATAAGAAGAATAATTGTCGTTTTCTTTATTTAATTTTGTTCTATGTTCTTGTACATCAGAATAACATAATACATGATTTATTGAAATGGGCTGAAATTAAATAAGTGTTTACTTCTTCCCACTCCTTTTAGAGGTCTAAATAACACTAACATTCTATTGCATATTTCTTCTGTAGTATAGTAATAATAATATATTTTTTTTCATTTTGGTTGTCTTATCTTTATAATTTGCGTTGAGCCAAAGCTGCACACTGTATTGTTTGAGCATCAACATTGCAATGTACGTGTGTGCAATAGTCACATCGGAGGTCCTGCAATTTTATTTAAATTAATTAATTTCATTTTATTTCTTGTACTTAATTTTAATTATTAATTTGATTTAGTTATTATGGCTACAAGAAGGATGATACTAAAACTTATGTTCTGTGTCGACTGTTAATCTGTTTGACCGTTTGTGTTGGCACCAAACAGCAGTGATTTACTCCCAAGTACTTTACATACAGCATTACAATATATACTGCAGGGTTAAAAAAAATCACAATGTTAGGTTTTTTCTAATATTATGAAACCCTACTTTGAGTGTTTGTTTTTTCTTTTTTTTGTGTTGAGTTTTTTATGTCCACAATAAAACATTCAAGATCAAATCTTTCTGAAAAAAACAAAAGTCTACCTGTGAGATGGCAGTCAGATCCCAGAACAAGTAACCAGGGCTGATGTTTAATTCTTTCCCATCAAGTGTCAGGTTCTTTTTAGCCTGTTGTGTCAGATCTGTGAAATCCTGGGGGCTCTTCAGATGGAGCAGCGCAACACTGGCTACAGAGTACAACTCAATCTGAAGGATGAAACACAGAGGCACAAAGAAATGTTAAGACACTCAAGAACCCTTTTGTCCTTGGTACGATGAGACTGTTTAACACAGCCAATTCAGGGAGAGGCAGGAGTGGAGAGCCTCTGGTGTCTCTCCTCAGCCCCTCAACACTCTCTTAACCCCTATACACACAGCACTTACGTTTTCTCCCAACAAGTGTGTTTATTAGTTTCATAAACAGTCACACTAACAATAAAAGGTACAGAACAAAACAATCACAGTGCAGCTACAGCTCATCAGATACATGGTAAGACAGGACAATAGGTATGTTATTTGCATAGCCCAGAACATAGGTCATCCTACAGAATATCAATGATCAATGTATCAGTCCCTTTGTCCTCTCAGGAAAGGTGTCACAGATGAAAAGGAACAAATAAAATTAAATAAATAAGTAGAATAAATTGAAAAGAGCAAGAGAAATGGAGAACAAAGTAAAATAGCACCAATTAGCTGTTGAGGATTACATACAGAGGGAGCACGTCTCCAATGGTTTTGGTCTCTCTAAAAAGTCCATAAAGGATCTCCACATGTTCTTAAAGAGTATTTATTCTTTAAATTAAGGTGAGTTTTTCCATTGTGAGTGACTGACAGCACTTGCTTTTTTAATTTAGTATTTAGTTAGTTCTACCTTGTTTGGTATTTTTTACCTTATGTGCTTTTATGAATGTGATTTTATGGTGTTTTTTTTTTATGGATGTGTGTCACAGACTGCCGCATAATCTCCTTCGGGATCAATAAAATCTATGAGCATTATCACATCTAGACTTTCCAACTAACATTTGAGTTTTTGTTTCACTATACATTTGACACTTGTTTTCACATGGCAAATTTAGTGGCAATATAATATTCGCCTTATCTGTACTGACTGAAGTTATATTGTTACCCCGTCTCCCAAAAGGTGAGGGGGTATTGATTTTGGGAGGGCTTTTTGTTTGCCATCTGTGTGTCAACAAATGTATGCAAAAACTACAGGCCCAAATTCCATAAAGTGAATGGTCCAAGGTGGTCCACAATACATCCCATTAAATTTAGGTCAATGTAGGTCAAGGGTTAAGGTCACAGTCACCAAAAATGTGTTTTCACAATGATAAGAGATAGGGCAAATCAGGTAAAACATTTGTGATGGTTAGAGTTTGTTGTGGCTGGCACCACTTGTTAATTCTGTGTTGGTAAGCCTGTCCTTCCATAGCATTCCGTGATTAGTCACACTTCCTTTTGTTATCACCTTTGAGTGTTTACCTGTGTAAACACTGCCCTCTGACTGGACTTTCCATTTTCCCCATTGTTTTACCGTACTTAGGACATTCTTGGGTGTCAGTCTTTACATAAGAAGTTTGTGTCTTCTGCCAGTAACAGCAAATTCTCTTGATGTAGTGCAGTTCTGACCTAGAACTGCACTACATCAACATCTAGAGACAAAACCCAGAGCCGAAATTGCACATAATTACAGAGACCTCAGCCTGGTGCTTGTCTCCTGTCAGTCATACACAGTAAACAAAATGAAGCATTTATTATTCTCATTCCTATAAAGACATGCACTTCAGAATAAAACTACCATGGTACAATCCAAATAGTACTTTATTTTTCTATGTCATATTGTTTTCGTCCCTACCACCACTTCATGTCCTCAGTCTATCACATGACCATCTCTATCATTTATTATTTCACTTATTGCTATCTTCAGAATACATTTGGCTGTATTATTTCTGTTTTGTGTTAGTTGTTTGATCTAAGCTTTCTTCATGTAGGCACAACTGTGTTGTGAAAAAAAGGAAAGAAAAATAAACAGGAAGTAGGGGCGAGGAGGGGCGAACAACACCCCGACACCGAAGTTTCGATAGTAACTCGCGTGCCATGTATTATCCCGCTTATTCTACAGGTTATTACAGTTTAATACTGTCACTACTCTAACAGACTAGTGTTGTGAAATAGGCAGGGCAGACAGAAGGGGGGTGCAGAGAGTTTTAGGCGGAGAAAAGAGAGAGACGGATGTACACAGTCAGGTCGGTGACTGGAGCAGGTGTTGTCCCATTCTTGCAAATAAATACTGAAAACAACGCTCACTGAAACCGCTCCTTGTTTTCTAAAAGCCAGCATCGAGGAGTTAACCCCGGGGTAAAATACTTACTTCGGCCCTGGAGATTCGGCAATTTCCCCTGATTTCCTGACTACGGTCAGGATAACATCAGCATAGGTGAACATTGGATAAGCTAGCAGTTACAACCAAGCTAGTATTTACCTTAAAAGTGGCCGAACTACCTGCGGAGTGATATAGTACAGTGAATCTGAAGTGACAAAACCTGTTGCGATGGCCAGCGGGCGTTAACGGTGCAGTGGGCGGTTATCGAAAAAAATCCGCCCGCTGACATCATTCAAAGTGAACAGGGCGTTCTAGAGGGGCGTAGAATAAAACAAATTTAATAGTATGTGATAAAGAAGTGGTCCCTAACCCCCAGGCCGCGGACTGGTACCGGACCGTGGATCAATTGGTACCGGGCTGCTGGCCGCCTAATAATTAATTAATTAATTCTCTTGTATTTATTATCCGAGCCTGAACTAGCTTTTATTTTGAAAAATAACAGGATTCTCTCGGTTACATCTCTGTCACTTGAATGCCAAAAATGTAACCCACGTGTTAGTAAAATAAGTTAAAAAAAACAAAACAGATGTCTTTGGAAAGTTTCCTTTTGAACAGGAAAAGGCCACTGAAGAGACAGAAGAAGAGCTTCCAACTTCCAAGAAAAGGAAAGCTTTTAACAGACAATACCAGGAGTTGTACTTGAAATATGGATTTATCATGACAGGTGATTGCCACAAACCAAGCCTGATCATTTGCGACAACCACAAGGACAGTGATTATTCAAATCCTTTCTTTGTTGAGCTGTATCTGGTTTAACTGGCATGACTACAAATGAAAGAAGAGTATGATTGCAGCCCAAGCATTACAAAGCACCCTGTAACTGTACATCAGCTAGAGAAGAGTCAGAAGATGTTTGATGTTTGACATGAAGGAAAACTCCCTACCCAAACAGGTTTTATGAAGGTAGATTAAAAAAAACAGCCATTATGCCCTACAACTTTGTTGAAAGTTGGTGAGAAGGTCATGACATTTCATTCAATCAACAACAACTACAACAAGTTAGAGCTGGGCAATGAATCAAATATGTTCCAAAACACGGTAAGACTCAGAGGGAAACAAGTGGTGTCCAGCAAAACAAACCCCGCCCCCTTTCACACATTTGACCTGATTTGTCCTATCTCTTATTGTGAAAACACATTTATTTTTACTGTGACTTTGACCTTTGACTTACATTCACCAAAATTGAATGGGATCTATTCTGGACCACCTTGCACCTTTCCTGGAAATTTCATGGGAATTGGTCCAGTAGTTTTTGGGTAAACCTGCTTAAAATAAAACAAACAAACAAAAATTTGAATTGACAAAAAAGAAAAAATTCCAAGGCACTCTCTTATAAGTGAAAATGAAAAAGTCTTTATTAAATTGGCTTGGTTACAAAAACCTATAAAATCATATAAAAACCCCAACGCGTTTCCGCATCATAGCCTTCATCAAGGAGTCAGTCAAATTTAAATTGGTTGGTCGGAGCAGACCACTGCTCACAGAACTGAAGTGGGGGGGTGATCTGCCTTGGCGAAGTCTGCGCTCTGTGAGTGCTTTTCCTGTTACCCCACCCCCTCAAAGGGAGAGAACTATTGTTTTTGAGTCAGTTTGTCTGTCTGTCATAAGTTTTACACAAAAACAACTGGACCATTTTCAGGAAAAGTTCAAGCTGGTTCAGAATAGATCCCATTAAATTTTGGTGAATATAGGTCAAAGGTCAAGGTCACAGTCACCAAAATGTATTTTTGCAATGATAAGAGATAGGGCAAATCAGGTCAAATGTGTGTGGGGGGGGTTGTTGTGCCAGGCACCACACTTGTTTTTGTTATTAGTGAAACTGTAGAGCTTCTGACAACCAATTCATTTGTGAATGCCCCGTTCTGCTTTGCCTGTAAAAACACCTTGAACAATTGTTTTTAAAAGTACTTAATGAATGCACATTATTATTAGATTTTACTTTCCCAGTAGAAAGGTTATGTGCAAATGCATTTTGTCAACAAGGGTTGACGTGACAACAATAGGGCAAGTGTGTGTTTGTACAGAGGTGAGAGTTCAGAATACTCGGTGACATCATCTTCTCCACAGTGGTCACATGGCTGAACATCAGTACTCAGGTCAGCTTTGTGAAGCATCAGTGCTCAGTGTGTATGCGAGTTACATGCCAGACACAGATCTCCAGGCTTGCCTGTTTTCAACCATCTGTTCCTCCTTTCTCATCTCTCAAATTCTAAGCTTCCCAGTAACACCTACCCTCCATCATCCTACAGAAAACCCAGATATCTCACATTAACTCATGTAGTGCCTCCACTCACCCTTACTCTGCTCCTGTTTTTAGGTGAGGATTAGCTGAGCCTTGTAAACCCAGCAGGGATGAGCCAGGAGGCAGCAAGCCCTGGATCACGTTGCCATTTTTATTGTCCTCTTTATAGTCCTGATAATTCTCCAACACATGCACACAGAGCAGACGTGTATGGTGGCCTCACATACTGCAGGCAGCCATGCTTTTATAGAAACTGGGCAAAGACATTTAAATAAACCCAAATAACAAATCCAGTAAACATGTTAGAGGTAAGAACAATTTAACTAATAATTTAAACAATACTTAAAACATGTTTCAAATTATTAGACTGGCAACAGTTATTCCATTACTTACTTAGTTCTCAACTTAAAAAAAAAGTCATAAATAATTTAGCTAATATCTATAGAGAAGACTTGCAAGAATGTGATTCTAGCTCCTTACATTTGAATAGATTTTGGTTCCATTACTCGTCTGTGGTAAAAAAAAAAAAAAAAAAAAAGTGTTTGCCTTTTGGACCAAACAAGACATTTGAAGACATGGCATTGTACAACTTTATTTATTTATTTTTAACCTATTTATGATATTTTATTGACCATGTATTGACCAATCCACTAACTCACAAACCAAGAAAAAAAACATCAAGGATAAATCTACACTGAAAATAAGCATTACAGCTCTTGAAAAAAATGTTAGGAATCCTAACAATTTTTCTATCTTATCAAGTCACAGTGTCACACAGTCATGGATAAGATTATTAGACCACATTGAACAAATATAATGATGATAAAAAATAGCTGGTAAAAGTTGAATTTCAGAGCTGATATCTATCCATGTTTTCTTGATAATAACCAACGTCACTTCAGTTCTTGCATCAATAGCTACAGTATGAACTGACAAAAACAGTGCTTTTATTCATTCCAGATTTTCTTTTCTGTCTGTTTTAATCACATGATACACACATGAGTTAGCACTTGATTGCGTTAGCCATTGTTTTTGATTACTTTTGATGGTCTAATAATTTCTTCCACAATTGAACATTTTTGATTTTCAGCTTCTCAAATTCAAGAACTTTCTGTTATTGTTTGTCTTTCTATAAAATGTGAATAGAATGGATTTATTAGGAGAAACAACTTGAACGAAATGGAAATGGAAACATTGGAAATGTTTTGGGGTTTTGCATTACTCTCACTAATCAGTTTTGAAACACCAGATGACTTCCAAACATGAGCCAGGACAAAGTTATTCATCACCATGGAATTACAATGTCACTAGGGAAGCAAAACCCCAATTGGCATAGTTAGTATATTTGGCAGAATTAAATGTACTCTTCCTTTTGTTTGGTCTATGAGCTGGGTCCAGTCATTAACAGTGCTGAGTGATCTTTTTAAGCAGATGGATTGAGATGTTGTAATAAATGTGCTGAGGATATCCTCGTGTGCTGAAGCTGCTTCATCCTGCTTTTAAACACTGGGTCGAGAGGTTAGATGTAGTAGACTGGTCAGAAACAGACCAGTGACGTGCAACACAACTTAAAAGACACCTTTTAATGGCTTTTAAGCAGCTGCCGTTCCTTTAAAACCACCCAAACCAAAGAGCAACAAAGCCTATAAACAAATAAACTGTAAAATGGCAGATCACCCCATAGAATAGCACCGTTTAAAATTAAGGACATTTTGTTTGGTCTTTCTATTTATGTGTTTTTTATGTATTTGTGAATTGGATAAAACTATTATGTATAAAACTAATTTTAACTGTGTAAATGGAAGAACCAATACAATATACAGTAATATTCAAGTATTACAGAATGGAAAAACATGCAAGACAATGAAAACTGAGCAAAACAACCTTCAGTTAGGCCGATATTTTTCCCAAAGTGTGGGGTAGGCACACTTGGGGGGGGGGGGGGGGGGGGGTCACTCCAGAGTGTGTTTTTTCCAGGTTAGAACATGTAGCTGGTTGAACTAATGTTTTAGTGTTGGAGCACCCTGGACTCATCTTAGGGAGGTGCAGCAACTTTATCGTCATAGTTGCACGATTATGGCTCATTTCCTATTTTTATTTGATAAATATTGTCTCAGGGAGCAGCTGCCATGAGTTTATTTGTATTTTTCGAGCAAAAATGTAATTTGTACAACAAATTATTCAAGGAAAAGCAAAAAGTATTGTTAAAATACTGATGTTTCTTTCAACTAACTCCGCCACTGTTATAATGTTGTTGGGCCTGGAGATGTTTTGCCATCCAAAGGGGGGCCAGACAGAGATTGAAAACCACTGACTTAGATAATTAAAAGCTCAGTAGATATGGAAGACCTTTCAATCAGAAATATATATATATATATATATATATATATATATATATATATATATATATATATATATATATATATATATATATATATATATATATATAAAAATGTAAAATTTTCAGTACTACAGGAAGAAAAGGCAAATCTGTAAGACTGACATAGATCATGTGATCATCGTTTAAATTATTATCAGGGTGTATTTATTTAATCTACAGTTTTTTAAAAACAGACTTTTAAGTTCAAACTCAAGTTTATTCATTGTTATTCCATCTATAAGTGCATATATACTGTAGTGAACAGCATTTCTCTAAACCAAATTGCATTCATTCTATTTTTAATTTATCGCCTATGCCTGCAGTCTGTAAAACCTTAAGCAGGTTGATTACATATGGCAAGAAGTCAAACATATATTGCATCAGTTGCATTTTGTTTAAATACATCTATCAAATACATTAAAAACTACAAAAACACTTGGAGAGCACAGAACTCTGCCAAGGCAGATCAGCCCCCCCACCCCCCATCCAAATCCATAACTTTTTGAGCTATCTTGCTAACAGGCAGCCAAACCCTGGTGAAAACATAGCCTTTGCTGTTCCTTGGTGGAGTAATAAAATAGATAATATGACATGGAATATATTTGCTTGAGTGTATCGTACAATCAGATTTTGGGCTGTTGATTGGACAAAACAATACATTTTAGGATCTAAAAATGTCCTAACCTTTTTGGAGTCATATAACAAATAGGAATCCACATTATTATCCCGAGACAGTTTTACTCATGTTCATTATGTGAACAAATGCCAGTAGAATGAAGGTGTGTGGATCAGGGTGACCCCGTGTGGACACACACAGTCCACTCAAAAACAAATACATCATCAGGCTTGTACACAAACGCCGGGGGCAGGACTCGACAGGCGACAGCATGGGCAAATGAATTGAGGCCGTAGGGCAGCTTTCATCACCATAGCACTCAGTCTAACACCGGCTATAAATACTACCCATCTCTGATGGCTGAACCTCTCCCTCCACACTATGTACTGTACATCATCCCACTTTCACAGAATCAGCCCAGCAACACTAGGAAACACCTTGAAACCCAACCTGTGCATTGTGTGGCAGCCGTCGAATCCCTCCTCCTTTCTAAATGCACACCATACCCCCACTTTCCATCCTGGTTTTTGGATCTGCTGCATGTCCTGGTACCATCCCTGCCTCTATTTTTAGCCTGTGACAACCCCTTCAGCTTTTGAAACATCAAAACTGGCGACTCCTTTAGCCGGAAACAAAACCCTCCCCAGCTGAAAGCATGGTCTTGAGTGTGGAGAAGAGCGCAGGGAAAGTCTTTAAATTCATGGTGACCTTTCACTGTGCTGGTTGGCACTGCGCCACTCTAAACAGTTGTTCTAATGTTAACCCCTGCACCCCCAGCTAAGGTTACAGCGCAAATACCAGGGCTATTATCACATGACAGAGAGACTATACCACGGCAAACCTGGAGACAAATGCAGTGAATGTTGTGATGACTGAAAATGATGGAGATATGTAGGTTAAACTCTGTTAACCTACATATCATCACATACAAAATTACAGCACTTTGTGATCCCATGAGGCTGAAAACACTGGTTCATCACCAGATTCTACTGTTGATCTGTACCTGTTATATAAAGCACTATTTTATAAGGTCTGTTAATGACATTGATAGGATTTATTTTGAAAGATTGGTATTAATACTACACCTCCTACTCCAAGAGTTTTAATAAAGGTAAAAATAATAATAATAATCATCATCATCATCATCATCATCATAATCATAATCATAATAATAACATGTAGGGCTAGGCAATATTAATTGTACTGTAATTAATACTGTACTGTAATTAATACTGAATCTGTTTTATT
This sequence comes from Siphamia tubifer, assembly GCA_020466265.1. NCBI lineage: Eukaryota > Metazoa > Chordata > Actinopteri > Kurtiformes > Apogonidae > Siphamia > Siphamia tubifer. The sequence goes on along the minus strand of CM035794.1, from coordinate 32,699,499 downwards.
TATCTTTTTGTTTGTGAAAATCATGAAAAATGCTTAAATTGCAAAAACTTTCCTTGCTTATAAACAGCTTGTTTGCTGCATTAAAGTATTTTTTTGGTTTGTTTTTACAAATTCTGTACACTGATGCACTTGCTGTTTTCAGTTATCTTACCTTAGTATTGCTGGCTTCCCATTTTTATTGCCATCACTGACCTAACCATCAGTAACGACCTCTGCCAGTACTAATAGCTTTTCTTAACTTTATCTCCATGTACAATTTAATGTATGTTGTAATGAGTGTGTATACCATTTATAAATATTTTGAAAAATAGCATTATTCACTGTAGAATTTACTAACATAATTTGCTGTTGTATTTCTTTTTTTCTGATTGTAGTGCGTTCCCCTGGAGGTTCTACCTCTACATGCATCTGCAATACATTTCTGCCCTCAATCGGTTCATTGAGGGTTATAAATGTAACATATATACGGTCATGTCATGTTGTAAATACATTATATTCATATATTTCAGCTCAAACATTAAGATACAATGAAATTCTTGTGTAAATCTTCAGTTTTTGATTGAGTATAGACAAAGCAATTTACAGAAAATGATCTCCAATTCAACACCTATAAATTCTCATTAACCATGTGAGTACATAATCACAAGGAGGAACAAACAGTCCATGGCAGGCCTCAGTCGCATGTCTGGCGGTGTGACAGGGTTATGTTTTCTTTGATTATTTCACAGTAATCCGTGCTCGTTAGAGACATTCCTTCCTCTCAAAATATAAAGTAGAGTTCTGATTAGAGAAAATTATTAGATACACAAGCCGCCGTCCACTGATCTAAACAGAGGCCCTTCATCCACATCACAACACAACTGTTTAAAATAGAAAAGGCCCATAATTAGGAAGACAGAGCTCTCTAAGGAGGATCTGGCATTTGTGAGAAGATGTATTAAAAGATCAAAACTACATTTGTACACACACGCACATCACACATATGCTCATGTGTGCATGATTGCAGCCACATTCTGAGGTTCACTGAAAGGACACGTCAAGAATGACATCTGGTGTACAAATCAGTTACTAACAATAATGGTACATGACTCCAAGCCTAAATAAAAGGCATAGTTCAAAGCATCTAAATTCAGGAGATGTTAAACTCTGCCATCTGCTGCTGAAGTTGAGCTTGTGCAAATTTTAAGTGATGGAAAAAAATATTTTGAAAATACATTTATTGACAGGTTACAAAAACTGTCCCAAATGAATTCCTAATTATTGTGTATGGCTGTATTAATACTTTCTAATATAATGGTACAAACAATGGCACAGTTCCTGTGTTTCCAAAAACTGTACCATAAACCACTGAAAATTAAGAAACTTCTATAATACTGTAGTGCAAAGCATTTTTTTTTACTCTCATTAGATTAATCAACTCCTCACAATCACAACACCTCTTTAAACAAGAACCAAGTTGTGAAGCTCGTCTTCCAAAACATTAAAATAAATTCACTTCAATAATTTAGAAAACAGCTATCTTACCTGTTTGATCTTATTGGTTATGACAGAAGGTAGTCTGATTTTCAGCTGCTCCGTTTCCTTTAAGGATGTTGGAAAGCCACTCAAATAGGCAAGAGTCTGCATACGGATCAGACCTGGAGCCTCTTTATCCGTTGTCTGTAGTAAAACAATATATCACTTACTTTGTCCGTCTTTGTGTGTGTGTGTGTGTGTGTGTGTGTGTGTGTGTGTGTGTGTGTGTGTGTGTGTGTGTGTGTGTGTGTATATATATATATATATATATATATATATATATATATATATATATATAAAAACTGCCTTTCTAAATTTTAAGTTCGACATAAATGATGAAAATGAAATTAAAAGATGCATCCTGATGAAATTGACATAACAGACAGAAATGAAACCCACTAATATAAATTATTTGAGTGAAATGGACACAGAATATTACAAATCCCATTTGCCCCTTGTCATTCTGGTAAAACTGGAGGAATTCAACTTACCAGGTAACATCTGGATACAGAGAATTTATGCTTTTCTTTGCCCACATCGATATACGCTTTATCAGCTGTAAAAAATAAAGAATAAAACTTCTCATATACTTTTCATTTATGTCATATACGTTACAACAATCTTGCTTGTGTGACGAATCAAACTAAGAAAGAAAAAATGTGGTTAAGGTATGTATGAATAACCTGTAACCACATCACTGCAAAACAATCTGCACTCAGCTGTGAACAATTATATGAAAACATTTATAATCCTCCTTTACCTGATAGAAATAAATGTGTACTCTTGACCAACTTCTTGCAAATAATAAAATGAGACAACTTACAGTAACTGATCATGTTTGTATATGTGTTCTTTATAGCTCAAACCAGCATAAATAACAGATTAAAAAACCTAAAAGTGCGGTTGTAACCCAAGTCACAACTGTAAACTTGCGACATTATGCTTGATGTAACATCCTTGAAACCAACACACTGAGGTTTCCAGTACAACCACAGATAGGAGTAAAATGGCCTTTAAGGGAAATTACTTTTCACATTTTAAATACCTCAAAACAGACACATATTCAGTATCATGTCAAACTCCAGTTGCTGCTGCAACAGAGGATAGATGTTTTTTCTTTCAACAGTGGAGCACTGTCACTTTCTGCATACCCATTTATCATGCTAAATTACTTCATTTGCATTAAAAAACAGATCTAAGTGATAATTGGGGTTATCATCACTTGCTCAGCAGCAAATAATAAATTCTTCTGATATCATCCATCCTGCCCAATTTTCCTCCTAATTAGCAACTAAAAATGATTTGCACCACCCCCCTTCTGGTTTTACCATCAGCCTGAGAATGGAAGACAACCACTGAGACAGTCGTAGATGGGTGGAAAGGTTTGTTCATCAGCAGTAACTCCTTGGCAGCAGAGAAGGAGGATGAGAGTGATGGCAGCTCTTTGACTGTAATGTTGGCTGGTAGAGCCGGATCCAGAGTTAGCATGGGGGCTATGATGCAGTGGGACAGCAGGCATTCTGGCTTTACACTGAAAAAGTGGCAGGCAACATCAAATAAAACAATACTGCAGTTAATATTTGTGCACCCTGCACAATAATGGTGTAGTAGGTTGGTTATAATAACTTTCCTTTAAAAAACAAAACAAAACAGATGAGCATCAAATTTTTCATGCTCACACATTGAGCAAATGGCTACTTTTAAGGAAATACCTCTGTTTAATCCTCATATACATCTATTTCACCTTGACAAGGGAGTAACAGACAAAGGAAACCCTCTTAAATGTTGCTTCTTGGTGGTGAATACACAGGAAATGTCTACCTCAAAGTCTACTTCCCATTGAGGTTGAATATGTTAAGTGGATTTCAAAAACAGAAGCAGCATCTATGAGAACAGCTATTAAAAGATCTCCTGCTTTAAACTAGAGGTTTCTAAAAACATTTTGCATCTCTTGTTTCCTCATATCATGTTTGATGTATCTGAAGCATGCTGCTCATAATTGTGTTAATGATTAAGTCAAAAACAAAAGCTTCTAATAAAAACTCAACTCCTTGTCCTTCAGTTGACATTGTTTTTGTTGATGACAGGTCCCTGTGGTCTTACTAGTTCCTCAACATCCTGTTTCAACATCAAACTCATTTCACACAGAGCTTCTTCAGTGTCTTGTTAACTGCTATTTCTACGTTTCACAGGACAAACATTGTGTGCCTAAATCAATCAATCAATCGACATATTTAGTCTATAAGGAGAACATGTCCCAGTTTAGTAACAAGCTTATCACTCACCTATCTTTTGGTACTTCAGTTGTGTCTGTTGAATTTTTTCCCAAGCGTTCCCTAAAAAAATATGCATACTTATTTTGGTTACCACATTTAAGGAGATTACAACATGCACAGTAGGAACAAAAGTCTGAGCACAGAGTAAAACAACCAGGACATTCGTTAACAAAAAAAGGTTAACCTTTGATCTGTGATTCCTTCCTTGTGAGGCAATGTCTGACAACCACTCAATGTTAAAATGATCATCAGACTGCTCATTAATTTCTGCTAATTGTCACTGTATTCAAAAGCAGCGAGGGTTGAATCACTCATGCCACTGGAATAAACCTATCTGTTATTGTTTGCCTCCACCTGTGACAGGTTAAAGCCTACATAAATCATCATTACTCTATTGATCAACAGTGGAAGCAAAGATACCTGAGAGCTTTTTGTTCTTGCTCCAGTTGCTCTTTCACTGCCTTTAGTTCCTTCAGTAGAGCTATGTCGGTGCCATTCACCCATGTGTACACAACATCAATCGGCATGGGCAAACAGAGCCTGTAACAGAATCACTCATATTACCCACAGAGTCGTAAAGCTAGAGATGTTGCATTGCTTCCCTCCAAGTAGTCCACAGTGTCCTCATTTAAATAGAAACTATTGAGCATTAAATATGTATTTGGTCACGCATGGTTATATCTCTTGCAGTTCTTTCAGATGTTTTCTAAGGTTTTAAGACTGAGTTGTGCATCGAAGGGTGCAGCCACAGTGTGGACAAACAATGTTGACATGACGAGATTTAGTTCAACCCATCTCAGAAACTTCCCAGTTATACATATCATGTATTAAATTACATTGTCTTACCTGGTTTGGAAGGATTTCCCACCTACGTTGTCTCTGTAAGAGTCAAACAGAACATGATACTGGTCTCGACTCCACTCCACCACCACCTAAAGGAAGAGATATTGAAAAAACAAAATCATGAAAAGCACTACCTTTGTTATTTCATTAAAAATCTTTATGCTAATAAGCCACTGACAACCATATGGAGTCGGTCCTTTGAATAGTACCGACTTTGAATATGTTATCCTGGACATGACAATGGAATTAAATAAAACACTAATGCCGAACTGACTGTAATGCATCAATAGTAATAAAGCATGAATCTAAATCCTCAACAGGCTTAGGATTATTTTAACACTAGTCGATTTACATAAATAGAGCCTGATCTACAGAGAGTCTGGTGAGACTGTGATCGAGTACAACTGATCTGAGACCAGCTGATTTGTACAGTCCACATTAAACCTGCTGTTACCTGAATGAAAAGTGAAACTGGGTTTTAGGTCGAATTTTCCTCACCTCTCCAAATTGAAAGGCGGAAACAATCATGAGGACGATCCCCCCAAAGCAGAGGTAGAGTCCATATCGGTGGGACAGACAGGTGTACGTCTGTCTCTGTAACAACTTCAGCACCGAGTTCACGACTACCATGGTTCTGCTCGGAGAAGCATTCCTCTGCATTCATCCAAAAGGCGCAGGTTGGAGCACTAAACAACAAAAGTAAACATTACAAACAATCTGGAGCCGTCAGCTGACCGCCAAGCAGACTGCATGACACATGACAGCCATACATTTCACTCTTCTTCGATGGCGGGAGGCGTCTGCTGATACCACCACTGATCTGCTCACGAATGTTATCGCCCCCTAGTGGTGAGGAGCCGAACCTGTGATGTGTTCATAGCAGAGGTAGTCAAAATACTGTACTCACATTCTGTACTTAAGTAGAAATACAGCTACTCGTGTGAAAAAATATTCTGGTAAGAATTGAAGAACTGATTCAACTCCTTTACTGAAGTAAAAGTGAAAAAAAAAAAAGTACAACTTCTCAATTGTAATAAAGTAAAAAGTTAAAATGACATTTATTTATTTTTGCTATGGGTGAAATAATACTTGTTTAAGTATTAAGTATATATATATATATATATATATATATATATATATATATATATATATATATATATATATATATAAACGAGATACAAAGTCAGAATTCTGAGATAAAAAAGTGACAATTATTAGATAAAAAGTTTTTCTTTAATTATGAATTAATTGTGATATAGTAAATCACAATTTCTGATTTACAGCTTATTTTTTAATACTGTCACCTTTGTCTAGTTTGAAATAGTAATGAGTCTATTCTGAAAATGTGAAGAGTATAAAGTACAGATATTTACACAACAATGTAGGGAGCAAAAGTAAAAAGTTGCCAGGAAAATAAATAATCAAGTAAAGTACAGATACCTAAGAAAATCTATTTAAGTACAGTAAAGGAAGTACTTTTACTTAGTTACTTATAGCTCTGGTTCAAAGTCTAACTGTTGAAGGTAACTGCTCTACAATTTTTTTTATTTTTTTTATTTTTTTAGAAAAGATCTGCTTCAGACTAATGTACCAAATCTTACATACTTTAATAAGAATCAGAAAACAAATGGTTAGTTCATCATTTTAATATATATGATAGTGTGTTATTACACGTATATGGTGGATTATGTAGCCGTATACAATGGATTTATAAATATTCTACTAACTAGAAAGAGCCTGTAGAGCAGACATGTCCAAACTGTTCCACAAAAGGCTGGTGTGGCTGCAGTCTTCAGAGTCGATTGGTCAAAACTGTGTACTCTTGATTGGTTGGTTCAACAACTTATTTAATCTAAATTCAGTTGGCTAAATGTTTAGTAAATATATGTAAATTCGCTCAGTGATATTAGATGCCATTTTGTTGTTGTATTTCTTTATAACAGTCAGTTGTCACGTCTTTTACAGTGATGTCAGTGGTTTGTCTTAAATGCTGGATCAGGAGACCCCCTAAGTCAACAAAAGCATTGAAAAATGCTTTTCAGAAAAAATGTCATATAGGATGCAAGACAAGTTGGAAACATATTTAAAATTGATCAAATGACCGGAATCTTTAGATCTCAAAGACTAAAGTCTAAGAAGAGTCACACTGCAAAGTAGAGCACTGCACACCCGTGGGACCCAAAGCAAAGCAGTGCAGCACGGGACACATTTTAAAAGCTCACTGTGGGCACGGGTGGTGATAAGCTGTAGTCTCACAAAATAAAAACATGTTTAAAGTAAAAACTATGAATGACTTATTTTGACTATCATGTATACACGAGACAGGGGAGGTCCTGCGAGGGGATCCTCCCAGCACCGAGCAGCCGACCCTGCCATCTGCTGAGGTTAAATCCCCCGGACAAACTCCAACAGACTCCCTTAATGTAGACTGCCAGTATTTATCCTTAGTTTACAAATTGCTGCTGCATTCCCAAACAACCTGACTGAGAAGACCAGACCCTGGCACAACGGGCCGTTACGGACCATCCAAGAACTGAGCTGAGTTTTGATCAGACAGACTCACGTCCCAGAGCAATACCAGGCAAGCGGTCTTCCATATGTCACATTTCAACTCACGTCTCCCTCCTGCGGCACTTGGAGCAGGTGCGGGCAGGATTGAGACTGAAAATCATTGTGGGAATGAGACTGCACAATGCAAGAGCGGGACTGGAAACTGTCCAGCATAGACCTCTACTGCAAAGATAATGATCACAATCACATTCATTATGTATGTATGTGTGTATATTATGCATAGTCACATCTGTGTAGATATTTATGGCGTATATTATGTACATTGAAACTCAAAGCTGATGTGTGTGGGATCAGAGCTACAACATTGACATGAAGACCCCTTCTGGTTACAGGTGGGTAATTTACCAATGCTCTAATGTCAGTATACCATGTTTGAGAATGTGAAATGTTTGCAAAAATTGAATAAAATATGCAAGTTATTTAAAAACAAAGAAACAAACAACTCTTTTCAACCAATAGTTTCTTCAGATACCACACTGTAAAAAAAATAAATAAATAAAAATAAAAATCTGATAGTTTTCACAGAAAAATACGAGTAGCTGTGATTGTCAGAACAACAATCCTGTAAAAATAAACACATCAAACCATAAACATATTTACAAAGTAACATGTAGATTCAACATTTTAAACATGTATATTTAACATTTCAAACATGTAAGTAATCTTTATTTGTATAGCGCTTTTCACAGACATGGGACACAAAGCGGTTCACAGAAACCCATTCACACACTCATACACCAGTAGACGGCTGCTGCCTGACCCTACTGGGAGCAACTTCGGGTTCAGTGTCTTGCCCAAGGACACTTCGACATGTGGACAGCCAGAGCCGGGACACGAACCGCCAACCCTTCGATCATCAGATGACCCGCTCTACCAGCTGAGCCACAGCTGCTGTATTTAACATTTTAAATATGTATATTTAACATTTTAAACATGTATATTTAACATTTTAAACATGTATATTTAACATTGGATGTAAAAGGTAAAGTCAGAGCTAGGATTTAAACTGCCAGTCCTTTGGTCATTGGACAATCCGCTTTACTAATAGAACCACAGTCACCTGTTAGTTAACTAAAATAAAATCTTAATAACATGTTGTTATTTAAACATTATGGTCTTGCAGTTTAAACAGCATTGTATTGTTTTTCAATTAACATATTTTCTGAAAACAATAGAAATACATAGATTCTAATGTACATACGACTATGCTTTTAACATACTCTTCCTACAAGTTCATCTTCCTCCCACTCCCTTTCGAATATGAAAAGGAAGTCATGTTTTGTTTTCATGTATATGTTCTTTTTTTGGTCTAGTTTGTTTCACTAGCAGGGACTGGGAGGGATTGTTGTGTTCATTGTATGTTCGAAAGAATAGAATAGAATAGAATAGAATAGAATAGAATAGAATAGAATAGAATAGAATAGAATAGAATAGAATAGAATAGAATAGAATACTTTGTTGATCCCACCCTGGGGAAACGTCCAAGTTACAACAGCAAAAATAAAGTGCAGGTATTGATAGTAGGGAAGAGCATCATACAAAATTACAGTTTTTTTATTCCAGGTATGTAGTGCAGAGAACAGCATATTTTGTATTTACAGTATTAACTAAACTAAAATATACAGCTACATTTGATTTAATTATTAACACAAAAATATTCTCACATAAACAAATTTGTATTGGATTTTCACTTATATTTTTTTCCCTCTGTGTTGCAATTTTACAACTGTTTGCTGTTAATTCTACAGTCACTTAACAAATACTAATGGATAAATCTGATAATTATGGTAAGTTAAATTATTACTGGTCTCTTTTGACAGAGCACTTCTTCAACTCTGACCTTTAATCCATAATCCAAACTTTTGTCGTATATTTTTCCTGTAATTCTAACGGGACATAACTCTCAGTCAATCACACCATTTAGGGGGAATACGTGGAAATTACACAATAAAGAAAAAGTCCCTGAAAAGACAAAAAGGGAAAGGTTAGTTAGTGTATTTTAATGGGCCAGCCCACTGGGAGTCGTTTTGGGGAAGAGGTTAGTGTACAATATAAATGTGTTACTGAAAGAACCCATGTGACTGTAACAGCCTGTATCAAACCTCCTGTAGCAGATTACTGTGTCTGAACCAGCCCGTGGACGTGGATTTAGATCTTGTGTCCCAAAACAAACAAACTTTGTGAGATGCATTGGTTCAAACAGGGACTGAGTCTTCTACCTGCGTTTCTGGTCATCTGGTCCTCCAGCACTTTCATTATTTCCTACATTATTGCAGTCTACAGGGGGGATGTGGATGCCATCTTCCCATACATAAGGTAGGTTTTATTTACATGATCACTTGAGCAGATATACATATATCTACCACAAAATGTTCTAAAGCTTATTTTGGTCTGAAAAATCTAAACAAAAGCAAAGCAAGCTGGTCCTGACGAAATCACAAGTTTAGTTTCGTTTTCCACCGTACTGACAGACCACCAAACACTTACATCTGTTTTTAAAACACTGACAATAGCCTTAATAACAATAGTTTAGATTTCATTTCCAATATTATATGAAGATAAAAGATCAAACTAGACACCACTACAGGTGTAATTATCTCAGTAGTAGTCACATAACAGACAGTTATGATCCAGTTTGTGTGTGTGTGAGTGTGTGTGTGTGTGTGTGTGTGTGTGTGCGCGCGTACTTTTTTCATTAAATGCACTGTAAACGTCAAACAGTAAACTAACATATGCACAGATTAACGTGTAGATTTAACATTTTAAACATGAAGACTTCAGAATTTATACATCTTATATTTAACATTGAATGGAAAAATCCATACTGTAGAATTAACACCAAAATTAAAAAAAAAAAAGTCCCCATAAAGCATAGGAGAAACAGGTGCAAAGCGAAACATGTATTTGTCAAAGACTTGAAGATATGTTTACTTATCTTTTGTGTGTGTGTCTATATGTCTATATATATATATATATATATATATATATATATATATATATATATATATATATATATAATAAAAAAATGTTTATGCTCATTACCCAATGATTACTTTCCCTAAAAGTGATAATTATAAATGTGGTCCTCATGAGGCATAGAAACCAGCATATGTTTGTGTGTGTATGTGTCTGGTGAATCAAACCATAAACATATTTACAGAGTAACGTGTTGATTTAACATTTTATGAAAGAATGTCAAAAACAGCAAAATATTGTAAAATTGCAACATAAAATAATCTTTAAGTGAAAATACAATACAAACTTGTTTATTTGAGAAGATTGTTGTATTAATGATTAAATCCAATGTAGCTGCATTTTGTACAGGAATAGTATGTTAACTAAAACAGATTTGTATATAGAAATTAGCGCTGCACCGATTGATCGGCTACCGATCATAATCGGCCGATATTGCCTGAAAATACCCTGATCGGTGATAGGCAAAATATCACGTAAGTCGATAACGTAAGGTAAATTACTAGAGACTATTTTCAAACTTGCAAAAACGCTACAGAACAGGTGCATCTAGTCTTTACTGTTTCTGTACTATTTAAAATATAGTTAACTAATAGTAGAAGTTTGGGACCATTTTAAGGCAGATAACAGTGTGCTAACAGGCTAATGCTAAATAGCATTAGCATGAGCCTAGCACTGTCTTATTTATTACAACACCTGAACCGAACGCATCCACACTTCAATGGCACTTGTCAAAGTGGACTCAGAGCTTGTTTTGCTAACTGGTGAGTATTAGCATCTGTTAGCATGTAGCCTCACATGTTGTCATTTTTTAGCAAATGTCCCAAGGTAGTGTAATTACTAAGCAACATCTGCTTCACACATCCAGGCGTGTGCGCCTGTACGCGGATGCACGCACACACAACTCAAAACACTTCAGTCTTTTCCCATCCCTGTTTATTGATTGACAGAGGTGGGTATTTCCAGGTCCATCAAGTCAAATTCCTGCCATGTATTGGTTCAAACCTGTTCATTGAACCAGCCCATTTTGATGAGCACAATGCCTCATCCAGGTAAATGGGATAATTAGTGGAATCACCTGTGTTCAGTGAACAGGTTTGAAGTAATACATGGTAGGACTTTGACTTGATGGACCTGGAATTTCCCACCTCTGTTGATTGATAGACTTTAACACTAACTCCCGGAACTGTAAACCATAGTAAAATCAAACAAATCCCAAACCGTTTATTTTTAGTCTCACTCACTGCATTGTTTTGCTCCATTGTATGTTCAGAATTATGAATAATTAGAATAACTCATACATATAGAACATTCACCAATGATGCATCAGAAGTTAAAGGGTTTTTTAAAGATTGAATTCATCCAATTACCTGATTGATCGATGAAAAAAATCTACAGAATACAAAAATATTTGATAGTTGCAGCCCTAGATGCAACTATCCATACCTAGATGAAAAATTACATGTTTACAGTTTGATGTGTTTTTTCAGGATTGTTCTAACAACCACCGCGGCCAGGTTTTTCTCTGTGAAAAACAACAGGAACTCTTTTACAGTGTGGTTAAAATACACATTTTTCTCTTTTCTTTTCTTTTCTTTTCAGTGACACAGGTGCAGACCCTCCTGAAAGCTGTATTTTTGGCCTGATGACATTCATTTCTGCTTGTGCAGGTATTTTCATTTCATCATCTGTCTGTGAAATCTTTGGGTAGCTCTAGACTTTGCCGCTGGAGGAACAAAGATTCCAGCGATATCAGTAACACTTCCCTTTTTATGTGAAAATGAAAGCGTACTTTTTTTATACTTATGTAAATATCTTAACAACACCAAATTTCCCCCCAGCTTTAGCCACCATCTATACAATGTATAAGTTTGTGGAGAAACTGAGTGAGGAAACCAGAGTGGTGAACCCACGCCTGAATAAAGCTGCTCTTGGGTTTGGGATTATCTCCTGTCTGGGCATGTGTATAGTTGCAACTTTTCAGGTATGTCTTCGGACATAATACACATTTATCACAGAAAATGGTCTTATCATCATGCTCAATGGAAATGTTTTTGGATTGCAGGAAACATTAGTCCCACAAGTTCACGATTTTGGAGCTCTGCTGTTCTTTGTCTCTGGTGTTCTGTACACAATCCTTCAGACTATCATATCACATCGTCTTCATCCCTATGGATCCTCCCTTTGTATGTGTCGAATTCGATTGAGTCTTGCACTCCTTGCCACCTTGGCATTTCTTCCCAGTATCCTTTCACACAAGTCAAAATCAGACACAGATACATACAGGTGAAATGAAAAGCCTATATGTATGTTTTTGTTTGTTGTATTGTAATGTGCATCAAGATAACTTGATATGACACTAACCAGGAACTTCTGTTTATGATTGCAACATTTTTTATTGCAGAGTCATTCCTATCACTGACTGTGAAGGCTCTGTGCTTTATGTATTGTGCATTCACAGGGTCCTACCAATGCTAATTGATACTTTCCTTAATGGAAAAATCAGCCTTCATCTGTGCATTTTTTGTTCATCAATCTGAACTGCATAGAGACCCAGATGACAAGGTAGGTTATAGTCTAACAAAAAGCCACACTGTTGACATAATCTAGTTATGTTTCGGAAGTAACTGTAATATAAATGAGATTTCAATTGAGTCAGAAAACTGAGATACTTTGGGTGGGCAATGTATTGTTATGAAATGATCATTTTATGTTCATTGCATTTTTTGAAGCTACTAGTAGAATATATCTAAGTACTGAAGTATTTCCTTTTCATGCAGCTTGCCTCCACTCCATCTAAGAGACAAGTGTTAGCTTTACTTACTTTTTCACAATGTGTTTTAATTCCCTTTCTGTCTAGTGAAAACCACATATCTGCAAATGTGTTGAATATTAATGTTATCTAAAAAAATAAATATATATATATATATATATATATATATATATATATATATATATATATATATATATATATATATATATATATATATATATATAAAATAAAATCGAAGTAATACAATAATACAGTGTATGCTACATTTATTATGTGGCGCATCGGTAGGGGAGGGGGTCAAATTACGTCCCCACCAATGTCAACATCATTATTACGCCCTTGCACACAACATACACATTAATATAAATTATTGCACTGTTATTGAATAGTTTATTACACAGTTTATTGGGAACAGTTTCTGTTGAAGTTTCTGTTGTGCATTCTGGAAAGAAGGACCTGTGATATGTCTCTGTAGGCTGACCACTGGCATGAAAGAGGAAAGGAGGACACTTGTGTCCAAAAAGGAGGACAAAGTCCCTAAAGTTAGGACAGACGGGCCCGGGGGGGGGAACAACTGCAGCTCAGCATTCACTGCGTCAGCAGCACAAATATTTACATTTCATAGCCCACGACATGTTATCTGCCTGTAAACATCGCAGAGTAGCAAGTGTAAATAACGGGTGGGGATTTATGACGATTAATGCAACAGTGGTGGACGATTGTATGAAAGGAGGACAAAATGTGAAAAAGCCGGACACTTGACAGATGGCCGGACAGATGGCTCTAAAACCGGACTGTCCGGATGAAAACCGGACTGTCCGGATGAAAACCGGACTGTCCGGATGAAATCCGGACGAATGGTCACCCTATGTCTCTGTTACACACTACTTGGGGTGTCTTGTCCTGTGACTGAATGAGCTCTTTAGTGCAGTCACTGTGTTTTTCAGAGGGTGGGAGTCTTGGGCTGTCAGTCGAGCTAGACCTACCATGAATTGACCAATGTTAGAGTTAGAGTTGCTACCATGAATGGCTACCACAACAGCGGCACTTTCAAAACAAATACCTTCAGTATCTTCACCTGTCATGTTTACTGCCAACATGGCGCCCTGACAACTAAAGTCACGTGACGTCCGGAGCTCAATAGATATTTTTATCTTACACCATTAACTGGTAAGGGACAGCTGGTGACCGGAGGAGCTACACAAAAACAGGGAAGTCCCTCCTTATTTTACTCCCGTATTTGAAAATAAGGTAGATATGCTACGTGAGTAGGAGACAAATCCCAGAGTGGATTTCTGTGGTCCGTTTCGTTTAAGTGGAATGGACTTTTTCGCACAGGAAGAATGAGGGTGAATACAGTGTTTGTTAAAATGTGTGTGTGTGTGTGTGTGTGTGGGGGGGGGGGGGGGGGGGGGGGGGGGGGGGTCCAGACTCATAATTTTGAAATGTGAGGGGGACACATCCCCCTCAGGTTGCATGGTGGTGGCGCCCATGCTCCAGATCCATATGGGACTAAAACACAGACAGGGGGCAATGGAGCTCTGCTGTACTGGCGATACTTATCAGGACCCTACATACATTTATTCAGATCATAGACTACTTAAGCTTGCTCCAGCTTTGTGTGTAGCCTTAAATCAGTTAAATATAGACTTACCGCAGCTTGTGTTACATTTACAGGACTATCTTTTCCATTTGGTCAGTGCAGTATGTGAGTGGATCGTTGCCTTCAGCTTCATCTGTTTCTTCTTCACATATATTGATGATTTCAAAGTGAGTATCACACCATCAAACTGAATGTTAACCACTCTTCCTGTAAAAGAGGCTCTAACTGCACTTCTTTGTTGTTTGCAGCTGTTTACTCTACAGGTAAGGACAGTGTACGAGGAGGAATAGTGTTGAGCAAGTCGGTACCTGCCATCAGATCTGTGTGTAAATTTCAATATTTTCATAATGGAAAATATGCTGCACTTATTTTTATACACATTTTATACATAAGGCTTTTTTTTATGATTTTATGATTTGTGCTCACCTGATGTATTTATAGATTTTATACAATTGTCTGTCTGATGTTAGATTTTTTTATATATATATATATATATATATATATATATATATATATATTATATATATATATATATATATATATATATATATATATATATATATATATATATATATATATATAAAGTACTGATTTCAAGTGTTAAAGTGTCAGGTTTCAGTCAGATGTCATTTGGTTACTCTGCTCTTGACTGTTGCCACATACCAGCAAGTCATGCCTTGTCAACTCGTAAACAATGTGACCAACAGCAGGAAAAGTTCATCGCACACTGAGCACATGATCACTTGTGGCTAAATGGGAAAAAACTCAAATGCATAAGTTCATCTTTTAGAACCTGGGAGCAGTTTAATTTTGACAGAAACTGGAGAGACTGGTCACATCAGTACTGTATTTTTTTTTTATTCCTGATACAGTGTTTAATTATCTTAATTTTTTATTCCTTTAAGTGTATTAGCTTTCTCTTTTATTCCTGATATAGTATTTTATCTTTTCTTTTCTATGTAGCACTTTCAAATTCTGTTGAAAGAAAAGTGCATTACAAATGCTATTATTATTAATAATCCTAATACATACAAACATACAGATTTTCATGTACACCAGATAAATGTCTGAAATATTACTTTAGTTTCAATACTTTAAAAAGTGAGTTAAATCCTTGCCAAGTTCTGTTATTTTGTTCACCATTTTCTCTAACATAAGTGTTATTCTTAGAGAAGACAAATAGGCTCAGATGATTTGGTCTAGAGTTCAGTCTGTGTATTAGCACTAGTGCTGAACAGTATCAAGCTGATGCTATAAAATGCAGAACAGCTACAGAATGATACAGCCTTTAGACAGCTGGGTAATATGCAGTTAAGTCAGTTAATGTGCTTAGTGAGGTGGTCACATGAAATTACTGTAATAAAATTAAAGAGAAAAAAATTTGTAGTAAGTAATTTTAGTATTTTCTGTGTGATTGTTATCCAGTAATGCAGAAGCAGTGAGTGTTATATTGTAGAGGTTGTGAACACTGAGAGAAGTATGAGATTCTAGGATGAATACATTACATTGCGTTTGTGTGTTTGTGTGTGTGTGTGTGTGTGTCATGGTGGTAGCTATCAGTAAAGATCACCACCATTATAGTTGGACATACTGACCCACCACAATGGGCCTCATTTAAGAAAATGTTGTGTTCTTTTTCAGTATGACTGGCTAGTATGAGCATGAATCATCACATTCAGAAAATAAATGTATTTTCATATAAGTGTATGAGTGACCTATATAAACTTGATATATGCAACCTGTGCTGTAGGCTGTCAAAAAGAATGTTAACAAATGTACAGGATTTTCAAACTGTAAGCGTCTGAGTATTAAAATGTGTAATACTTTCTTGAAAAGTTGAAGATAGTTACAACAAACTGATTACACAATTCCTCTAGCAGGTCTGGAGCATTTGTAGATCATGTTTCTTGCTTAACGAAAATTTTGAATGAAAGTACGGTGTGTGTGTGTCCCAGGTTTTCCTTAATCAGCTGTATGTGACATCTATGAACAAAATGTGTGCGTACAAGTGGTTCTAACAAATTGGATGTTGCTTTATTCACAATGGTTTCATTGATTTACTAATGAAACGTCATTTCATATGTTGAATTTTATACTGTCATTTATAAGTGTATAAAACAACATTAAATGGACACATATATATACCTTTTATTACAAATGTTGGATTTACAATGTGTGACATCTGTTTTTATTCACTTTATTTGTCTCGGTACTGTTTATCTTATTACAAAGTACTGTATAGATTCTGATATGCTGCTGTACTGAAAATTAAAGATGTACTTTTTCAAAGTAATCTGTATGAGTGTTTATTACAGACAAACAGGCCAGGTTTTAATCTGTTTAAAAAAGTGCTTTTTCTACATTTGCTTTTCTTCCTCCACGGTACTTTTAGTGTAATATCCATGCATAGAAATTAAATCAAACTTTTTTTAAGTCATTAAATACTATAAGCATTGTTTTTTCTAATATTTCCTCACTTTTAGAGTCATATTCATTCCTTTAACTAATGCATTTAGATGTATTTAAATGTGGTACAGACCACATAATCAACAGCTATAGATTTTTTTTAAGTGGTGACAGTGTATTTTATACAGTGTCATGAAAAGTAGAATACATTTCATTTTTACCCAATCATAAAACGTAAATAAATCCACTTGACGAGTGAAGACATTACAATGGCAAAAAAAAAATAATATTTTTCAACAAAACTGTCGATGTGTGAAATATGGAAACAGTAAAAGGCCTGAATATCTTCTGAAAGAACAGCAATGTGTTTAAAACTGACCAGATTACTTTGAAGTTGAGATTTCCTTCCTAATACCGATTCCGATTCCATGACTTAACTATTTTCAAATTAACATATAATTAGTTCTGTATCAGCAAGTATCAAACATGCACAATTAGACAATAACATTAAGATGTTTTGTTGACCAGGGTACACTGAAGGCATTGTAGGTGAAATTACTACTAAAAGATAAGCTTTATAGAAAATAATACTTGCTACATACCATGTCATTGACATTTTTTTTTAGAAAAATCAACTGAGAAAAAGAATAACCTGCTTTTCAATTTTTTTTAACAATGTATGAGAATCCACTCAGTTACTAATGGAAAAATGATTCTAGCTCAGTCACACTGAAATTACAATCACTGGTCAGATGTTCCTGTTTCAGGCACATAGTTGTATTCTGACATATTGTACTTTTTAACCTCCTGCCAGTGTCTGAGCACAAGCCTGTGGTAGTGCAACTGTAAATGAATGGCCTTTACAGGAAGCTGTGAATTAAGCAAGAGAAAGGACAGACATCAGTCACTGAAAGATGATTCACTGTCAGAGGTGTTGGCGTCATCCTCTTGATGCTCTACATTTCCTGTTCCTCCATCAGGCACAGGAGCATCAGGCGTACTATCATAAATGAAAAAAGAAATATTATAGGTTATTCAAGCTGTTCATATGTATATCTTAACCAGACAAAAAGTAGTATCATCTACTTTTAAAAACAGACTTACTCAAGCAAGTTGGGATCCAAACCCTCCAATACCATTTTATTCCTAATAGCCATAACTGGGACCCCCTGTAACAGATGAGGTGTGTTCAGATACACAGACTTGTTAAATCTATAGTCTGTGAGCAAGTACAAACTTGATATGACTTACCACCTGAACCATTTTCAGGTAACGGGCATAACGTGGGTCCTTGGCCACAGTCATGATGTTCTCTGCAGCTGAAACTGGCTCTGCTTCTACTTTTTCCACTGTTGCAGATTCTGAGTCATTCTGAACAGGCTGCGATATGAAATATGCAAATTCATAACATAGTTTGAAGTGATAAGTAGTTGGTCACACTGTTTTACCCTAAGTTAAAGAGGTTTTGTGAAAGTCTTTGGGTTTGATTGTGTTAATTTATGGATAATGAGTTATTTAAATAATAAATTAAACTTTCACTGACATTTTCAAGTTCATTGATTTTGATTTGGGGACTAGGTCAGAATACTTTTTGAACATATGCTACAGTTCTGCACTATTAGACAAGACATAACACATAGCATTAGAAATTGAATGTGGCACCTTATTCTGCATTCCTGGTATGTGGTACACCTTTGCTGGCATTAGAGTTTGTGTTTTCTACACATTGCATTACAAGACCACCAAAATGTGGAACCAAATATAATAAAATAAATCATTTAGTAGTTTATAGACTTGCATACTTTGTCATTTTTCTTGGGAAATAAGAAATGATGAGAAGACATGGCAGGTGTGGAACAGTCTTCTTAGATTGCTGTTTTTACAGGAAATGTGACTATACAATCGAAAGGAGTACGAAATGCTGCATTAATTGACATACATTCACTTTATACACAGACAAACAACATTATCCATATGTTTATGAGCATGTCACTGAGAAAGTCTGTAAGATACCTCTGGGGTTGGTAGGTTTCCCATTGCTGGACTGTCTGTCTGACTCTGAGTGACAGTGGATCCATTGGCCTGAGCAATCTGATGCTGACTGACCCCATCTACTGTGACATCTTCCAGTCCAGGAATGGAGGACAGCTGCTCAGAAAACAAAAGAACTTTTCCAAAATGAACTTTTGGATTTAATGTGTCCATAAAGATGAAGGTGAGATGGGTGACAACTCACCTTGGCCTCCAAAATGCACAAAGTAGTTTCAATCTGCTGTATGCGCAAAGATATGTTTGCAAGTTTCTGTGGAAGAAAAGTTCAAGATATGAATTAAATGGCATCGTGTTGAGTAAGTTAAAGCTATGTAATCTGGTGGTAGAAACATAAAATAGAAGTTATAGGACAAACCTCCTCACAAACGGTAGAAAAGCGATTAAGGAATCGGACTGTATGGACAATAAACTGATTGAGATAAGCAACAATTCTTCTTTGTTGAATAGCAGGAACCTGAAAAAAAATTGAGTCATAGTAAGAAGAGAAGAAGTTATCTATAATGTGCTGATAATATTTAAGGACTATGGTATTAAAGAGTACACAAATACAGTCAATGCATGGACTGTATTTCTACAGAACAAATATCAGACTGCAGTTTGGTATATTTTAAACCTTTTATTTGGGCTTGTATTCATTTTTGATAAATTACTTTAAACGCAAATGACTTAAATCAAATGGAGCCATTGATTTCTGTCAACCATTCAGTTCAGACCAAGTTTTAGCCCAAACATCAAGATTTCACATGTTGTTGTATGAATGACAGTATCCTATTTCTTTACTTTACGGCCTGTGTTATAAAAATACTCACTGTGAATAAACAAACTGACCTAACGTATTGGCTCTACTTTGTTACTTAAATGAGTAGTTGGCCTCGAGATGTTGTGTTCTTAATGCGATGACACCGTTACTGGTTATTCAAAATGATGTTGTAACACAGCTCAACAGTTATTATTTGACCCACTATAGAAAATGATAACGGTTTGTTCTCATCCTCGTCAACACGGTGAATTAAGTTAACGTCAGCTAATGTTCGCAGTTAAAACACCAACCTTGGTGAGATCAACCCCAGACCCCACTATCGGCAGCCCGTCCTCGTCCATGTTAGACTTTTAAGAAAATCTGCAGGCTTTAATGCAGACTTGCGTGATACTGTTAAGAGTATTTTCCAATCAAAATGCAGAAATTGCTCGATAAAACAAAATTGCTGTGAAATGTTTCATGTGACTCCGGGCTGTAAATTCCACTTCCGCCACACTTCCGTACATTTTCATTTTCTTCTTTTGCGTTTAAGGAGGTGCT
This sequence comes from Siphamia tubifer, assembly GCA_020466265.1. Classification (NCBI taxonomy): domain Eukaryota; kingdom Metazoa; phylum Chordata; class Actinopteri; order Kurtiformes; family Apogonidae; genus Siphamia; species Siphamia tubifer. The sequence continues at coordinate 32,679,187 of CM035794.1, read as the reverse complement.
ACTAAACCAGCTTGTGGTACACTGCTGCCATCTACTGGAGGCTTGAGGAACTGGCAGTAATAAATACATAAATATACAAGTATTCAGAGAATGCCTAATCTCGGCCCTTGCTTAAAACTGCTTGCTTCCTGGAATGTTCATAACTTGTCTGAGTCTAATATAATTATGTGGCTTCAGTTGTAAAATAATACAATCCAAGAAATGATTGGTCTCCCTTTCACATGAATCATATTTATTTTTCTGTACTTCTTCTTATTGTTCCCTTTGACATCGAGTTTGTATTTGCTTTTGATATGCTTGTTGGTCAAGCCATCAAAAATAAATTATTAGTCACCCATTGATCCTCCATTTGAAGAGTCACCTGTGATTCAAATATTTCATAGAGATATCTCAAGTATTCATTGAGTTATAGCATCTCTGCTACACACACACACACACACACACACACACACACACACACACGCACACACGCACGCACACACCCACACACACACACACACACACACACACACACACACACACACACACACACACACACACACACACACACACACACACACACACACACACACACACACAGTGGTTACAATAACCTCACCCAACCAACCAATGTTCGGCGAGATTAATCACCCATCTGTAACCAGAAGGGATCTTCATGTCGATATTGTAGCGTTGATACTACATGCATCAACTTTGAGTTTACATGTATATAATATAGACCATAAATATCTACACAGAGGTGCCGACGCATAATATACACACATGCATACATAATGAATGTGGACACAGACACACAGGCTGACGGACAAGCAGACAGGCACGCGCGCGCGCGCGCACACACACACACGCACACACACACACACACACACACGCACACACACACACACACACACACACACACACACACACACACACACACACACACACACATAAAGTATTTACAATAATCTGGCCCAACCAAATTTGGACGCTAATACTTCTTCGTTTATAACACATTTGTACCAACATTACTAAAAGTATTGATTGGTGAATATAATCTGTCTGAAAGGAAATGTAAGAATATATTCATACATTCATATATTACTGTTTTGAAGAGAAAATTAAAGTTAAATTGTTTGTTAAATTAGGTTTCAATCTGATATGACACGGAAAAAGTCATTGAGATTCAATTGAATTATTGTATTAAAATTAAAAGAAATTGAAATCTAGCTTTTCCTTTTGTTTTTGAAAAGAAGATTCAATTGCCAAAAGATACACGGACCACTAAAGAAACCCATCAGATATAATACACGAGTGATAAATATAGTCACATTTTTGAGACCATTAATTTGTAAACAGGAAGTGCACCTTAAGCGTTCAGGAAATGGGTGTTTGCGTGCTAACGGCGCATGCTATCGACAGGTTGAAATAATGTCGCTCTATATTTTTTAATTTCTCAGTTAAAGACAAAGTTTTGTGCATATGGATGCTGCTGTGTCAACAGAGAAAAGGGGCGGTATGTGTGGAAATAATTTGACTCTGTTCTAATTTAACACAGTCTGTGTGTTTGGTAGACTGTTAGCGGGGCCCGTCTATTTAATGGAAATGTGTTTATAGATGACACTGCTGCGTCCACAATCTACATATACATGATTTACTTTTAAAAGTAAAGGTGTTTTTTCTTTCAATTAGTTCGGCATTTTTCAAATAACTACAGTAATTGTACCATTGTTTAAGTTTATTGCTCACAGTATTGGTAAATTATTCCACCATTTACCCTAGTCCATAGGCTTGTAGTTTATATTAATGAAAAAAGTAAGAACTGTGCTGTTGTTTATTTTGCTTGCCCTAATTTAAAGAAATTGTCTCACGTTTATTGTTGCAGTGGGGTGTTTGTAGTGCCTCATTCTTGTATAGTAGTGGAAATGTCATCACTGTCATCCTAATATTGTTATTTAACATCACAAACTTATGTTTCAGATCTAGTCCTGCCACTTTCCTCTCTTCGTATTCTTGTGCCTCCGTTGCAGCTGCTGTCTGCTGCTATGTGGCAGCTGGCGAAGCAGAAAGATGTGATGAATTATGAGAAGCTGCAAGAGTTTGTTTTTATGGTGACGGAGGCTGTTCCTGGACTGATAAACCGCAACCAGAGAGCTCAGCTCATTCTGGGTTTAAGGGCAAGGGTGAGAAAAAAAGCTGCTATCTGTGTTCCATACAAACAGTTTATATCAATGACCACATTAAATTATAACATGTTTTATCTATGTGTTAGCTGATTCTGGAGTTATGTAAAGGCACATGTCGAGGTTCTGTTGATTCTCAAGTTGTACAGAGCTACTTGGACAGACTTCCAATAAGTTCTACAAATGCAGACGTAAGTACAATGACACAAGTTGTTTGAAACAAAGTATAAATTAACATGTTGTAGAGCAACAGGATATAACAAAATTATTTTGTTTAATGACATACATCAGTACAGGGAGGCAGAGGTGGAGACGATAGAGTCCACATTCATTGCACTTGTTCAAAGCCTACTGAAAGATCCAGTTGAGAGAGCATACTTCTTCCAGGTCAGATCCAATTCAAAATTAGTTTAATAACTCTTTAGCTGGTGTATGTAAATACTGTGTGAACTACTATGTTTCATAATAATGTGAGCATATTGAATCATATTTTACAGGAAGTATTTCCAGTGGAATATGGGGCTCAGTATGATGCTGCTCTGCATGTGTTATTATGGGAACTTCTGTCCAAGCTGGAAAAGCTACTTCCTGTACCAGATCTTAAACAGGTATTAAGTCAGTGTTCCCAGTAAAACTAGTATTCTATTGTCATTGTATGTCTGACAGTATTCTGATTCTGCCAGGTGTCACTTAAACAGCATACTGTGGTTGTTCCAAATTATCAGTTTTTCGAAGGCGCATTTAAGAAATGTGGCATATACTGATGTTGTATTTTTAGAAACTGTCTCTGGACATGTATAAAATGTGTTCAGAATATACAGTACCAACACACAGCCCCATTTAGTTTTGGTAAGGATAAAAATCCTTTTTTAGTAGAGATAGAAGTTGGTCAGAAGGAAAAACGCATATAAACAGCATATTTCGTAATAAGGGTAAGAAATCAATGTTTTCTCTCTTTGGTCTAGAAATTATGCAGTGTTTCACAGCAGACCTCAAAACAACTTCATTTTGATTACAGACTGCAGCCTGGCTTAGCTATACACCTTCTGTTTTGGAAGAATGTGCTCAGTCCATGTCTGAAGCTCTGCCTGTTGTCTTTCAACACTATAAAAGTTCAGGACTACTGAAAATGCAATGTAAGTAACTATGAAACAGCCCATTGCCTTAACTGGAAAATAGTTACAGTAATTTTGATTATCGGTGTATTTTAATTAAAATGACAAAAACTTCTTTAAGTTTCATAAAGATCATGGGATAGGGCAGTAAAAATAATATTTATTTGCATAAAGTATTATATGCTACTGTTCACATTTGTGTTTCCAAAAATTTGCATTAGAAAGCAAGAAACTGAAACATGTAATTCTGCCTCATTTAAAACAATCATTGACTTTTTGTTTTATTTTGTTTTTGCAGATGGTCCTGCATCTACCATTGGTAGCAGCATCATGTCTGCTTTATCCATTCCGCCTTCACAAAAATCAAATGTCTCTACCGGACTGCAGTCCATCCACAACTACGCTAACATACTAAACCCTGTCACTTTCATCGGAGGAGATCAATACAGTGTTGTAGCTGTTTACACTGAAGTGGAAGTTGGAGCATCTGAGGCAGATGAGGAAATTAATGAGGCAGCTGAAGTACAAGTTCAGACAGATTTCTATGAAGAAGAGATAGTGGCTGTGGGAGCAGATAACACAACCAGCATAGAATCCAACACCTTTAAAACAGATGAACTAAGTGAAACTGTGGATGTTGCTAAGGCACTGGAGACTCTGACCAAAACCTTTGCATTAAGAAAAGAAAACCTGGGCCAAGATGCACTGACCGAAAAGACAAAAACCATCGTTTCAAATCTAGAATCATCCCATAATGAGGAGCAGGGACCAGGAAATGCAACAGATGATGCAAATGTAAATGAAACCCTTGAATCAGGATACCAGATAGTTGAGCAAAGGGGAAACACAGCTGTAAAGATGAGGGATGAAGTCATTTTACAATCAAGCAGCATGGAAAGCACTATGAACACAGAAATGATAGATGGTTCCAGTGAAGTTCCAGTCTCCGAGGAAGAACAGCCTGACCACTTTACTAATGTGCGCAAATCCACACGTTTACAAAAAAAGGCCTCTCCAACTTGGCAGGAAATGTTTAAATTCAAGAAATCATCCAGAGAAATGAGCAGTGAACCGAAAATGTATGAAGACCATTCATATATCTGGGCTTTTTTTTTACATTTCTTTATCTGTTTGTTTCTAAATTTTAAATTAATGATATAAAGTTGTTTTATATTGTAGTAATTGTTGCAACATCTTTTTTTCAAAACACAGTTTTACATAAGTGATATATGTACCATAGTTTTGAAAGGTCACACTTCTTTTTTATTTCAACAGGGCTGATGTATCTCTTGCACCGTCTGTGATTGCAATCAAAGGAACTGACAGAGGTAGAAGTTTTGCATTTGGATAAAAATTACATTCTGAAATGTTAATTTGACCATGTTTAGCATCAAATGTTTACATACTGTGTTTATCCAGGTGATTCAGACAAGATGACATCCATTATTTTTACCTGCTCCCAGTGTCCCTTCCACACTTCTGAGAAAAACAGTCCTCCTCACTTCCACATGCAGAGTGTTCACACAGATCTATACAGGGGTGTTTCAGGGACTCAGTTTACTCCCTCTCCTTCCAACACTGATGAAATTTTCACATCAATTAAACTTTTTCCCAAAGGAAACTCTGAGGAGAACAAGTTAGATGTGAGCATAAAAGACAGCACATTAAATGTGGCTACATCCCACAGTCGACAGAAGGCCCTCACATGTGAAACATGTGGTAAGACGTTCACCCGTACCTCAGACGTCAGGCGACATCAACTCACACACACGGGGGAGAGGCCATTCCACTGCTCGCAGTGCGACCGCACCTTCCAGCACTCCTGGGACCTGGCCAAACATGAGAGTAAATACCATGGGGTGGCCATCTCTTTCACCTGCAAGCTATGCACAAGCTCATTCACCAACCTCCGTGCACTGACTGTCCACCACAAGAAGGTTCATTTCCAGGACAGTCAACTTCCTCAGTTCTGCTCCATCTGCAGCCAGAGTTTCTCCACTTCCTCTGAACTGCATGAGCACAGGAAGTCACATGTGACCAGTAAACGTTACATCTGCCAACAGTGCGGTGAAGGTTTTGACACTCTACTTGCACGCTCCCAGCACAGGCAGATGCATCAGGTTAAGCGTCAGTTTAAGTGTCCACACTGCGAGAAGACGTACACACGTAGATCTGATGTGAAGAGACATGTGTCCACACATACTGGGGAGCGTCCATACCAGTGTAACCAGTGTAATAAACGATTCTCACTCCGTTTTATGCTTATGAGGCACCTTCGTGTCCATACAGGTGAGCGTCCATTCCAGTGTTCCCACTGTCCCAAAAGGTTCACTCTGGTGTCTGTACTGGCCAGACATGAGAGGATGCATACTGGGGAGAAACCCTTCCTTTGCTCCCAGTGCGGAAAGGGTTTCCTGTCTCAGGGAGAACTCTCCAAGCACCACAGGTCACATGTGGCTGATAGGCCCTACTCCTGTTCTCAGTGTGACAAACGATTTAAGAGAAAAAAAACCCAGCAGGAACATATCATCTCCCACACTGGTGCACGCCCATATCCCTGTACTTACTGTGGGAAAGGCTTCACTAAACCATATGCACTGACCAGACATAATCTCATTCACACTGGAGAAAGGCCCTTCCCTTGTGGCCACTGTGAGAAATCATTCCTCACCCTCAGTGAGGCTCAGTTGCACCAGCGTATCCACACAGGAGAGAGGCCGTATTGCTGTAACATGTGTGAGCTCAAATTCAAGAGTTCATCGGAACTTGCACGGCACAAACGGTGTCATTCAGGGTTAAAACCACTGAAACCATCTTGTGGACAATGTTTGAAAACGTTCACCTCAAAAGCAAAACTGAAGAAACATATGGAGATGCACAGAGAGGAGGGAGAAGCAGCACAGTCCTTAGACTCTACACATCCCAAAGAATCAAATGTTAACCAATAAATGAAGAGAAATACATATACATAGAATTACACTTAAAATTAGAACTGTGAAACTTTGTTTAGAATGTTTGATTAAGTAGCTTCAAATGTAGATTAGAGAATAACAAATGGAACACTAGGTCAGGGAGTTGCAGCAAAATGAACTGATCATTACAGCAGAAATGTCACGTGACATCACATGTTGCCCTGTGGATATGACATCACATGTTGCCCTGTGGACAAGGACGGTTACATTTGACGATGTCATTTCAGTACAGTTTGTGAACTTTCAAAATTTAGTTTGCAGTGGGGTATTGACAGTGTTTAAGATGAAGTTTTAAATTGGAATTGTTGTGAATAATCATGTACTTTAAAATGCTTTTCACTGTGTTTAGTGCCTGTTTATTGTCAGCATTAAATCAGTGAATCATTTGCAAACTGTTGCAGATTTACAGTTCACACAGTAAAACAAACTTGAGGCACTTTGTTACACTAATGTTACAAAGGTATCGTCTGAAACCGTACAGATAGTCAAATAAGGACAATGTAACTCCAAGGGCATGTTATAATCCAGTAATAATATTGTTACCATAATGTTACCTTGATAAGTTGTTGAAGTTTTGCTTAGACCTAGGTATCAGTAGTGCTAACTGTGGATTATTTTAACCACTGAAGAAACTATAGAAGAAACATACTTGGAAGTTGTGGTGGCCACTGTTGCAGCACTTGGGACTATGGAAGCACATATAGCTTTACTAGGAATCTGCAATCATCAGATGATGGTGATGTCTTTGCTTCATTTCTGTACAGTCTGCACATAAAACTGAATGACTCTGTTTAAAGAGCAAAGATTAATTATGAACATCATAAACATGACTCATTTCTCCTCCAAACGTCTAGCTGATGATGGTTCTGTAACGTGGTTGAAATCAATCCACAAAGAAGCAAAAATGGAAGCTGTGCACATCTCACTTTTCCTGAATTTCAAACAAAAATAGTCAATACTATCCTTATTTTCTATTGGTCAGACAAAATCTAGAGTGACAAAACAGACTGAGATTCATTCTCTTTGTCTTTTGTCAGCTAATCAGAGTATCCTCCTCTGTTATCACACCAATACAACAGCTGTCCTTATAAAATGGACCATTAGGAGATATTTAATTAACTGAGAGACTTTAATTAGTTTTGACTGAGGGATGATGCAAGGGAAAAGGGAGAGAGCAGTAAAAAGGAATATTTTAATATTGTATAACTGGATATTTTTAGCATGGGGAGACAACTTATAAAAGTAATTCTTGGAAAGGAGAACTTCCAGAATTAAAATAAAAAATCAGGTGTTAAGCTTGGTCAAAATCTCTACAGCATCTATAAGAAATAGAAATGTAGTACAATTTCCTAAATATAATCTAAAACCTCAGTTTAACCATCACTTTCAACTAATACCATTATTTTCAAATAATTTTTTATTTTATTTTTACAATTTTACATTTTCTGTTTTCATAAAAAGTCTCAGTATTTCTGTTAAATAAAATGTCTTTCCTATTTATTTATTTTTTGATTTTAATTACTTCATGTACATTATATTGCACATCGAGGAGTTCCATTAATCTCTTATTCCAATCTGTCATGATGTTGACTTAAACTCATCAATGAAATAATATCCACTAACATCCTCATGTCTTTGTGGGTACATTGTAGAAGTTCAGTTTACACTTAAAGGTAAGGTAGGAAACCTTGGAAAAACAGTTTGAGGAAGCTACATTTTCAAAATACACGAACTGTCCAAACCTTTTCTTCTGGCCTCTCTCCAAACCATGACTCCAGAATACTTTCCAGGAGTTCATGGGCATTGAACAGCATCATGGCTGATAACATTATATTCCCTAGTACACAGGTGTCAAACATAAGGTGTGGGGGCCCGCCAAGGAGTTCAATCTGGCCCATAGGATGAGCAACAATTAAGATACAATGGCAGTACAGTAGCTGTGCGGTTAGTGCTCTTGCCTCACAGCAAGAAGACCTGGGTTTGATTCCGGAGTTTGCATGTTTCTCTCCCAGTGTCCGGATGGGTTTCCTCCATCACCCAAAACAAGTTGTTAGGGTAAAAATCCTCCAGCCAGGTGATTCTGATCATGAGCCTGGCTCCACATCTGGAGATGGGTCCCTGGGTAAGGGTTAATGGATGAGAAGGATGGGTTAAATGCAGAGGACAAATATTGTATAACTGTATGATGACAATAAAGTATTATCTTACATTAATGGTGTAAAATGATTTTAGTTCAGGTTCTATATATAGAATAATTAGATTTCAGTTGGTTCACAGCAGTAAAATATGATCTATAAATAATGATTTTAAAAGATTTTAATGTTGAAAAAAAAGTTAAATGACAGAAAAATCTTTATATTAATAATCCATTATTTTACAAAAACCTGAATAAATATGAACCACCGGAAATATCTGAAGAGAAGAGCAACTTTACAAATATTCTGCCTGTTACTAAATGTGTTGTGTATTTGTAATTGAAATGTAAGTTGTTCTGCACATGTGCAAATGACAAACTGAAGCAGACAATTGTTAAAATTACTCTTATTTTTCTTACGACATGTAAAGTTGTTGATATTATTCATTATATCAGAATTAAATTTTACTCTTTTCACTGGTCTGACCCTTTTCTAATTATATTGGGCTGACTGTGGCCCCAAACTAAAATTAATATGACATCCCTGCCCTATTGAGTTATTTTAGTGACAAAAAAATTGCCAGTGAACATTATATTTTAAAGTAGCTAATATAGCTAGCCAAGTTGCAGCTCTGGCTTTGTTATTCTACCAGAGCTCCAAACCTCTGAGGCCCCATCCTCACAGCAATGTTTTTGAGTGAATACTATATGTTATTGTTTGGGACTCATGTCCACACAGCAATGACGTCTGCAGTGCCCCAAAATGATATCTTTTGAGAATGGGTTCCAGAGTGGAAAGATTGGACAATGGTATCGTTGCGTTGCTGTGTGGATGGGTCAAACTGAGTGAAGTGCCTATCATCTACGTCACAACCACATGACCAGAAGAAATAACAGCTGTGCGCAACATCACAACATTCATTCCTAAACAAGACAATGACCATCATGGCGGACACCAGAGTAGCGTTAGGAACAGAGCTGCAGTCACTGCTAAGTTTACTTATGTTATTGAAGTCAAATCTACTGCAGAGAGGGAAGGACAAATGGCAGTTGAGTTTGACAGACATATCACCATTCAATAATTTTGATGGACCAGTTAAAGTGATTGGATGGTGGGTTTTTTTAGTCATGTCTGTTCCACAAGTGACAAAAGTGTTTTTTATTTTAATATTTGTGTTCAAGCATTTAATTAATTGGTTACAATCAGGGTGTGAAGGGGATCTTAAGCAATAGAGTAAAAAATGCTCAAGGAAAACATCTCCTACCCCACCTTTAATAATTGCTCGATAGTTGGACAACATTCTCCCTAAATTGAATATCTCCTCCACACCGAGAGAGGGTGTGCATGTGGATGATGGGTCCATCGCACTGCAATCATCTTCCGTGGCCAGAGCAAGGGGCAGCAAAGAGCCAGAAGATGTCGGATGTGGATGTCAGCAGAGGATTTCGGACTAACAGTGACCATGCAAGTGGAAAAACCCCCTGAAATAAACAGATAAATAGAGTGGAAACAAGGGGGCTGTGGACGCAGATAAGCGCTCAAGGAAACACCCATCACTGAGATTTACAGTCTGGTCTGCATCGTGGAGCTGGAGGCGGATTAATAACAAGTCGTAAAGAAGTGGGAGGGGGACTGTGTGTTGCAGGGGGGACAAAAGTGATAGAGAAAGACAGGGGAGCGTGTAAAAAGAGAGAGAGAAAAGGAGATAAAACCAGAGCCAGGACCATGAGCTCTGCACTGCCTTACGACTCCCTGTCAGTTCGACCCAGTCCCAGTAGACGAGCTTTGGACTGGGAGCGTGAGCAGCTAGCTGTACGAAGGCTGTCCTCTCCAAGGGGTCTCGATCTCCTCACCCCTCCTTCTTTTCCTCGTCGACCCTCTGCTATTCCTGGCTACCTGGTCCCATCTTATCGAGAGCAGGAGGATCACCTCCACCAACAGCAGCGACTATCTCTGTCAGTCGGCTCAGAAGCTTCCCTGGCGCCCCCTGTGCCTCCACCTGGGGGTGGTACCCCACCCTGCTGCCGCCCAGTGGGAGTTATGCATCTCCTACGCCTGGGTCTCCTGGCCTTCAGCTGCCTCTTCTGGGCTGCAGGTTTGGCCATCTTTACCCTGGGGGTGTGGGCGCAGATTTCACTGGCAGACTTCATGCTGTTGTCTACCAATCGCTACCCCAACGCCCCACTCATCCTTCTGTCCACTGGGGCAGCTGTTACAGCCTGGGGTTTCCTGGGTTGTCTTGGGGTAGCTGCCAACCTGCCCTGTGTGCTTAGGGCCTATGGCTTCTTCCAACTTGCTGCACTTATTGCTGGTTTGGCCGCAGGACTTTCTGGTCTTTTCTACCGTGAAGACATTGCTGGAGGATTTCGCAGTGGCCTACAGCGAGCGGTGGCAGGTTACACCAAGGATGAAGGTCGTGCAGATGCTTTAGATAGCCTGCAGAGGGCCTTGGAATGTTGTGGAGCGGAGGGTTGGCGTGATTGGCTCTCCTCGGACTGGGCCATCCAACATATGGCCTTCCCATCCATTGAAAATGCTACCTCTGTGTCCCTGCCAGACAGCTGTTGCATTAGACGTAAAGGCTGCAGGAACCGTCCTCTACTGTCAGATGACAATGAAGGAGTAGTTATTGCAGGGATCCATCCACATGGCTGCTTCCGCAAGGTGTTTAGCTTGGTCAATGACAATGTCTTTCATATCGCTGCCACAGTTTTGGGATTGGCATTCACTCAGATAGGAGGCATTGCTCTAGCTTGTCTGCTTGCCAACAGACTGGCGCCAAGGCAACATCGACGTGTAGTGGCACATTGATGGTCAGATTGGTAAATTGACACCCAAAAAAACAATAGCAAACACATTTTGAAGATAATTTGGAAGGAATGTTTACTCTGCTTAAAGAGTAATCAAGTTACATAGTTGGTGGAGTTTGTATTCATAGTCATCTATCAAACACATAGTTTATAAGAATCCGAAAGTACTCGCAGCCTGTAACATTGGTCATTTATCTTGTGTTTCCAGCGTGACAAATAAATATAAATTAAATTGTTCACATTAGAATATCTAAAAGGGAGATATTACTTTATAAAGCAGTGGCTCTTTTCTCTTTGCATCTGTATTCTACTTAACTGGTTGCCAGACTGCATACAGCACAAATGGAAAAAATGCTTCTTGATTTGACAGTGACAAAAGTATCTGCTCAAATGAGTTTTTTGTCAGTATTCTGGTGTCAGAAATCAAGGTTAATCCAGAATGGACTATGTATTGGAAAGAAAATATTCTTGTGGGAAGAACTGTTTTTTTGTTTTGGGCAGCATGGAAGTAATGGTTTTGTCTTTGAACCTTTTTGTCCTAGATTATGTCAGAGTTTTTCCATCTCTGTTCTTATTTGGAGTATCTCAGCACTGACTGCCCAGGAATGTTTAGCAGATATTTTTAATTTTAGGTAGTTTAGCTTGGCTGCAGTGAAAACATATCTGTGTATCCATGTAGGTTTAGGCATTACAACGAATACTCTATGCCCTAAAAATAATGACAATTAATATTATATCCTGTATGTGGTGTTTTGTGCTGTTTACAAAACTGATAAGCTGTAAAAAAAAAAAAAAAAAAAAAAAGGACTGTATTAAGTGATGTGGATTTTCTGTAAGATTGACATTTAATCTTTTCCAGTCACTGTTCCAGACACAACCTGAAGCACAAATCTATTCCATCATTGTTAAGTATCATCATTCTTATGCATAACACTGATAACACCGTTACTTAAACATGCTGCACAGCTAAACAGTGACTAGAAGTTATGATCATGTCTGCATTTTTCATGCTCTTCCTTCCAATGAGTCTACTCTTAATTATGTTACAGTGGTCTATTTTCTATCATTAACTTATTATATTATTATTACAGTAAAACATTATCCACATGCACTGAATTATTATTGATAGCAATACATTCCCTCCAAGTCATTGTTTATCTTATCTTTCCTATATATAGAATGGCACAGTTTCCCCTATAAATGTAAATAAATATATAACATAATGTACATATTCTGTTATGACAAGTGCAACCAAGCATGACTGGAATTGTAAAGTATATCTGCAATACAATAATACGATATAGATTAGACAATGGCAATGACAAGGTCTTTGAATACATTAAAATGACAACTAATATTTCTGTGATGTAGTATTAATGTGACTGTGAGTAAAATGGCAAATAAATCAATGGTGAATACATAACTGAAGCATGTAGTATAATTAAAATCAATTCTTCAACTCTTGCATTGTGCATTTTTTTTTGTGTTTCTGTAAAACTAAACCAATGTTTGTCACTCATCCTTATTGGTGGTAGATTTGAAGCTACTGTACTTCCTAGACCTTTAGCTTCTGGGTTCAGTTTTATGAGACAGGCCATCCTGGGAATGTGCCAGAGCGGTAAATTCTCTGAGCTGGCAGTGCTCCATCCTCACTGAGACCTCTGGCCAGGTAATTATGAATTATAGCCAACTGAATGACATCTCATTTCTGCCACCTGAGACAACGGTGATTAGATCTGCCCTTGGAACGAGATGCCAAATAGGAGAATCTGATGAAGAAACACAACACACTGACCCAGTATAGGTTAGTTTATGGTGTTTAAAATCATATTCTACATCAAATGATAATATTTAATGCGTTCACTTCTAAATATGTATGATAAGACCGTATATGACTGTTTAGACTCATACAGGCATTAGGCTGTAGCCTCTGGACATTGCTACCATTGTAATGACCTAATTATTCTATTGATTAGCCTACATATGCTTCAACAAGGCTCGTCATGGATGATGTGTGTCTGATCACACTGTCCTTGTGTAACCTATTTATTGTATTGTGACATTAGCACCAGTGGTTTCATCACACAAAAGCCAACCTCTAAAATGTCCAAACAACACCTTAAAATAAGGGAAACCACAAGGGGCACTTTGCTTTAAATATACATGAAGCCTAGTCTGGGCTGGGCTGTTTCACTGGGCGCTATCATTATCTGTTATTGAGCCAAAACAAATGTTCACTGGCTTTGACAGTGGGGCAAAAGATCATATCTATTTGGTCCGAGAGCTTCACATTTAGCCACTGAGTTTACATTAACAGATGTTATGTTGTGTTTTTACTAAACTTCTAACACCATGAAAATTCCACACTAAGGAAAAATAATAATAATTAAAGGCTACAACTGTTGTATTTTGTCTTTTAACCTATAAAGATCCAAACCTCCACTGGCAACCAAAAGCATCTACTGTCCTGACCTAAACTGTTTAATACCTGCTGATCGACTAATCCCATTAGATAAATGTAAATAAAGGTAAATAAATAAAGGTAAATAACTACTGTAAAATACAGTTTATCATATTTTCATGGTCATTAGATATGACCTATTTAGATGTTCAGTTACCATGGAAACACCATCATTTTCTACAACATTGATTCACCAATGTTGCAGAATTATATATATATATATATATATATATATATATATATATATATATATATATATATATATATATATATATATAGTAGTGTATATATATATTTATATATATATAAAACTAGATCTCTATGAATAAAGTTGATGTCAAATGTGGCTCTAGGCTGTCTTAATATCTGGGTGTGTCTCAAAGTCAAGGTATGCTTCCTGAATCTGATAACAAGTGCTCTGTTATTTGTGTGTGTGTGTGTGTGTGTGTGTGTGTGTGCTTGTGTGCTTGTGTGTGTGTGTGTGTGTGTGTGGGGGGGGGGGGTCCACCCTAGTAAATGGCCCAGAACTTGAATATGGAAGTTGCTATCATTCCTACAAGGCCTTTTTTTATTATTATTTATTTATTTTGTTGCTGTTCCCTCTGTCTATAATATAGCCTATATGTGAAGTGTGTGCCTCTATCTGTTTAGCACATTTTAATTACTCATTTAAGTACGTTTATTGTGGAGGATCGTGTGAGGAGTGAAGTTTTATCTGTATTCTCCGCCTCTTTAAGTGTGTGTGTGTGTGTGTGTGTCCTACATCTGACTACTTTTGGTCTGTTTGCAGTTCAGTCTGTGCTGTTTGCTCTGCCCCACATTTATTTGGCAATTCTCTCCACCGCCACTTGCCTGTGGCTGCGTAAAAGCCTCTGCTCTGTGGATATGTAGTTAGTTGTTATGCGCTCACCAAGGTCTCCAAAATGGACCTAAAATCCGAGCTCCTTAAGTCCATCTGGTACGCGTTTACATCGTTGGATGTGGAGAAGTGTGGCAAAGTTTCTAAATCGCAATTAAAGGTAAGATTTATTTTATTTAGTCGTTTAAATATGAAGAAAAAGAGACCGATGTGCGTCATCTACTGCACATCACAGCCTCTCCTACGTTTTACCTTTGGATAAAAAAAAAAAAAAAAAAACCCTAAATGATCATTAAAGTGTTATATATTTCTGTTGTGATTTTGTGAGCACTGAACACACACATAGACATACTATAAACTCGAGGTGCAGTTTTTCCCAACAAACACGTAGCCAGGACAGAGGAGGGGGTTTAAAGCTGGAAGCTCGAAGTCCAGCCTTTGAATAGACTCAGAAACATTAACTAGTGAATTAACACCTTAGAATAAGTGATAAGACAACAACAGCTCTTGTTTTGCCATAATCTTCCATTCAGTGAGTTTATATGAAGCCCTTTGGTTTCTGTCCACTCCCTACATGTCTGTTCTAGTCCACAGAGGTGAGAAGAATCCAAGGAAATAGCAGAAAGTTGTCCTGACATGCTTAGTCACTGAGGACTGTCTGACTGGGCTTGTGTCTGTGTGGATTTATGGATGAAGTAACACAGATAAAAGCAAATCCTAGTAACTATAGGCTTGTTTTGGATCATCATAAAACACATTTATCTCATTAAAGTTCTAAAATGTTCTATATTTGTATGTTCTGTAGGTGCTTTCCCATAACTTGTACACAGTGTTGAACATCCCACATGACCCTGTGGCTCTGGAGGAACACTTCCAAGATGATGATGATGGACCAGTGTCTAATCATGGATATATGCCCTACCTCAATAAATATATCCTGGATAAGGTAAAGTCACTTCTGTATCCTTGTGGAGAAGGGTGAAAAATGGAGAGAAAGAACTACTTTTATTACAAATACAGCCTAGGTCAAATATTAGTTTACTCCTACATATAATCTAATTAAAATACAAAGACAGCATTTTTTTTGCAGTCAAACAAAACATGCCAGTATGTATTTTGTTTAGATTTGAAATTTAAGCTAAAAGTTTTATATTCATATTATATTCATATTCATATTTTACTGGTGACTCATAAAGGATGTCAAATTATAAAAGATTTTAAGCAGATTAATTACAGGGTTGATTAAATTTGATTAATCATGATCAAGACACCATCTCAGTTTCTGATCTGTCTCTCTTTTTTTCCCAGAGAAAAAAAAAACATTCTACAGTAAAATACACCCCCCCCCCAAAAAAAACCCAACAACATGAAAAAGCAATGAAAACTTCTAAACACATTCAAAGATTCTTCTAAAATATAGAAAAACACCAACAAAATTCTATAAAATATCCAAAACATAATATTAACATTTATTATTATTATTTATTATAACATTTATTCAACACCTTCAACAGTTTCAACAAAACAACTTAAAATAAAATAACTTTAAACAATTGTTCCATTTAATTGCATTAACATTTTTAATCAGGTTAATCATGATGATGGATTAATCCATGTTACAGTGTTCATTTTGACAGCCCTAATATACATACATACACACATACACATACACTGTTGCCCATGAAAGTGAAATTAAATATTTTTTAGCTTTTCCCTCACTGATTGTGACAATGTGATTTATTTTTGATAGATACAATGGAATTGAGTCACCGTTTGTAATCGTTCACCTGATCAAAGGTACATTGTGCATACAAGCAGGAGTAAAAAAAAAAGGAATGTGTTTGAAAATAAAATTATTCCAACTTTTTGGGCAACAGTGTAATTTTTATTTGTTTTCCTCCCTTTTTTCTATTGCATGGCTCATATAGGAGGAATTTTTAATTGTAGAAAATCTCAACAATTGCTAAAAATTACAGGATTAGACTGGAGAGGATTAGCCTATATTGTATTTGAGGTCAAATATGAAGCATTTATTCACCTATTTCTTAAATCAAATTCATTCTTTGCCACTCTTCTCCACTCAATAAACAATGTGTAGATGGTCTATGCATTGCTGTTTTTTGTTGTTGTTGTTTTAAGCAAAATTCCTTAATTTGCGTTTTATGATAATAACTGATGTGCTATCATGATTGAATATCATTGAAAGATCATGGTAATAGCAATATTTTTTCAATTAGTGCTTGAAAAAGTTCATTGAAAATTAGTATTTGTATAGATTTATTTATATATATATTCTGTATTGAGATAACAGTATTGCTCTGCTGATATTGTCTATTGCCTGGACTCTACACATTTCTTTCTTTTCTTTTGACTATTTTAATATTACTCACATCAACCCATGCAGAGCCATTTTAGTTTCAGTCATTACCAACCCTTTTTTTCTGTTTTCCAGGTCAAAGAGGGAATGTTTGACAAAGAGAAGTTTGATGACCTGTGCTGGATGATGACGATGAAGAAGAACTTTAAGGGAGTCCCAGAGGCTGCAGTGCTATCTCAGAGAGACTGCTTTAAATTGTTCTGTTTATTCAACCTGCTGTCAGAGGACCGCTACCCACTGGTGATGATCCCTGAGGAGGTAAACAGACATTAATCAGATGAAACTGGGAAAATATCAGGATCATTTATTTGATGCAATTCTAAGCTCTGTCAAATCTACTAAAAAAATAAAAAGGAGGTGAAAAGCCCTGACTTTATAATATAATTCTAAAATAACTACAATATGAGGCCAACCACAGTCATACGGTTGCATTTTGTTGTAAAAAAAAAACAAAAAAAAAAAAACAAGAGAGTGCAAGTAAGTGAGTTAATGAGGCTTTTCCTTCCTGTACTTCCTCCATGATGCTTTTGGTTTCCTGGCCACAGAGGCAAAAATAAACCACTTTTGTACTATGTGCACAGTTGCCTGTTGCTGTAAAGAATGACATTATAATGTATGAGTAACCCATTATCATGAAAGTTGTGATGTATCTATATTTTCATATGTAATTGCATTTAGTTGGAGTATCTCCTTAAGAAAATCTCCACAGCAATGAGTCAGGAGTGGGATGGGAAGCCCCTGGAAGACGTATTATTTCAGGATTCCACGGTTCAGGATGAAGGCATGTCAGTGTGGGTTTTCCTGGAGCACATGGGTGTGGGTCGACTGCTGAGGGTGACCAGCGCCGAAGCTTTCAGTCTGGCTCTTGACGAGGTCTTTTTGGAGATGTACCACAATGTCCTGAAGAGGGTGAGTCTCCTTGTGTTTTCCCTCCTGTTCATCTGTTCTCTTTTGTTTCTTATGTGTTTTTCAACTCTGACCCTGTTCGTAGGGTTATATGTGGAAAAAGGGGCACGTACGCAGGAACTGGACGGAGCGTTGGTTTGTGTTGAAGCCCACCTCTATGGCATACTACGTCAGTGAGGAGTTAAAAAATAAGAGAGGCGAGATCCTGCTAGATAAGAGCTGTGTGATCGAGGTCAGTGAGGAAAAATGGTTCCATGAACAATGAAAATAATAAGCACAAGTCCCTTTATTCTTACCATAATTTACTGGTTAAATTAAGCTACAAATGTAAGATGTAATATGCTATTTCTTTGTTCTTTTTTAACTGATTTATTTATTTTTTTTAGCCTATTCCAGACAGAGAGGGAAAACGCTGTTTGTTCTGTGTGAAAACCCACAATAAAACCTTTGAGATGAGTGCGTCTGATCAGAAACAGAAGGTGGAATGGACTCAAGGTGTGTTGGTGACATGTACAATAAGCACTAAAGACAGAGAAACTATAGCATTTTATTCATTTAACATGTATTTGGCATGTTTTGTGTTTGTACTCTATGAAGTCAAATAAATTATACAAAGGATCACTTTAGTATCATTCTATTAAGAATCTGAAAAATAAATTAACTAATTATACAAGTTAGCGTAGATCATTTAATTTGATCTAATACATGTTTATTATTATTATTATTATTATTATTATTATTATTAGTATTAGTATTAGTATTAGTATTAGTATTAGTATTAGTAATAGTAATAGTAATAGTAATAGTAATAGTAATAGTAATACTATTAGTATTAGTATTAGTGTTAGTATTAGTATTAGTATTAGTGTTAGTATTAGTATTAGTGTTAGTATTAGTATTAGTATTAGTATTAGTATTAGTATTAGTATTAAACAGCCGACACTACTGCCCTGCAAAATCCCTGTTAGGTCACTAAAGGATACCTTAATCTTAAATGATATAATATAAAGTTATTTTTTCATGAGTTTAGGTATAGCTTTTAATAATTTTATCTTGAACATTGCTTGTCATCACTCTGTGTTTTAATATTTTCTATTATTTTAAATATTTTGGGATGGCAACACAGTGGTGCAGTGTTTAGAACTTGACCTTCTGTCCAAAGGTTTACCTTTGGGACTTTTGGGCTAATTATAATTTTATTTCAAAGCATATAATGAAGATGTGTGAGAAGATAAACAATATGCAGCATAATATCCATGGTTAAGCAAATTAAGGTGGATGACGTGTAACATTCAATGGCATGAATTACCTTTCCCTTTTCTCTGGTAATTTTGGTTTGTTTTCTGTATTTCTTTTAGATCAAGGTGTACTCAGCCTCATCTGTTCAATACAATGTGTAAATGCTGCAATTTGTATGTGAAAACCTTTTTTTAAGATCTGTGTGGGTATGTTTGTTCTCCAGCCATTCAGACTGCTCTCCGTCTCCAGAGTGAGGGAAAATCCTCCCTGCACCATGAACTCAAACTAAAGAGAAGGGTCCAACGGGAGCAGAGCCAACGGGAGCGTAGCCGGAGCACCCGGAGCAGCTGCAGCAGCCGGAGCAGCCAGTCAGATGACTCCAATATCCCAGAGCTGGAAAAGATGGAAAAAGAGAAAGACAAACAGGATCTAGAAATAGAAAGCATAATTCAGGTAACAGAGGAAGGAATGAGTTTATTCCATAACAGAAAATGTGGAAAAAAAGAAAAAGACATTCAATGTTTCAAGACTTTTACTCACCTATCCTGCCATGTGCAATTGGTTTACATGAATATCTGTGTGTATATAGTATTTACTACATGTTGTGTCTCACAGCATGCCCGTGAACTGGAAACCAGACGAAGGGAGGCAGAGGAGAGAGAGAGAAGGAAACAGAGGGAGGTGCAAATGGAGTTGGAAAGACAACTGAAAGAAGCAGAGATGGTAAGATTTTATACAGTATTTATGGCCCAAGCAGTGACTGGGACAAGGCATTTTTTTGGGGACTGGACATACTATGCACAGGTGTCAGAAGTGTCCAAAATGTAAGCATTTATGGGTCTTTGATAGTCTGACATAATGGATATACTATGCATATGTCCATTCCATATGCTGAAATGTCATCCTTTTATGAGTTGCTTGGTAATGCAAGGATTTAGTCATTATAATAACACAACAATCTTCCTTATTCGCACACATTTAACCAAAAATAACTCATGTTTTAATATTTTTTGCAAATTCACTGTTGCAGCAACCTGCACTCAGCACAAGTGGATGGTGGAAGGAGAAGCTCTGGCACAGTACAATGAAATGAGGAGACATTAGGTTTTGGATGTTGAAAAATGGTTCAGTTGGGTGGATCATTTTGAAAATGAAGCCCATGTGTGAGGTTTCACTTAGTACCAACTTCGACTGGCATGTGTCAGATCCAGACAAACAAAATGCACCTTGGAGCCATGCACTAAACTTACAGATTTTTTGGAAAGATATAGTATTTTTATCAGTTTATTTATTTATTTATTTTAAACTTTCACCTGTTGTATGTATACACAACAAGTAAAAGGCCTATTTAACTTTTTATACAACTTCTGAAAGTAAGAAAAGCCTGAAAAAATGAATTGTGCCTGCGTGTAAGGGTATTGTCATAGCAATAACAGTTTTAATCTGAAATAGTGTTTACAGTCCATCCCATTGGCTTTGAACAACATTAAAGCATTGACATTTGAAAATTATGGCTTAACCTTTAGTGATTCTTAGTGGTTGAGCAAAGGTAATAGCATTCCTGGAAAAGGTAATTCAGGAATAGTTCAGTTCTTTCTACTGAATACACTGAATGGTGTGTGTATGTGTGTGTGTGTGTGTGTGTGTGTGTTAGCTGAGAGACAGTATGCAGGCTGAGATGCAGGAGAAAGACAGGGAGGCTGAGCAGCAGAAGAGAAGGATCCAGGAGTTGGAGCTGACTCAGGAGAAACTGGAGGCTGCTCTAAACCTGGAGATCCAAGCTCGGCTGGAAGAAGAGAGGGCTAAGCAGGACCTACAGAGGTAACACACACACTCACTGTATTATCCTATAACACTGGTCTACAAGTAAAATGCTTCTGGAATAAAACTAATGACATTTTACCACATGTGTGTTACTGATAAAGAAAACTCACATCTTAAATGCTGGTTGGCTCAGGTTTTCAAGATAAGTCTTCGGTCAAAATGTGAAATTCTTAGAATGAACAAGATAATAGATTTTAATCCAAAGGAATATTAGTCTCAGATCTACTTCAAAACACTGTCTGCACATTATGATCCATTCACTTTACAGTTTCTTTCTTGTGGAATATTTACTAATCTACTGTATACATGTACATAAACCACCATATATGTGGAATAACACACTATGACATATGTTAAAAACATGAGCTAACCAGCACGTTTGCCATTTGTTTCCTGATTCATCTTATCCGTGAAAGAGGTTGTGTTTTTCCTCGAGTTTTTTGGATTTCCTGCAAGATAACTCAAAAAGTTATGGATGGATTTTGATGAAACTTTCAGAGATGATCGATAATATGTCAAGGAAGAAACCATTACATTTTTGAGCTATAAAGGTCAAAGGTCAAGGTCAACAGCTAAAACACATTCGTGGTGATGTCTCAGAATCCAGAACAGATAGTATCAGGCGTCTTTTTTGCATTCGCTTCAACTTACCTTCAGACATCACATGAAATAACACTGATGACGTCATGTTTTGATGTCATATGACGTCAAGCAAATCGTATATTTGCAAAATGTATGACCTTTACCTTAAAGCAGGGTTATTGACTTATTTTGTTAAATCCAACAATATCTTTTGCTTCACATTTAACATTAGATCTAACATGTGAAATTTGGTTGTTTTGTGACGTCGCATAACGTCAGAGTGACGTCATACGTGGACATATCTCAAAAACAGGACTGAGGATTTCTTTAAAAAAAATTTAAACCCTCTAAGGGATTGCTAATGACTGATAAAATAAATCGTTAGCAAACACAGAACACTACTTTACAAATAAGTTACAAACATCCAGATCCAAACCTTGGCAGACTTGTGATCTAGTTAAAGTATGTAAGACTTAACACATTTAATGTCTGAAGCAGATACTTAAAAAAATGTAGACCAGTGTAATCAAACAACTGCAAAGATTTATACTTGCTTTATGATTGTTGTCTTGTTTTTTTGTTTTTTTTTTTTACCTTCTCAGGTTTTTACAGGCTGAAGAGGAGAAGAAGAAGCAGTTCCACCTCCTCCAGGAACAGCAGAGGGCTTTGCAGTGTCTTAGCCCCATACAGGAGGTCTCAGATGGTCTGATGGAGAACAACACCCCCTCAGCCCTCCACTCTGCCTCTCAGGAGCTCCAGGATCTCCGTGCTTGTCGCCAAAGGAGCCACAAGCGGCTTGAGGTGAGAAACATGAAGGATGAGAAATTTAGAAAAAGCAATGGTTCAACGTGCAACCTAAAGTTTAACATTACAACAAGATAATGTAGATAAGAGTATATTTGTCTTGTCCAGGAGGTACAAGAAAAGCTGAGGAATGCCAGTCAACATGTACGGCATTGGAACGTCCAGCTGAATCGACTGATGCAGCCTGTCACACCTGGAGGTGCACAAAACACTTTGCTTGTCTAAAGGGGAACAGAAAGTCAACATTTTATATTTAATTAAAAGAGTTTTATGTAGCATTGATATTTCAAACTATCAAAAATAGGAGGAAGTCACATACAAGAATGCACAACTACCAAAACCACTACTGAATCAACACTATGGGTACTACTTGGACAATTAGAATATCCTGAAAAAGTGCATGCATTTCTGTAACTGAACTTTAAAGGTGAAATGTATGAATTATATTGACAAATAGTATGCGAATCAGTATCTTTCAAGATTTTATTTGTCTTGATTTTGCTGATTAGGAAAACTAAATTCCAATCAATATTCCAATTTTCTGAGTTTTTAGATTTGAGGTTGTAAATTATAATTAGCAAAATTACAACAAAGGAATGTTTTAGATATTCAACTTTGCATGTACAATTCATTGGTTTCACCTTTTATCTTGAATTGCCTGAATAAAACTACTTTTACATGATATTCTAATTTTCTGAGCAGTACCTGTATGTATCACTCACTGAATAAAGTATAAAGATCATTGTTCACACACATGTGTATTATAGTATCATTAAATTGGATGGGTCAAAAGAACCCTGTCTTATAATATTCACCTGCTGCATCAGCTGACTATTGCTCTGTTAGTATAGCTCTGTTTTTGACAGTCACTTTAAAACCACAAATCATCTCTGGATGTCCACTAAAGATTTGTTTTGTATTGTCCAAACAAGGTCCAAACTGTCACAGTTTATTCTGAACAGTGGATCAACAAACAGAGGCCTTAGTGAACATAATAACACATCATAACTTTACACGTCATACGCCTCATAATCAAATTGTTTAGACGAAACATTCGAATTTCATCTATCTCCATATTTTTCATTCAGAGTTGTGTCCAGTGGTGAAAACTACAATGATGCTTCTTGCTTTTTTTTTAATACCCCAAAAGTTGTTTCTTAATGGTTCTCACCCCACCCCATCAGTTATGAAGGCTTTAGTTTTTAATGTGCTCTAGTAGTGACTCACTACTCCCTCTAGTGGCCACATAAACCAGCCACTGTCTCGTAAATAAAAATTCTATGTATATCTCGATCCAATACATTAGCATCTTTGGCTTGAATTTAGGGATCTTTATCTTGAACATTCAATTGATGCTTTTAGGTTATATGTTTTTAAAAATTAAGCAGATTTACTACATATAGCTCTCTTAAAAATGTTATTATAATTACACATGTTGACTCAGTCTCTCTTTGGTGCACCTTTTCACATGCATCTAATACATATACTGTACATATTTATCTAATTTTATTTTATTTTTTTAATATATAGAACGTCTGGAACATCGGCTTTCATCTAGAAACATGTGTCCCAAAAAGGAAGGTGCTCTAGCCAGTAATGAATTCATCTCTAAATATAAAACAAGAGTTGATCAAAACAGTCAAACACCAGAAGACACTGAGAGGCTCAGGAAGCAAAATGAGGCTGCCAACCTGTCGAACAGCTGGGAGGAATCACAGGAGAAACCCAATGGACAAATGTGAAATGTGAGAGTTTGGGAAACAACTTTCACATTTTCAACTCATAATGGAAAAATGAAATTCTCATCTTTTAAGACCTGGAGGCTCATTTATGAGAGGAGGGAGAAAAGTTTAGTGAAATCTGAGAAAAATGGCTAAAGTGTTGCAATATATTTATATTTTTAGATGTTCACTATGAAAAGAATGATGTGATGCAGGAATGAAAATAAACAGTTTTCACGATGATAACCTGTGATTTACAGTTTTGTCTTATAATGTGTGTACTATATAATTTTTTGATTTGTTATTGTTCTGTTGAATTCAAATTAATTAGTATAACACCTCTCATTAAAAATGTCCCTTATACTGTTCAAATTCTGAAAGATGTGGTTTAATGTAACTTTAATATACATTTTTAAGGTGTATAGATTTATATTTAGTTAATAAACAACTCTATAAAATGTTTTTCATTTTATTGGACCATCTACATTGTAGGAATAAAGATTCCTCCCCCAGCTCTTAATGGAATTATTCTGGTATCTAATCAGGATGTCTGACAGGTGATCCATAACCTTTATGGATTACCCAAAGCGCTTAGTCAACTCAGCAGAACTGCCACTGCAGGCCAACAACTAGACCTCATCATAAGTGTCCCCAAAATCAAATACATGACTTTCAACTGCAATCCACAACTATTACTGGAAGTGTATTGTCAGCCTACAGCAGAGTTTCCCAACCCTGATCCTCAAGGCACACTATCCTGCATGTTTTAAATGTTTCCCTCTTTGAGCGGTCATTGTCATTCTTCTGCAGAGCTAAATGATAGGCTGATCATTTGAATCAGGTGTGGTTGGAGAGAGAAACATCTAAAATGTGCAGGATAGTGTGCCTCGAGGACCAGGGTTGGGAAACACTGGCATACAGTATTAGGCATGTAACCGATTTTAAATATCTTGGATCTATGATGGCATCCAGTAAGAATGATTTGGTCAGGTGAAGGACACTTGCATGGCCTCTTTTTGGAAACGTCAAAAGATCTGGAGAAACTCAACCTTCCATACAGCTACAAAGATCAAGCTGTGTGTTGGTGTTCCTATATGGGTATTGTCGCTTGGCATGGAGAACAAGATAAACTAATTTGCTACATCTTGCCTCAGAGTCATGTTGGTGGGATAACTATTGATCTGGATCAGTTAGTGTCCAATCCTTGTCCTCTAGAGCTACTATCCTGCATGTTTAGGTGTAGCCCCCTTCCAACACACCTGATGGTCATTATCACTCTTCTGCAGAGCTTGATGAGAGGTTTATCATTTGAAACAGGTGTGTTGGAAGAATATAACATTGGAAGCATATAACATGCAGGACAGTAGCTCTCAAGGACCAGGATTGGGCACCCCTGGTCTGTATGAATTCAACACAATAGTCTTGGCTCCACTGGATGGGTTAAAAAGGGATAAAAAACAATGAAGCACATGAATTTACTACAGATTAAATAGTGCAATACATTCATTGTGACTACATTTTGGAATAAAATAAAATAAAATAAAGTTTTTCACTTATGACATCACACAACCATGTATATAACCCTATGCTCTTATATTTTTAAATATTAATTAATATAGTTTTTAGATGTTTTCTATAACCAAGAACATTATGTGTTACCAATCTATCTGTTTGTCTAGGAAGTCTAATATTATTATTAGCCTATCTATTTCTATGACTGTATGTTTTTTTTCTTACCAACTCTGTAAAGCCCTATGAGATTACCTTGTTGTGATTTGGGGCTCTACAAATAAAATTTAATTGAAATGGAAATAAAATTAATATTTTTGTTTTGTTTGTCTGTTTGTTGTTTTAATAGTTTGGGAAAAGCCAGTCTTATTTATCATTATGTTTTGTATTTTACATATTTTAATGACTGTATATTTTGTTTTATGAAACTGATTACATAGATTTATACAAAAGTTCACGGTACTTAGTACTGCAGATACGACTACTACTACTACTACTACTACTACTACTACTACTACTACTACTACTACTACTACTACTGTTACTGTTACTAGTACTACTAATAATAGTAGTAGTAGTAATAGTAGTAGTAGTGACCTGTAGGTGGCGCTATAGTAACAAGAAGGGAAAATTCAACCGGAAGAAAAATACCGAACAAGCCGTCAGATGATACTCGACAGGAACATGGCGGCCTCCGTGAAATGTCATGCCGAACATAGATTGTACATTTCCTGACACAGACGTGAGATTTTTCGTTCATTAAACTCGGTTCTTACAAGCAGGTTATGGTTTGATTTTAATCGAGAGGACAGTGTTAGAAGCGGAAGACATCATGTTGTTGTCCGGCCTGACGGTGGGCTGCAGAAGGGGTTTCAGACAACTCTTCCCTCTCTGTGGTAGATTCTCCACCAACCCTCCTGGAGCCCAGGATGAGACCCAGCAGCACCTGCCTCCCGAGAGCCCCGCTCCGCCCGCTTCCCCCGCGGACAACAAGGAGGACCGGAGACCCAGGAAAGACCCCAGCGACTACTCTGTGTTCCTCTTCCCCGGCCAGGGCAGCCAGTTTGTGGGCATGGGTCGGGGGCTTTTGAAGTACCCTAATGTGAAAGACATGTTTGCAGTGGCCCAAAGGGTCCTCGGGTACGACTTACTGTCCCTGTGCCTGGAGGGACCCGAGGAGGAGCTAATGAAGACTGTCCACTGTCAGCCGGCGGTGTTCGTCACTTCACTGGCAGCAGTGGAGAGGCTCAACCATGTCAACCCCATGGTATGTGGAAAGAGAAGAAGAAGAAGAAGAAGAAGGCACCTGGAGCCTCAAAGCACACATCCGTTCACTCTCCAGACTCCTCACTACCATTCTGTAGCTTTTTTTAATATTTGATGACCAGTATGGCTGCGTTACAGTCTATGACATGAGTTTCAGCAAGAATATATAAAAAAGAAAAAAAAATGCGATGCAAGGTCTATTACAGGTCTATTCTATAGAGTTGAAAATGTTATACCCTCTGAGGATGCTCGAGCTAAAGCATTTTTAAAAAAACTGCTATAAAATCGTCATACATAATTTTTTCTGTATACATCTCTTAACCCATTTCATCTCTACTCAAAATGATCAAATGTTCGATAATTATTCAGGACCACAACCCTTTAAATGCCAGTTTTAGCGCGCGCGCACACACACACACACACACACACACACACATATATATATATATATATATATATATATATATATATATATATATATATATATATATATATTGTTTAATATTGCAGTCTTGAATGTGTCAAAGATAAGCAATAACAATAATTTCAACACAGTATTTTATTTTTTTTTGCATTTCAGGATCTTCATGGTAAAAAATAATAACCATCAGCTTTCACTGAAGCCACTTTTTTCCATCTCAAAAATACTAATGCATTGAAATCAGTGTTGACTTGACATTTCTAGTGTTCCAGCATTACCCCTACATTAAAAATATCAAATTGTTGTGGGGTTGTTTTTGTCATGTATACAAAATGACATATTGAAATTATGAGATTTCTGAAAATGAACTAAGTATACATGCTTAAGTAACTAAAAGCATTATCAGCAAAACACACCAGTTATTGTCCAGAACATTAGTTATTTTCAGTGTTTTATTAAAATTAAAAATGTTATACTACTAGTATTTAATACTAACCGTCATATATTTTCTGCATTTTACTGCTGTAAATACATGTATTGAAAGTTGAACTCATCTTTGTGTTATCATCCCATGAGAATCATGCATCTGTAAGAAGACAACTTTTCATCAGGTAGAGTAATCAGTAATCAAATTCGCAACTTCGTGACTGTATTAAAATCAAAGCCATTTCTATTCAGAGGGAAGTTTAAAAGTATGCCCTTATCCTAATCCTGAAGTTCATCACAAACTTTCAAGGCATCTGGAGAAACAGAACCATAACTGAAGCTGTCAGATAAACCGTGACATAAAAGTCCAATATTTACCATAAGGGGTTAAAAGCAGATACTGATTAAAGTGGAACTGTTGAGTAAAAAAACAAAACAAACAAAAAAAACCCACTGGTATTTGTGAGTAACCACTGATGCTTCTGTCCACAGGCTATTGAGACGTGTGTCGCTGCTGCAGGGTTCAGTGTTGGAGAATTTGCTGCACTGGTCTTTTCTGGAGCTATGGACTTTGCTGAAGGTAAATTGTTAAAAGCAGCAGGTTGAAACCATTGAGTTGGAAGTCTGACCTTATACTCTCGTGTCTTCTAGCTTTGTATGTGGTGAAGGTGCGTGCAGAAGCCATGCAGAAAGCATCAGAGCTGGTTCCTAGTGGAATGCTATCAGTATTTGGCCGCCCTCAGGCTAATTATAAACATGCCTGTCTGTTGGCAAAAGAGCACTGCCTGAGTCTGGGCATCAAGGAGCCTGTCTGCTCTGTGGCCAACTACCTGTTCCCTGATGGTAGGGTCATTGCAGGGCACCAACAGGTACAATACACAGCACTGATCACCATCAGATTGTGTTTTACAATACATCTGGTAAGACCTCTAGTGTATTTAAAGCAGAGCTGTGTTGTGTTTCCAGGCGTTGGATTTCCTTCAGCAGAACTCCTGGCGGTTTCACTTCATGAGGACCAAACCCCTTCCTGTCAGCGGGGCTTTTCACACGAGCCTGATGAAATCGGCCACTGAACCTCTCCGGGAGGTCCTCAGACAGGTGGAGGTTAGTCACCTATTAGTGTTAGGATAAGCATGGCAGTGATAATTGATTCATTGTTCTATAAATTTCTTGCATTATAAATAGGGCTGTCAAATTATTTTAATTTTTTAATCAGATTAGTCATGGTGATGGATTTAATCCTTGTTAATCCATTAATATTGACAGCCCTATTTATAAATAGTGTTAATTAGGCCACATTTATATTTGCTCAAATGGCTGTTGGCCAGATTTGCCTTCATTTGCAAAAAATATACTAAAAAGTAATATTCTCTGAAAGAGCTCCGACACACTGTGTCTGTCTTCAGTCTTTATACTTGTCTCGTCACCTGAACCCGCTTTATCCTCACTAGGGTCACTGGGGGCCTAATCCAGCTACAATAGGTGAAGGCGGGGTACACCCTGTATGAGTCTCCAGTTCATCTCAGGGCTGAACATATATAGACAAACAATCACTCTCATATTCACACCTATGGGGAATTTAGATTAACTAATTAACCTATCAGTGCATGTGTTTGGATGGTGGGAAGGAAACTGGAGTACCTGGAGAAAACCCATGCAGACACAGACATGCAAACTCCACACAGAAAGGTCTGGTGTGGGACTTGAACCAGGGTCCTTCTGTCCGTGAGGCACGAGTACTAACCACTGCACCACCGTGCAAATATAAATGCTGCCTGTTAAATGTTACTCTCTAATGAGATACATTTCAACACCATTCAACTTGTTATATCACTTTATTCAAAGCCTCCAAAGTCATTTGATAAAACAGTTACTTAACCTGCAAGAAATGCTTCATCAATGTAATAGGTTGATTATAAACCAGTTAAAACACCAAAGTTATACATTAAGAGTAACTTTTTAACTGACTGAGTTGGTGTCTGTGAAGTAAAGTTGCTGCTTCTATAAGTGAATTTATAAAATGATTCAAGGCTTCTCATCCCTGTAACAAAAGGCTTTGTTATGACAAATGTTTTTAGGTTCCACAGTAGTGAAGAAATGCCAGAAATCTTTTGAAGCCGACATGTGGCTTTGCTTTGATGTTTTGTGATTTTGTGTCCTTTTCTATTTTTCTATCTGTCCTAGGGATGTCTCTGAACTTCTGTCTCACACACCCACATCTCATTTTAATCCCTTTTCTGGCATTTTATCTTTCGCATTATTGTATAGTATTTATTATTGTTCATGCAACTGATGGAGTTACACTTTAACCTCCTGACAATTGAATTCAAATCATACAAATTTAATATCTTCAGTGACTGTCATCTAACAGGGATATTTCTTGTTCAGATCCGGCGTCCTGAGATCAGGGTGTACTCCAACGTGGATGGCAAATGCTACATGAATTACAACCACATTCGCTGGCAGCTGGTGAATCAACTTCAGTCGCCTGTAAAATGGGAGCAAACTCTGCATGAGATGTATGAGAGGATGCAAGGACAAAAGTTCCCCCATACATATGAAGTGGGTCCTGGAAAACAGCTTGGTGCCACACTTAAGAAGTGTAATAAGAAGGCCTTTAACACATATACGCATGTGGATGTCACTGCTCATGAAGAGTAAAAGTGGAAACTATAGTAGAATGGGCCTCGGTGGTCAGTTATATCCACCAAACTCTAGTGACAGTTCCTAAACTTGGAAAGTCTCAATGTTACTTTGTGTGTTTTTTTTTAATTATGTAAATAAATGAAAGCCTGTTTTGTATTAATGAGATGACAACATTTATTAGTTATGAAGTTTATTTGCATCACATGGAAAAGCACAATATCAGAAACAGAAAGTCCAGCTCCCTTAATTTTATATAAAGCCCAGCTACACATCATTTGTAAAATTTTATCGTCTTAAACTGGCAAGAAACTCATCTGCATACAAAAGACTGCAGGCCAGCAACAGTCATGAGAAACAACTGTGACGTCACATGTCACTGCTACATTACACAATCCTGATCCTCAAATTTAAATAATTTTCAGTTACCTGCACAAAATATTCTTTTAGAAATTGTCCCAGTTTCATCAAGTTTCAAGTGAAGAATGCAATACAGTTAATTAAATACGTATAAAAAGTAAAGTCAAAGTAAACAGCAGGAAAAAAATCACTTAGCTACTAACACTCATTTGCAAACATTTTTTTGGTCAAATATAAAGTGGCCTAAAGACCTGTTTAAGCACATTCAGGCTTTCCTTTCCACCCATAATGCACTGCAAAGAGTCACTGCAGCAACCAGTGCCATTGTCACGAGCGCTCCTCTGGTCCAGTCAGTGCAGGTTACTGGTTTAAAACTGGATACCTGTGAAATTCAGAACCATGAGTCAAACGTGAACTGTTGAGCTACTGTTTAACAACTGCAGCTAAAACATAGAAGCAAGATTAAATGATTTACATGCAATTGATCATTTTTACATGAATCAATATGAAAAACATAGTTGATTGATGTTTGACTTCCCTAAGTGCACAATATTTAGTGCAGCTATTTTCAGTTGGTAATCATTTAAGGAGCTCTTTCTACAAACCATGATTGATTTGCATCTAAAATTTTTTGTCATTAGAAATCAGCCACATTACCCAGGTTGTCCAGGCCTCAGTTCTGAAGATCCTTTGCCCAGATGCAGTGCTGTCTATCCAGGCCTTCACTGCAGCAGGCAAACCCTGGAAGCCCCGTATCTGATTATGAATATCTCTGCAGGAGGAAAATACTGTGTTATATCAGAGGAGAGCCACATGAAATTATACAATTCTGAAAAGGATCAAATATGTAATTGCTTTTACCGAAAGATGGTCCTGGTAAGTGCCTGAGCAGGTCTCAGTATGTGGAAAGCAGTCGGTCTCCAGTTAGGTTGTCTGCTTGTCCACTCCTGATCAAACTGGTCACCCATCACAGCTAACTGACGCCCAATGGCTCTAGCAGTCTGGTCATCGATCCTAACCAGACAGAAAAGAACAGATAGCACAACGAAAGTAATTAATACCACACTACTGCTAATTAAACAATTTTTTGTCGTCACTAAAACAGTAAGATGGCAGGCAATTGTAATTGTAGTTAGTAACTCTGAAAATACAATATTATTTTTGACATTCTGGGCCCACATAGAAACTGGCTTGAGGCACAGTGTGTATGAGCTGGGTGTTTTTGTTAGTATTATAAACACTGGAGTGGGGAAGGCCCTTACCTGAAGTTTACATCAAACGGGGTGCCCACCCCTCCAGGGCCAGCCTGGAGGTAAATGACACGGCTTGGGCGTCTTGTCTGTTCCACCATCTTAGTTTCTGTAAACAGAACATGTAAAAAGCTAATTATTAATACTTGCCTGTATTAGTGAAGGCAGATATAGTTTTATGAGTGCAGTGACACAGATAGTGTGTCCATGGTTTGAAAGGGTTTGTGTATTATCTTTGCATGACTTCCAACATTCAATAAAGAAGCTGTGTAAATAACAAGTCACATGGTCAGGAAAGGCTGAAACTGTGTTACCAGGAAGAAAATCCAGTCTGACAAAACGGGCTTTACCAGGTTGGAAGAGGTGACATCACCTGCTGGATTAAGTCCAAAGGCTGCAGCCTCACTTTACTGTTGATCTTCAACAGTGGACCTTATATTTTCTACTAGGTTAACAAACTGCTAAGAGATCAAAATGGCTTCTCTTCATCAGTCTAATCATGTTTTGGTGTCTTCCTCTCACAATAAGGCCTAAACAAGCTTAACTCTACCCCCACCTTCCCTTGTGCACCTGTTGTCAGTTCTTCTTGAATCTCTGATCATGTGCCTCAATGCAAATATGCCATTTCCATAACTCAAATCAACTAAACTGCTTTTATCTGTCACTGAGCTGACATAAAAATGGTTGAAAGTAATATACATTTTAGCGTAAACGTTTGTATTAAAAATTTAGTTTTACATTGAAATATTGGAGAAAAAGCCTTGTTATGAGTCATAAATATGATTAAAACTTCAAAATATATCCATGGAATATTGGAAATGTTACACTAATAATAAGCTATCAATAAAACCCGTAGTATATTTTAAATAGCCTAATAATAATTTCAATATAACAGTTTTCGAGTGTATTATACAGTCATAACAAAGACATGAAGTCATTCCTCTCACCCAAAGCAAACAAAGGTCATTCTGAAGATCAAATACGTTAGATTACACATTTACATACATTACTAATTTAAAACTAACTAATGACATGCCATCTATTCGGGTCAATACATTTATGTGACATTTAATGTGGTTTTCGACTTCTATATGACATTTAACGACCAGTTAGTTGTCTGTTGATCCTTTCCTCACACAAAAACAGGTGCACGAAAAAAAAAACGAAAGTATATCTTACCGTTTGCGTAGATTAAAATGGACGCCGCCCTGTAATAATAAACGTAAAGACATTATAGTTTCAGTGCATCGTGGATGGATAAATGTGATTTTAGATGTTTTCTTGTACTTACAGCAGCGTCCTTTAATCACGTTGCTTTCAAGTAACTACCACCAAATACTAAAAGCCACGCCTTTACCTGCTTCGGAATATTAACAGGGGGCGACAGGCACATACAAAAACAACACCACAGTCACAACGTCACAAGATCCAGCCTTATTGACTTTTTTTTTGTAAATGTCCCAGGTTGTGTTAACAATACAGCTGTACAGAAAATAACACAAAATAAAACACACAATATTTTTCCCATCTGTTTGGTAAATGAAATGTGATTTTTATTTGCCTACGTAAATGAGACCGAAGTGATGTTATGTAATATGAGAAAAATAAGACTTTACATTTATGGCAATTTAAATGTCAGCAGCCAAACATGATCTTGAATTGTTGCAACAACAAAGGGGCATAATATGTATTCTTAGACTCATGACTAAAATACAAAAAACTAAATAGGTAAAAGGCTGTCTTAAAAACTGTAGGCGGTGGTTAAACTGGGTAAACTAGTATAGTGCTCTTTTCTTTTCAAGTCTGTTTGGTGTTGTTTGTGAAATATTTGCAGCAGTTTAAGCGTACATGTATTTCGTAAAATATATGTAGAAAGTCTCTGAAGGTATTTATTTCTTTATTGTAACATCACCTTGTTTATTTTAGTTTTTTGTTAAATAATTGTCATGTGTTGCTGGAGATTCTCTGGTAAAATTGCCCAAATCTTCAAATGACCAGATCATGCTATTCCGCCCCTTTTGTATCTGACCTATGTCAAGAATGTCACTTAGCCAAAATGACTTTGGTAATTTTATCAGGTTTTTAAAATGGCGGCTGCTTGAAGAAAAAAAGAAAATCTACTCAACCACTCAAGTTATTTCCATTATTCAAGGCTCCTCTCCTCTTGGTAAGTGATGAAGCTTACCATAATATAGGCTACAATACATATTGCAAAGTTATTTAGTCTTTTAGTCAGAATTTTATTCACCAAAGTAACCATATAAAGCTAGCCATGAAGCTAGCTAGCAAAGAGTGGAAAGGCTCCAGACACTGTGGCTGGGTTACAAGTACAAGGATTTGAATACGATATTAATCTAACAACAAGAAAATTATTGAAACGATCCTATTTACATGTTGTAATTGTCTGAGACATAGTGTGGTCATTTGAATTAATTATTTTATTTTGTTAAAAAAAATCATAGTGTGTGCTTTAAAAAAATATTAGTGCCCAGTGATGAAGGGCTAAAGAGAAAAGGGATGAGCTATATCTGCCTCCCCAAAACTATGTTAACTTGAACTGTTTTGTTCTTGGAGTTAAAATTTGCCTCAATCATTTATCCGTCATAAATTGGCAGGCCGTCGTAATTGCCAGGCATTTATATTAGCATTTCAACAGTCATCTATTATCACGACCTTTTTGAGTTTTTATGACTTCATTCAATCCCCCCAAAACATCACTTCAATTAAAAAAATCATTTAAAAAAATGCTCAACTTCAGTATATTTTCAATAAAAAGTATTTGAATGCAACAGTCATCTATTATCACGACCTTTTTGAGTTTTTATGACTTCATTCAATCCCCCCAAAACATCACTTCAATTAAAACAATCATTAAAAATGCTCAACTTCAGTATATTTTCAATAAAAAGTATTTGAATGCAAATATATGAGACCCTCAAATTGTAAATTAACACTTTTTTCTTTGAAGTGGAAAAATGTTTGAAGTAGTTTTTTGTTGTTGTTGTTATTGTTTTTCATTTCATTTGTGAGTTTTTTATATAAAGAAAATTTATTTCTTTGTTAAAGCAACGTTTGTTGAATTGAATAATAAAAGGACATATAAAACAACAAAAAACAACAACTCTACTTTCACAAAGGTCCGGGTAAAAGCCCATAGATGGTTTAACACTGCCCCCTGATGGTAAGAATATGATAACGAACGTGTCTGCCATGACGTCAGCGCGTCCTTGGTTGCTAGGTTATTCTGAAGTACATTACGACGTCTTTTAATGGTCATAGGTTAACTCATACTTGTTTGTAATGTTTACGTTATTTTTAAATAGGGAACTAAGGTTGAATTGTATTAATTATTTCCATTTCAATAACAAAGGCTTTTATTCTGAAGTGGAATTTGGCCGTGGTTTCGTCACTGTCTTCAGTTTGTCGTCGACGCCTGGATCAATAAATGTTACTCGTTAGCAACAATGACATCGCCAAGCCTTTAGCCATGCGTTATTGCTAGATTTAGCCTCTGATGAGGCTCTCAAATGGTCCTCCAGCTGTCCGTTTATCCAAAGACAGTGTAATGAAATTGCATCCCGGGGTGATGTCCGCCCAGCCTCATCCTCTGCACCAGTCCAGGGAGGATTCAGCAGCCTGCTAACTGAGTCAGAC
Source organism: Siphamia tubifer (assembly GCA_020466265.1). Classification (NCBI taxonomy): domain Eukaryota; kingdom Metazoa; phylum Chordata; class Actinopteri; order Kurtiformes; family Apogonidae; genus Siphamia; species Siphamia tubifer. Next base: position 32,643,691 of record CM035794.1, on the reverse strand, counting down.
CGGCTAGCTGATGCTGATGACTGGCTATTTCCTGACATTGATTTGTAGGTATGTGGAGTGTACAAGTCACAGCTGCAATGCAAAAATGCTCTTTCATAGCTTGTATTGTGTGATGTATTTTATAGCTTTCCTGTGTGTTTACCTGTTGTCTTGTTCTCCACCCTAGTGGGAGGCACTATGGCCGGTAAGGTAAAGTGGGTGACAGATATTGAGAAATCAGTGCTCATCAACAACTTTGAGAAGAGGGAATGGATTCAAGTCACAGAAAACGAGGACTGGAATTTCTACTGGTGTGTTTTTCATTTAAATTTTCCCTCCTGATTTACTTCACCCCTGTCTTAAACCTCTTTATGAAAATTCTATTTTATACAATTAAAATGTAGTTATTATTATGGTGATTGCATGCATTATGTTATCATAGTTGTATTTTAATCTGTGCACCTTGGCTTCAGACTGTTTAGGTCACCATAACACAGATTAATTTGCTCTAACATGCAGGATGAGCATCCAGACCATCAGAAATGTATTCAGTGTGGACACCGGCTACCGTTTGTCAGATGACCAGATGGTGAATCACTTTCCCAATCATTATGAGCTGACAAGGAAAGACTTAATGATCAAAAACATCAAGCGCTACCGCAAGGAGCTGGAGAAGGAAGGAAGCCCACTGGCAGAAAAGGATGAGAATGGAAAATACATTTATTTGGGTAATTAGAAGAGTTCTGAGTATCAACTACAGAAGTGTCACAACCTTATTATTATGATTAACAGGGCTAAAAGTTCATTATTTTTTCTGCATTTGTCATAGATTTTGTCCCAGTGACCTTCATGCTTCCTGCTGATTATAATCTGTTTGTGGAGGAATTCCGTAAAAATCCCTCCAGCACCTGGATCATGAAGCCCTGTGGGAAGGCCCAGGGCAAAGGCATCTTCCTCATCAACAAACTGTCCCAGATCAAAAAATGGTCAAGAGACAGCCGCACCTCCACGTAATTTGATATTAAATACTACTTAAATATTTTCCATAAACAACAAACTTGCATAGTTTGCTGATGGTTTGCCTCTCATTTTCTGCCTCCAGGTTTGTAGCAGCATCCAGTGGCAAGGAAGCTTATGTAATTTCACTGTACATTGACAATCCTCTGCTGATAGGAGGGAAGAAGTTTGACCTGCGCCTTTATGTTCTGGTGACAACCTATCGGCCACTTAAATGCTATATGTATGTCTTGAATACATATGGAAAGTTATATTGGATAGTCAAATCATTGATTGTGCTCATTCTTTTGTTACTCAAACACACAATTTCACAATTTTCTTGTATTATGGTGTTAGGAGTATGACTTATGGTTTTACTTGCTCTTTTATACTGTGGGTTTTGATTCTTAGGTATAAGTTGGGCTTCTGTAGGTTCTGCACAGTGAAGTACACACCCAGTACCAGTGAGCTCGACAACATGTTTGTTCACCTTACCAATGTGGCCATCCAAAAACATGGGGTAAGTCTGTTCTATATCTGTTACTAGATACTGTATAACTGATTCTCACTAAAGTGCTCACTGGACAATTACAAATAATTTTGAGATTCTAATACTCCTATAAAACACGATCTGTTTATTGTTTTATTTCTTGGTAAAAAAAATATTTAGTGAAAGTGTGCTCTTTTAACACAGGATGACTACAATCACGTTCACGGAGGCAAATGGACAGTTAGTAATCTTCGTTTGTATTTAGAGAGCACCAGAGGAAAGGAAGTCACAAGTCGTCTGTTTGATCAGATTCACTGGATTGTCGTGCAGTCTCTGAAAGCTGTGGCTGTAAGTGAAAAAGGAAAAAAACACTCACAGAATTATTCAGAACATCAATTTGACAATGATGCTTTCATACATAAACTGGTTTTAATATGTTGTGTATAATAGAAATGTATGTATTAGCCTGTCTCCTGAAGGGGAAGCAAGGCGTATTATTTTTGGTTCAGTTTTGTTTGTTTTTTTAATACTTTAGCAGCAAAAATATTGGTTGAATTCAGACCAAATTTTGTTTATAGATATGCCACTGACCCAGAATAGATGTTTACATACATTTGGACATTTGGGAATACATTTGGGAAAAGATTGGTCAAAGTTCAAATTTCTTATGCTTTTTTAAATGTCTCCCCATTTCCTGACAGTCCGTGAAATATACGTATGTGTGGGGTGCGGTTTGTTGTGACTGACACCACTTCTTCTAAATAGACATTTATGACAAAAAGCAGCATATAAACTCACATGTGTATTAATTGCATAGAACTACTATAACATACATGTGGAAGTGTCTTGTGGTTGTGTTGCTGTTTATAATGTTGCACTTTCAGTAACTCTAGTAGGCTGACAATATTAACCACACAGCTGCACTGAATCATGTGGTTGTGCCTTTTTTAAATCACAGCAGTGTACTTGACTTGATGTACACTTCCCTTTTATCCTGAGTGATCTTATTCACTTCTCCACCAAAGCATCCATGTTTTGTGTTGATAGACTAGTGATGTGTTGTAAACGCATATTTTTGTTGTAATATTTGCTGCTTATTTTTAATATTTTCAGGTTCCTGGCTGAATTGTGATTTGTTGATGGAAGAAATTTCATAATGTATCACAATAATTTAATGGTCAATTCCCCTTACTAATTCTGCATTTTCCTCTGTTTTTTCCTCAGCCTGTAATGAACAATGACAAGCACTGTTTTGAGTGTTATGGGTATGACATTATTATTGATGACAAACTCAAGCCATGGCTTATTGAGGTAAGTTATTTTAGTGAAGGACTGCTAACAGCACAAAGACACTCAGTTTAAACATCTGAAAAGGAGTGACATTTATTTGAAAAAGTTGTGCTTTCTTTGCATAATTCTCAAAAACACCAGCTGCACTGATTACTAAGCCCAGGGATACTTGACATGTTTATACAGTGACTCCGTGTTCCCTTCCCTTGAGTGTTGAACAACTTAAAATGCCCTTGAGGTTGATCTTTATATGTGATAGTTTGGAAGCATGCCTTTCTGTATTCAAGTATGTGTTGGAAGGTGTGTCTTTCAACTGTTCCACTCATTACTTCAGTTGAATAACTGTACTCTGCATTCAATAATCCTTGCAATATAGTTTAAGTAACATTGGTAATGAAACCCTCTGGGTTTTGTAATGTGAAACATAATTTTTTTTTAAACTTTGGGAATAATTTGCTTGTCATATCATGCTGTACTCATTTTCATAGCCGTACAGTGAGTAGCTGGGTTTTCAGGCTAGGTCCAAACTATTTCTGTTCCCAGGCACAAGTGTGATCTATTTTAGTTGACATAAATGTAGTTGTAGAGCGTAAATGGCTCTGACGGGACTGATCAAATGTGTGACACAAACCCATTCGGGAATCGTTTATTCATTGTGTCTGCAACTTTCTGTGTTATAGTACAACAGATATTTCGAATATAATCCAAAGTGACATTATTAAGTGCCATTCAAAGTGTGTTCATGTACACATTTGTTACAACACATCTGCGGCTGTATTTCCTGTCTGACCAGGCTTTATTCTTATGGTGGGGGTATATTAAACATAGACCTCATCTTTCATTTCTTCTGTTCATACATTACTCTGTTCTGCCTAGCATCTATGAATTGTTAATATTACATCTACTAGTCTACTGCTTTTGTTAATATTGTTTAATAAAGTCTTAAAGCCACTCTTTTTAATCTGTGTAATACTTAGGTCAATGCTTCACCCTCACTGACCTCCAGCACAGCTAACGACCGAATTCTCAAGTACAACCTCATCAATGACACTCTTAATATAGTCACGCCCAATGGGGACATCCCAGACTGCCGCTGGAATCGCAGCCCACCCCGAGAGGCCCTGGGCAACTATCAAGTTCTGTGAGTCACCACAATCTGTTTTAGTCATACTCAGACACCCACCAACAACTGAGATACTGACAGTTGCTATAAATAAGATGAGTTTTTTCATTAGACAGTTCGAGTCAGTAGGATATTTCTTTTTTCTGTCTTTATCCCTTCGATAGCTCAGTTGGTAGAGCGGAGGACTGTAGAGGAAATAACAGATATCCTTAGGTCGCTGGTTCAAATCCGGCTCGAAGGAGGTGTTTTTAACTGTCAGGCAAGACTTTACATGTTGTAACATAACTAGCAACAAAATTTTGGCAACCTCTGTATCAACTCTTTTGTACATAGGAAAATCAGAGACCAAGTTAAGGAATTTGTCTGTCGTGATTTGCTTTTACATGGTCTCAACTATGTACACAACATACTAAAGCAAACAATACCCTCACTATTGTCAAAATATCTGCAAGTTAAACTCATGGGGCACTGCTCTGACAAACAGCACTGATCGCTGACTGTTGAAGCCCGTTTGATAACTAGGTTGGTTGACCCTGTCACATTAATTTTTGCATCCCCAAATCAAATCTGCTTGGAAGGACTGAATCTTAGTTGTGTATAATTATTCTACATTAAGATTTTTCACATTAAAAAAATCCTAATTTTATGAACACTACATACCATGTCTTAAAGATTTTGGAAAAAATATAATAATACCTCCACCACCTTCAAAATGTCTTAGGCAATATATTTAATGTTGTATCATCTGGTTACAAAAAAAGGATTGGCGATGATGGTGATGGGAGTGGGAAAACAAGCCATCAGTTGACTGCATCTGACGTAGAGGGTTGTAACTTATTAACTAGCAACAAAAGGTCTTCTGTAAATTTTCAGGCCAACAAAATTTGTTATGTTGTTGTTGTTGGGGGGGGGGTTATGTGAGTGAACTACTGATTTTTTAATTTTTAGTTTTAGTTTTTTCTTCCTTTGATGGCTCAGTTCGAAAAGCTGTAGTGTATCGTAGGGTCAGGTTATAACCAAACCTCATCCAGAAACCTTCTGAACAGAAAGGGGAAATTAAGAAAAATTCAGAAAGGCAGTATATCTGTAAGTGATCACTGGCTAGGATTATCATTGTACAAGAATGTGCATCATTTTCTAATTCAAAATTTGCCTTTAAACTATCAACAGCAGCTCTTGTGATATTTAAACCATAAATGCTATGGTGTTGTTTGGTGAAAGATTCACTGCCTTAAGCCACACTGTGAAGATCCCACTCTTTCAGGTATCATGGATTTGAAAGGGATTATTTCATGTAGTCCTATAACTGAACTTTATGTCTAATCCACACTGCGTCATTGGTATGACAGATTAATACTCTGAGAGCTCACTAGCAGTGACTGGGGATATATTTATTTATTTTTAGTACTACTCTTCTTTTTTCTAATTGCGCTAAGATTTTGATATGTGTCTATTCATACAATTTGTCATTAAGAACTGAACACCTGTGCACTATGTCCTGAAAAACAAGACGGAGATTTTGATTCAAAACAAAACAAAATCTGTTAATGTCTGCTGTAGCAGCCGGTAAAAATACTTTTTTTGTCATGTGAAGTTGGCTGTTGTACCCCTTCGATAGCTCAGTTGGTAGAGCGGAGGACTGTAGAGGAAATAACAGACATCCTTAGGTCGCTGGTTCAAATCCGGCTCGAAGGAGAACTTTTAGTTGTAATGCTTCCTTTGTTCTCAGGGGGCATCGTGAGAATGGATGAGAAGCCGAAACAAAACTCTAACCTTAAAACTCTCATTTTAAGGTTAGATGTTAAAATATGTGGTTTGTTAGGTTAAGGTCAAATGGTTCAGTATTGATTCTTAGGACTGCAGTGAGAGAATCACATACCATTATTTTGTGGGTCATATCTGGACTACAACAGCAATGTTGTATTAACTGTGGAAGTTAATAGTACCTGAAAACGAAGACGCCATTACACTGTGAATGGATGTAACTTATTAACTCACACTCAAAGTAACTTTTTAACAGATACAAGCTTCTTATGTCAATCCAGATCTACAGTATAGCTTTTAAACACAATTATTTTATAATAAAACCCCTTTGAGAGCTGATAAACAGAGAAAGGATTTATTTTATTCATTTATGCATTTTCACTGTGTACTGCCATCTTAAATTGAAAAGTACTCTGCCGATACTGTATACAATTTCTGCAAAATACAGTTTAAGATAAATAGAAACCTAGTTTTAGAAGGGTACATTTAGGACTGTTTTTCATCTGCTTAATGTAGGGGTTGATACTTCATGGTTACACTGTAATAATTTTGTTTGCCATTGTAACACTTTGTGTAACCATAATGATTGGGTCAAAGACTTGTCGCTCAGTTTTCATTTGCCAAGAGATTCACTTTCAAGCTGGATTTGAATTTAAGAATATAGTTGTCCACTCTACCAACTGAGCCATCAAAGGGGGAGAGATAATGGAATTCCATAGGTCCACAGGTCACACTGGTTGTCGAGTTACTTCAGAGACCAATGAGCCGTTCTCAGCTGCTGTTACCATCTCCTACTGTTAAAAGTTTCTCCTTCGAGCCGGATTTGAACCAGCGACCTAAGGATTCCTAGTTTGTCCACTACAGTCCTCCGCTCTACCAACTGAGCTATCGAAGGGGTGAGGCAATCTAATTTCCATGGGTCTGTAGGTCTAGAGATCCCTCTGGTTGTTGAGTTACTTCAGAGACCAATGAGCCATATGTTACATTTTGAAGAAAGGTCTACTACCTATTATTAGGAAAATTCTACAGTGGGATATAATATTATAGTTGTGCTTGTTTCAAAAGACCAAACATAGGCTTCCCTTTTTAATTACTGTAGCAGACCTATCAGCAGGACAAATGCAAAACTAACTTTCTTTATGGATTATCAGCTGCTTTTACAAAGTGTTGTGACAAACCTTACTGTCTCACCTTGAGATCTAGTTAGTAAGTTACAATCACATAATGGCAAATAGTAATATTGTTCTAAGCTGCTGTTACCATCTACTACTGTCAAAAGCTACTCCTTCGAGCCAGATTTGAACCAGCGACCTAAGGATTCCTAGCTTAGCCACTACAGTCCTCCGCTCTACCAACTGAGCTATCGAAGGGGTGAAGAGCTTGAAGAGCCCACCACATGCCACCAGTTCGCAGTACAGCCACAGTGCCCACCAGAACGGCCAATCCAGCTCAGGAACTTCTGGAGCTGCCCCCCCCCACCCCTCCACCCGACCTGCCCAATCACACACCCTTCCCCGAGGGGGCCAATGGCGCCCACCAGAACGGCCAATCCAGCTCAGGAACCTCTGGAGCTGCCCCCCCCCCCCCATCTCCTCTCCTCTTCCCTCCTTCCCTCCCTGTTTCCCTCCTCAGGCTTCCAAAATACTGATATGTGCTTGTTCCTGAGGATTTGCGCACGCTGGACAGCAACAGTTTGAGTGTTGCCGTTTTAACTGGAGCTTGAGGCGGCAACGGTGGCCGGCAAATGATAGTTTAGTTTGATAGACATATTATCATTCAATCAGGCCATATAAACAGTGGAAAAGATGGTTTATTCACCAGCTGAACACTATAGACCCCAGGTATGTTTTAAAACTATAATAACAGCTGGCACTTTCAATTCAAGGAGGGAAATAGGCATGACTTTTGTTAAGGTTTTGATATAATGAAACCAAAATGTATATTGAGCTTTCTCTGTCATCTGTAGTTATTGTTTTCTTTAAAAATTTTGGGGGAAAAAAAATCTGAGATTTTATTTTTAAGCCACAACGCCCAGCCCTAGCATGTTTTGTACATAGCAAATCCATGGAAAAACAAACCTATGGAACAGAAATCCCTTCACGTGCTGTCTGGTGTTTTTACTACACTACTTGTGTTTCATCGTCTTGACTCTGCTTCCTTTATATGTGTTGCCAGGTATGATGAAGAGCAGGCGCAGAGTGAAAACACAGACCGTGACCTGCGGAGCCGCTCGGGTCAGTCCCTGGGGTCAAAGGGCAGCAAGGGGAGTGCAGGCGTTCGCCCTGTGGCTGCCACCTGGAAATGAGGTGGTACTGCGGTGGTATTACTGTGTACAGTGGGACAAACAGACCATGTTTCCCTCCTATCAAGTGGAGGAGTGCTTGGTCAGGGCATATTTCAATGACTGAAGGACAGGGGGCACCAACCCTCTGCAGGAAAAGAGAAAAATCTACAATATGGTCAAATGTGAAGACCTCTGGGCCATTTGAATGAATGGGTAATACAAAACTATGTTAGTTAAAATAGAATCAGAGCCATTTTAATTCAGAAACCCAATATCATTTGGAGTGTCACCAATTCAGTGTGAGCACTACACAAAAAAGAAAAACTCCCATAAACAGACATGAGGAAAACCAATTAATGTGACACTGGAGGTTAAATTTGGAAGTGCAGAAGGAGCCATATGTATGAAAATGGCCGTTACAGAAAATAGAAAAAAATATTCCAACAAAATGGGAGCAACAGTGATTACAAGAACCTAATCTATGCATGATTTCTGACTACTGACACTTTACATTGATGCGGTCCCATCGGTGCTAACAAGAAGGCGCTCTGTGAGATTAAAGATGTAAAGAACTAAAAACAATGAGAAGTATAGAGGTATAACTTACTGATAGGCTGTTGGCACAGGATTAACAGTAGTAAATGTCTGTATATAGAGCCCAAAATAAAATTTATTAAAGTTTTTATATATTAATTCTAAGTATGTACATGCAGTGGGTTACAGTAAGATTGATTGTACTTAATTGTGAACCCTATTGCACTTTGTTTCTTACTTTAACACCTCATGTTGCATTTTGACAGCTGACCTGATAAATATGCTCCTTAATTTAAAATCATACCTTGTTGGTATATTGTGCTATCAGGTGTTTTTCTGCTATTTCATTACAAATGATACAGGAGAAATTGCAGTAGTTTACTTAAAAATTCTGTTAATTATCAGGTAAATTTAGTTGCCTTTAAAAAAGGGTTGTTTTATTTGCCAGTGCATCTAGCATTAAAATAGATTTTATGATGTATCTTATTTGCCTTAACACATCAGCCCTCCTAGTTTGGTCACTAATCATTGTCACATTTCAATGTTCTTGCTGAAACAATATTATTCAACCATGCACTGCTATAAAGCCCATTTTGTTAAAGCTTTTATATACACAAATGTTTGATTCTTGCTTTGAAACAACGAACAGGAGAATGCACTACTTATATTGTAAAAGGCTTCTCTTGTGTTCTTATCTTCATGCCTTTTAACAATTCCAATCCCATCTAGAATGTCTGTTTTTGTTCTAGTCTCTTTTCTGTTGTAAAATGCCCTGTTTCCTTTGATGGACCTAATCTGTCTGGATTTAAGATTATTCAAAAATCAACCCTGTAAAAGTCAAAAGACTTACACTCATAATGTTCTTGCTTATAACATGGCAGTAAACTTGATCTCAGTATGGCACAGTTTGCTAATCTTGAAATTTTGAAACCACCACGAGCATCCTGCTGTTTCCTCCTTGACACAGGTGGTGCTAAAACTGCAGAATAACGTTTTGATTCACCATAGACACACTGATCTTTGATTACTGACCAAATCTCTGCAGTTACATTCCCTCTGTTCCTTTCTATATAACTATCTGATTGTGTCTACAAAAAAGACAAAACATTGTTAAAATTAAGGATTATTATTGTTAGAAATTCATTGTCATAATTAAGTTCTATTTTGCTTTAAATAAAAATACATGCTCATTTTAAAAGCAACATGAACAACATTTGTTTTTAATGGTTTGTGTGTATTACCCTTCAAAAATGTTTTCTTATTAACACTGTTTTCTGATGTTTAATAACAAAAATAGAAGAACCTTTTTGTCATGTCTTGAAGGCTGCCTCTGCATATGTTGAATATGTTGACAGTAGATACTGTACTGTCTGTGATGGGTTGCACTGCACAATACAGTATTTCTACTCAAGGACTTCTGAAGGAGTCTGGATTTTATTGGAAGTGATAGAATAATATTGAGAAACATGGCTACTTTAATTATATAAACACCTTTTTACCTTCTACTTCAATTACTCTGTATTTACAAAGCCAAATTACCAAAATTATGTAGTGAAAATCAAAACAAAAAAATTCTCTTAAAGGTACTGTTCAGAGTTTAAATGTCTTGGACATAGACACATAGACTGGTTGACAGCTAAATCATCATATTTTGACATTTTTAAGTAGTTTGAGACAACAGAACCATTTGTCATATTGATAATGAAGCCTTGGCATATTTCCATAACCCCTGGAAATTCCAACACTTGGAAAACTGGGAAGCATTATTACCATTAATATGCCACAGGATGGAGTAACTAGAAGATTTTGGGGGATATGACATCAGACAGCCACTCCTCTCTGCAATGTGAGTGAAGTCAACAACGTTAAATAGCTCAGAAATTCCAAAATAAATGCTTTGTCTGTCAAGTCCAGTACTAAGTGGCACTGTTCCTTCTATAGGTTTAATACTTTTAAATAAATAGTACATATTGTTTTACTGACTTTGAGTAGACCTCTAATTTAAAACATTAAATGTCAAGTCAAGATAGTGTTCGTAAAATATATTGCCGTTTACACATGTATTGGAAAAAGGAATATGATTAGTCCTTATCGTTGAAATTGTATTGCATAATACAACTATTGTTCGCCATTAGGTTTATTTTGGAAGCACTAACCGGAAGTGCCGCGCTGCACGGTGTGTAACTGACAGTGGTGTTGGTCGGTCGGTGCCGCTGCTGAGCAGAAAAAAAGAAAGACGGGTCAAAGATTTGTAAAGTGGAACTACGAAGTCATTTAAAACTTAAGTTACCCATTGACTTTTAAGCGGAATAAACCTGTTGCAGGTAAGTTTGTGCTGAGAATTTTACATTCTACCTACAAACTTTTTAGCGTAAGGGATATGGCTAATTCGCTAACATTGGAGCTCGAGGCTAACGTTGAAGTGAAGTTACTTCCCAATGGGAGGAGGTTAGTACTGGTGGTTATCCACACTTAAATTGTGTAATTTGCGTAGTTTTA
>CM035794.1:32465232-32627732 GCA_020466265.1 Siphamia tubifer | reverse complement strand
ATTGTTGTCCTTGAGAGGACATATTCTGGTCAGCTGTGCTTAAAGGGACAGTTCACTATTTTTCCACATGAATCTGTATGGGATCAGCGTCTTTACTCCTGTGCCCCCGCAGTGACTTACCTCTGACAGTGTCCTGTAAGTTGAGTTGTGGTCACAAATTACTGTAAAAAATAGTGAACTATCCCTCCCTTTAATGTGGAGCTTGGTGGTGATGCACCCATCTAGACTTGTATTATCCCAGGAGATAAGAAACAATCCTTCAAACTGTTATGTTTTACTGTTGTTGTCTTTTACATTTGATACACACCAGCTAAGAACATGTGGATTTCTATTACCATCACTGCACATGTTGAATTCTGTCATGCTTGTGCTGTCAGTTAAGATTCTCTTGAGCAGCATTCAGTTTAAGACTTGCCATATTAAGAATTGATATTTGCGGCCTCTCCATATGTCCCTTCTAGGGCTGCAGCAGTTATTGGCGAGTGGAAAAACATGGACAGGTGTTAGCCAAAAGAAACTCAGACCAGAGGAAACACTGGTCAGAATGATATGTGATTTATTTAGTCACATAATCATTTCTTCAGCTTTTTAGCTTCCATACTCACTTCTATCTGAGATTGTTTCTGAAGTAATTAGACTATCAATGCATAAATGTTCATCATGCAAATGTGGATTTAATCCAATAGAAACCATCAGACTTTTACACTGTAAGCATTCAGTACATGTTTTGTGTGCCTGGGTTAAAGTTACATATTTGTATTGGGACCAACTGTTTAAAGCCCAAAGATCATTATTTGGTGCCTTACTGTGCACCTAGTCCATGGAAAATCACTAGGTTAAAATCAAATGGAAAAAGGTAGTTGAAATATTTCCATAAGACAGAAGTAAAATGTAACTTCATTGGCAGGAAAGAAATATATTGCAAATGTAATAACATAGTATATCATAATACAATAATGCAAAATAAAGCATGTCTGTGATGAATAATAATGAGATGCATCACTGTGAAATTTTACAGTAGGAGATCTACCTTGAGATTAATTTTTTTTTTGTTTGCCTTTTGGGTTGATTTGCTTATATTGTTATCTAAGACACATCCCAAATGCTGCTCTTGCTTCATTTTAGAAGTTTAAAAAATATTTTATCTGTTCAATATATATATATATATATATATATATATATATTTTTTTTTTTTTTTTTTTTTTTTTTTTTTTTTTTTTGAGGGGGGGGGTGTCCAGGAAGCAAGAGTGTTTAGACATTAACCCATATGCAGTCAGATTTTACTTGAATCAGACAAATTGCTTTATTGAAAGTTAGAAAGTATTAGATACAAAAAGTAACTCAGTTTTATTCTGTGTGTGCACACGCTTGTATTCCTGTCTTTATTTGGGGCATGAATATGTTTATACAGTCACATCATGGGGACTGCTGTCACTATGGGGACCAAAATTCAGGTCCCCACAACGGTTTTATTTATACATATATATATATATATATATATATATATATATATATATATATATATATATATATATATATATATATATATATATATATATATATATATATATATATATATATATATATATATATATATATATAGTGTGTGTGTATATTTTTTTAATTATTTATTTATGTCAAAAACATATTAGTATTATTTATGGTTTTTATTTATTTTTTTAATATTCAATTTTTTTTTATTTTTAGTTTATTAAAAAAGTGCATACACTCACTACCCAATGTCTACTTTATTACAAACTTGGTCCTCATAAGTCATGTAAATGTGTGTGTGTGTGTGTGTTCATGTTCTGGATATTCATGCACTGTAATGTAAAAAAAATACAAAGCCGTTGAATTAAAATATTGTGTGTGGAAGTAATAAAGTCATCTGGTGTTCTATAGAAATAAATGGCAGACAACATCTGTTTGTGTGTATATAGTTCAGTGTGTGGCTGTTTGACTGACCTGATTGTAAACCACAAACACAGTCAAGGGAGGATTGTTCATGTGCCCCCGCGGTCTGTGTTGACCACAATACTGCCCTCTGTACCAGTCTGGCCTGGAGGGTATGGGCCACTGACCATTGACCAACACACATACAAACAGACTGAGCAGTAGCTCTTATCCTCACTCTGTCTCACCCTCTGAAAGAGGCCCTGTTCACAGCTGGCACTGAAATACATCTGATGTGATCAGATCAGACATCTACAAAGATATTAGAGATGGGAATTACATCAGGCTTTATAGATAGGCTAGTTAAATGACAGACGTTTCAAGTATATGAAAGACTGATACAGACTTTTATGGTCTTGTTTGCTCTTACTTTATAGTTTGTGCTTGAAGCTCCAGTAAATGCCAGAATTACTAAATAAGTGAAGCCAGAATATGTCAAGTGTGGGAGATACCATGTTTGGTATAAAAGTTATGAGTTTGTGAAGTGGATACATGAACTGTTTTTTTTTTATCTCCCTCATCTGATAAGACCTGTAACTGCCGAACATTTTTAACTTTTCAAATTAAATGTCCAGCTATCTCGATATGTGTATTTTGTTATTTATAAGGTTAACTTGACTAGTTTTCAGTTCAGTAGTTAAAGTTGATAATCAAGTGAAAGATGGTTAATTTCAGACATACTTATCAGAATGAATTTTTTTAGGGAATGGGGCATGGGTGATATCCTCTAATAATTTTATTATCAGTTTATTTCAGTCTTCAAATTCGTCCCCACAAAGAATATACTGCACTTCTTGAAATACAAAAACAGACAACTAAAGCTCTGTAGTTTTGCATACATTGTGTGTTTGTAGGACAGGAGCATACAATTTCACCTAAAATGCTTGATCACTTGTCTGCTGCCACTAAATATTTTTCAATTGTGAAAATAAATGACAAAATTACAAAGTGGTAAAACTCAACTTGAATGTTCAATGTATTGCTGGTCTAAATGTCAGCAAAAAATGTCTACGTTCTATAATGAAGTACATTGTAATGTCACTACTTTCTTTTTTTTAATTCACTATCTCCATACCATCTAAATATTTAGCCCACCCCCTGAAAGGGGAGAGGGGTAATGTTTTTGGTTCTATTTATTACTTCCGCCAAGGAGGTTATGTTTTGCCAGCGTTTATTGGTTTGTCTGTCTGTTTACAACATAACTCAAAAAGTTATGGATGGATTTCGATGAAACTTGTGAACGACACAAGGACCAATCAATCAGATTTCTATGAAGATATGGAAGAGATTCTGGATCACTTCGAAATGTATTCTCCATTTACTGCAATGTAAATTTTCAAAGTGATCCAGAATCCAAGATCTCTTCTGGATCTTCACCAAAATCTAATCGATTGGTTGTTGTGTCATTCTGAAGCTATCATGAAAGTTTAATCAAAATCCATCCATAACCTTTTGAGTTATGTTGTACAAAGACAGACCGACAGATAAATGCAGGCAAAAACATAACCTCCTTGGCTGACCTCCCTTAATTCGGGGGGAGGGAGATCTGCTTTGGCAGAGGTCTGCGCTCTCAGAGTGCTTTTCTAATTTATTTATTTATTTTTGTTCTGTTTGTCAGCAACCTTACGCAAAACCTACCAGTCCAATTTCCATGAAATTTTCAGGAAAGGTGCAAGGTGGTCCACAATAGATCCCATTAAATTTTGATGATCGTAGGTCAAATGTGACAGCCACAGTCACCAACAATGTGTTTTCACAATGATAAGAGATAGGGCAAATCAGGTAAAATGTGTGTGAAGGGGCAAGGTTTGTTGTGCCTGGCACTCCTTGTTGTTTTTTGAATTGGGATTATAGACCAGTCTTTTTGTACTACACAAGGACAGTTCTTTTAAATAATACATTTTGCAGTGCTACTGAACAATCAACCATCTTCCTCTAAAGTGAGCAAATAAGTTTTCCCATAGAGTCATTTAATCATGAATAGTAAGGTCTGAACTCGTGGTCATTTGAGATGGATTTGCATTTTGATTTCAGGTGTCAACTGCAGACTACCTCAGCTGGATGTAGGCACAGCCTGCATATATTTGGTTACAAGACACTAGAGCTGAACAGACCAGTCAAGCTTTACAGAGACAAGATGAGAGGCTGATGGAGAGTGGAGGAAGGGGATGGAGGAGAGGAATGAGGGGATGAATAAAGAGAGACTGTTTAAGGGGCTGTTGAGTCTGAAATGATGGACGGGAGGAGAGAAGAGGCGGGAGAGGGGGACCACAGAGGCCTGTCTGTCGAACTAGTCAGAAGGAAACGGAAGCTTCCCGCCGTGTGTCTGTTGATGTTTTTTTTTTTCTTTTTCATTCTAACTCACGCAGAAACTGAGCCTCTGTACACCAGTAGCCACTGTGGGTTCACTTGATTGTGGGTTGTGTTGGGTTATAGAAGTGGATGAAAACACCCACCTGCTACTTAGATTATCGAACCAGATCACACACTTTTACTCCTCTATCATATTATTCAAGTCTTATCCGAGGGTGATACCGAGTAGTTTCTGAGGAATGTTGTTGTGACAGAATTATAAAGATGGCTTAGTGTCGCCTACAGCTTTTGGTTTCACAGTTCACAGACTAAGGTTACATGTGTGCAAGACTGAATAAAGGATGTTGTCTTTACTGTGTCTGTTGAAGTGTTTTGTGAACAGTTTATTACCCTACCCCCCAGAAGGAGAGGCAAGGAGTATTGTTTTGATTAATTTTTTTTGTTTGTTTACCCATTTGTCTGTCAGCAACTACACAATAACTACTGGATCAACTTCCATGGAATTTTAAAGGAGTCATTCCATGGTGATTTCATTAATATTGCTGTGTTCTCCATTGTTAATGAATGTATTGTGTGTTAGTTCTATTTAAAAAAAAACTTCCGGATTGCTTTGTTTCCAGCTGTTTTTTGGAAGGTAAAGAAATGACTTGAGGTCGAACAACAGAGTTTACCGGTACTTCCGCATACATGTACATGACGCGGTCATGAGACATCTCTGATTGGCTCATAATGCGTGAAGGAACACTCCCCCCTCCCCTCTGGCTCTGTGTGTGTGTTTACCATCCCAGAGTAGCATCCAGCTAGGTTTAGTGTTGTCACTTGTTTTGAAAATGTGCCTAGGGGAAAAAAACTGAGGTTTTATTTCCACAGAGAGCATGTGAACCAGATTGATCCGCCATTTTCTTCAAGAAGCTACTGTGGCACCGTCTTCTCTTGTAGATGCTAATGCTACTTCAGATTCACTGCAATTGGGGATGGGTTTAACCCCACATGGGTGATGCCAATGTCCTTGTGACGTGTGGTGGACAGGCTTTTTCTGAGTGGCTTGTTTCTCTTGTTGTTTTCTGTGAATGTGGTATGCAGCCAGTGGAGGTGACAAACCATTTTCAAAGACACCATGTGTTAGGACTCGGGGTGACCCATCAGATTCCAAAAAGGAGCCTAGAAAAGTCGTTTTCAGCGGAATGACCCCTTTAAACAAATGTGTGAGGTGGTCTAGAATAGATCTCATTAAATTTTGGTGACTGTATCTTAAAGGTCTAGGTCATCAAAAAGGTGTTTTTGACTTTCCTTTTCATTCCTGTATACTCAATTTTGCAGATAGTTTCTTTTTGCTCTCACTGTTAGGCCTTGACATCAGAACCTTGAAGGCCAAAATTGAAGACTCTAGGTCAGGAGTGTCAAACCCATTTTAGTCCAGGGGCCGCATTCAGCTAAATTTGATTTGAAGTGGGCCAAACCAGTAAAAAAAAATAACATAATATATAAATAAACTTTTCTCTCAGTTTTAGAGCAAAAAAGTACAATTATTCTTTTTTTTATTTTTTTTATTTTTTTTTACAAAACCAAACAATTTTAGGCTTTAGTTTTATCATTTACACATATACATTCTAATTTACAGATCACAGTGGATCTACAGATACACAAAATATTTAGTAATAGGTGGAATATTATTAAAATTGTACTTATCTTCATATTGTTCATATTTTTTCTGATTATTGAGATTTTTTGTGAAATTATACTTTGTTTTAGTGTCACTAAATGAAAAAAAATTTACATTTACAAAGATAATTTTTTTTATTTGTGTATATTTATAGGTTATTGTGAAGCTGAATTGGTCTGAATGTGGACCATGAACTAAAATGATTTATATCTTAGTGTAATTTTTACATTTAATACATTATCTCCAAAGGGTCAGATTGGACCATTAGATGGGCCGGATTTGGCCCCCGGGCAGGCTGCGTGTTTGACACCTCTGCTCTAGGTCATAGGTCAAGGTCAGAACTTTTTAACTATTCATCTTAAAGACTTCCAATGAGCACCAAAATGCTCGTCTTTCAATTCTGGATCTTGTGTATATAGATTTTGATCTATTGTTGACTCAAGAGGTCAGGGGTCACTTGGTCAGTGCCTAAAAAACTAAAATAGACTATAACAGAAAAAGGAGTGGAGATAGAGATCTAGTTACTATTATTGACAGGTCTGAAACCTGACATGAGCTTTAAAATGCTTTCATGACCTTTGACTTCAAGTGACCTTCAACAGTCATGTGATTTTAAATGGTCATAACTCTAAGAACAGTTGTGATAAGTATTTGGTTAATATTGTTGCCTGATAAGAAACTACATGCAGGCTCCAAAATGGCATAATGACCTTTGACCTTGAACAACCTTGAAAGATCGAACTCATAGTTTCACGTTTTGAGAGGGAGATGTTTCTTAAGAGCTAAAACATTGGAACCACTTGTTGAAAGTCAAGTCTTGAAATGTCTTCCTGAAAAAGTGTTAATGGATGATCAAATCTGCAGTTTCCTGTTTTGTATTTAATGGAGCATGTGTGTTGTGTTAATGTGTTATATGGCCTTTACTCTCTTTCTAGGCCCTACACACTTGAGTGTAAATTAGGGCAGCAGTGATGTCAGGCTCCTATGATGACTCAATGATTGATGTCTCCAGTGATAGTTTCTGGGAGGTGAGTTGAGATAAATTAATTATCGTTGAATTACCTTCAATCACAATTTGCAGTTTTTCTGTCCTGCTTACTACAGAGTCAACTTGTAGGCCTTTAAGGAAAACTAGTGTAGTCCAGACAAATACTGTTACTGTGTCTTTCTTTCCATCTGCCTTTTCCGTGTGTGTCCCTGTTGCTAGGTTGGAAACTATAAGCGTACAGTGAAGCGGGTAGATGATGGCAACAGACTCTGTAACGATCTCATGAACTGTCTTCATGAAAGAGCACGCATTGAAAAGGCCTATGCACAGCAGCTCACAGAATGGGGCAAGCGGTGGCGGCAACTCATAGAGAAAGGTTTGTACAGTAGATGCACATAGTGATGTTTTCATAGTCATCATTTATTAGCAGTTGACAAAATTGTGAAATGTTAAAATGAATAAGAACACCAGCAGCAGTGAAATTGACATTTAGGTTGAATATTAAACTGATTGAAATTAATATATATATATAATTTTCCTACACATTGTTGGTGCTATTACAAAAAACAGAATCGGAACAACAGCAATGGCAAAAAGCCATGTGCTCCATGATAACAACTGAAGTATACATAGGAGTTGGCAGCCTCACAGATAGCCTGAAGAGTTGAAAACCTAATTAGAGTAGCACACTGACACGAATGTACTCAGACTCTCTAAATGCAGCAGTATCTAAAGCTCCCCAACATGTATTCTTTAACCTACAAATCTAATAATCCAGATGTGTATAATAACTGTGAACAAAAACAATCCACACTTGATTAGGTGGACCATAGTCATTCTTCTATATGTTCCTCAGCATAAGATACATGTTCCCAAGATGTTTTTTTCTTAACTTGGAAAGAGTGTTAGTCCATCCCAGATACCAGTATTAACACAAAGATCAAATTATTGAAAACTATCAGGAAAAGTTTTTCTTTCTGTAGGAGAGCCATTACTTCATTAGAACATCAACATTTATAAACATCTCTTATTTTTATTTCACACATGGGACCTTTTTAAATCATAAATTATGTAAATCCCTCAAGGTATGACTTCAGTATTCATTAAGTCATGCATAACTTTCATCTCAGGCCCTCAGTATGGTACATTGGAGAGGGCATGGTCCGCTCTGTGCACAGAGGCAGAGAAGGTCAGTGAACTCCACATGGAAGTGAAAGCAGCGCTGATGGGAGAAGACTACGAGAAGCTGAAGAACTGGCAGAGGGATGCCTACCACAAACAGATGATTGGCGGATTCAAAGAGACTAAAGAGGCTGATGATGGCTTCCGCAAGGCTCAGAAACCCTGGGCAAAGAAACTTAAAGAGGTAGGTTTTCATACTACTCAAAATTTGACATGGTAATGAGATTTTGTAGAATTATAACATGTTGTCGTGATTTAAAATAACTTCCATTTTCCGTAAACAACAAGCAACTCATGTTCTTTCTCCAGGTCAAAGCCATAACTATTAATTTTTCCCTTCAGTTCACATGATTACATGGAACTGACAAAGCCTTGTTATGCTTTGTCTCCATGACTACCTGTTAAGTGAAACAGCAACAGATCTGATGTACGCATGTTATATGTGTTTCTCTTGATGGAGAAACTTTTGTGAAATATCATTCAGTGTGTCAAAATGACAGCCAGTTCTCTTGAAAAGAAACAAAACCGTCCTGGCTTAGAACAACATCTGGTTCAAAACCGGGTCAATTTATTTCGTGCTACCACTGTCATTTTTGACAATCTGTTTACTTGACAGCTCGCACATTCCTTTTCTTCTATACAGACTGCATGTGCACACTTTTCTTGTTTCAAAGCCTCTTAATGTTTTGTAACGTCTTAGTTTTTTGTCCTCACATCCTGTGTGTGTGACGTCACTGTGGGGTGGTGACATTCTGGCCTCACCACTGACAACGGAGAGAACAATAGTGTATTTACCACAGTGATTTATTGATTGACTAGACAGAGAGGGACAGGCAGCAGAGGACTGAGAGGAAATGAGGCTAATTAACTAGTCTAGAAAATGAGTAGCTGTCATGGATGATATGAGCAGGATGTCAATATACACAGAATCACATGCAGTGACATGTTAAACCGCAAGCAGTACTATTTCTTCAGACTTGTACTCCTCCTTTAGTCAAGTTTTCTTTTTTTTGTACACAAACAAATTGAAAAACATGATAGGGATGAGGATGGGCTGATGTGTGTCTGTTTTTAGTGTCCCTACTTATGACCACATGATTCAGACAATAGGGGCATGTCCTCATTGGCCTTGGGCCAAATTATTCAGGGTAGTGCCTAAGTAAACCATAATGAATGAGTTACTTCCTTATTTCTCTTGTGTTGAACTTTATAACCATTGTGGTGGTGATTTTCTCTGCTTGTCATAAATCTATCTTTAGGTGTCAGCCAGTGTATTTATTTAATTCAAAATTAACATGGTCAGGGAAATTATTAAGTGTTTCCAAATAGAAAATTGTTGTGAAAGCCCTGAATATAATTCAAACAGGATATTACATTGAGTCATAAAGTTTGATCAACCTCTAGTTGGTCTGATGAGTGCCCAACATTTTGGGAG
The DNA here is from genome assembly GCA_020466265.1 of Siphamia tubifer. Lineage (NCBI taxonomy): Eukaryota > Metazoa > Chordata > Actinopteri > Kurtiformes > Apogonidae > Siphamia > Siphamia tubifer. The sequence continues at coordinate 32,618,198 of CM035794.1, read as the reverse complement.
CAGGTGGATATGTATAGAGAGTTGATAGCTTTGGAAGTTATTTTCATGGATCAAAAATGCTGACTTATTTTCATCTTAAATCCATATAATGTCAAGGTCTTTTATTGTTATTAAATTATTATTCTTAAATCTTCCTTTGGAAACCTGACATGACACATCTGCACACTGTGAAGTCAAAACAAGTTTACTTTACTGTCTTTAGGTATAGTGACTATAGATGTCGGGGTTCCCATAGGGTGTTAATAAGTCTTGACAAATCTGCATTGAATACCTTAAAAATGTCTTTAAAAGATATTACATTTGATGTGGTTGGTCTTAAACTTGCTGGCTATATATTGGTCAAATGTGTCTGTTAAATGTCCAAGCTGCAAATAAACTATTGTTACTTCACTTAGTTCCACCCCTTCCAACCCTACAATTTATGTTGAAATTAGGAACTAAGTATGGCTAACTTGACCCCTGGTGAGAAATGACTTGGTACAGGGGGAATCAACCCATTGGAGTAAATAAAGGTATTTCCTAAATTCTAAGAGTCACTTATTTTGCCAGTATGGCTGTAAAATGTACATTAAATACTGCTCTGTTCTAAGTAGTCTTAAAAAGGTCTTAAATTTAACTTGGAGGATCCCTGATATACATAAAAGAAAGCTGTCTAACATATTTAATGAGTAGACAATACAATGTAAGATCAAACTCAACTGATATGTGTTCTTTAATTTCTTAGCTGTAATTTTGATCATTTAAATATTACAATTACACCTTTGTTACCTTGTTCTTTTTTAATAAGGCTGATGATATTTTATCCTTGAATGATTTTTTTTAAAGGATTAAAGATGTTATGGTTTAACCTCTAGGTGGAGACAATGAAGAAGTCCTACCACTCAGCCTGCAAAGAAGAGAAGTTGGCAGCCAGCAGAGAGACCAACAGCAAACTAGAGAGCAACAACAACCCAGAGGCCCAGAAGAAGCTCCAGGAGAAGGTGGAGAAGTGTCAGCAGGAGGCACAGAAGGTATGATGTATGGAGGACAAATATATGGCCCTTGAGTTTCATATAATTACCTCAATGGTCACACATTTCCCTCCATTGTTTTTTTTTCTTAGCTCCCCTGATCATTTATGAACACATTTTTGTAATATTTTGTTGTAGACTAAGGAACGCTATGAGAAATCCCTTGAAGAGCTTGACAAGTTGACGCCTCAGTATATGGAGAACATGGAGCAGGTATTTGAGCAATGGCAACAGTTTGAAGACAAACGGATCCGGTTTTTCAGAGAGTTGTTGTTAGAGGTCAAACAGCACCTGGATCTCTCAACCAATCACAGGTCAGAAAATGCCCAAACAAGACAACTTTGTTGTAGGTCATAAATATTGTCAGAAATTTCGTTGACACATATTTCAAGTGAATGTTTTGTAATTTCTACAGATTTCAGACAGTTTACCACACATTGGAAGACACAATTTCTGCTACTGATGCCGAAGAGGATCTGAAATGGTTCCGGTCCAATCACGGCCCTGGCATGCCAATGAACTGGCCCCAGTTTGAGGTACCAAACATAAAGGCAGCACTAATAAAATAATACAACAGCTAAAAAAAAAAAAAAAAATTACATGAAAATAATAGAGGAAGTTCATTGTGTTTGTACTCACAGTTTCAAAAAAGGCCTATATATATATATATATATATATATATATATTTAATACGGAGACTCTGAAAGGACTTTTTTTGTTTAGATAAATAAAGACAACATTTATGTGATGAAGCTGCAGGTAGCGGGTTAAGATGAGACTCAGTTTCATAATTCACGACACACACTTGTAAGATTGTGAATGAGCTGAGATATTTATTGTTATTAGAATGAATACGCACAAAAATCTAAATGTAGCATACAATAGATACAGACTAAATCCTTGAATCAAATATTAAGAGAAAGTCTAGCAGAGCATATATATATATATATATATATATATATATATATATATATATATATATATATATATATATATATATACACACACATATATGCAAGCTACTGTTTTGTTCATGAAGGTCTTTGTTAAAGTATCGCAATCCCTGATGTAAGTAATAGCTACATTCTCAAACTAAGAATTCTGTGTTTTCAGCTCACTGCATGAACATATCTTAGATATTTAGGATTAGTATTTTCCATATTAACCTTTATTCCGCACCTGCTTCCCTTTCCATGTTTGACAGAATTTGGACTGGTCCCATCCCCGCTCCTTTAAAAGATGGTCCATAGTAGTGAGTTTTGCATGGGAGAGCTGTTCTGTCACAGCAACCATGGGGGAGGTTCTCTTTTTTCCCCCACTAACAACACTCTCAGTCTTTAACTGCTTCCATTCCTGTGTGTGATTAGAGTGGTTGTTTGATCTAATAATGAAGCAGACATGCACGTTGTATGACTGCACTATGTGGTTTAACACAGCTCTCCACATTTCCACTGTAGTCTGCTCATGGAGAGCTGCACTTCTGCTCCCTCTATATAAGAACTGTGAGATGTTAATATTATTTTTCCCCTACCACTAGTGACACTCTTTACTGTTGTCTGAACTCCCTTGAACTCTGACTTTTCAGTTGGCTCTTGCCTGGTGTTAATTCTGACCATGTGAACCCTGCAGTAAATCACACAATGTCACTACAGCTGAGGGTACTCAACAATTTCAGAGGTCATCAGCCTAAGCCGAAGACCTTAAACTGTTTTAAAGATTTAACAGGCCTTAAAAATTAGAGGAGTCAAATGAACACCAACTAATGTAATAAATAATGTAAAAAAAAAAATAGGGCGGTGGTGGTGGTGTCATTGAAGGCAACTGTCTAGGTGTTGTTTGATAAATTTTGTGTTGGAGCTGCATTGCATGTTTTCACAAAGATATCTGCTAGCAATACACCTTTAAAAACGGTAAACTGTAAAAATGCACGTATTTTGAAGGTTTTTTTGTTTTTTAAATTTAGATTAACTGCTAATATTCATATCTGAAAATGGTTTCTACTATGTCAGTGTTATAATTGAATTATTCATTTTTTGCCCCTCTCTTCATGATTATCATGTGGTGAATGGGAGATTCCTTGGTGCCTTTTCTTTAAAGGTGGTGGATACTGTAAATAATCTCAATTCTCTTGGTTTGTTGTGTACATACACACACGTGCATTTACAAAATTAAATCTCAGGAGCTAAGAAATATGTCACTGATATGTTTATTTATTTTATTTTGAAGTGTGTGTACGTATATATTTATGTATATTTTGCTGTGCACTTTGCTCTGATGTGATGTTCCACTGCTGGCTGTAAAGGCATGTTTCATTTGACACAAATACACGAAAGCTTAATTTGTCCTGTTGTTTGTCCACCAGGACTGGTCCATAGACCTGAACAGGACACTCAGCAGGCGAGAAAAGAAGAAGCCATCTGAGGGCGTCACACTGACAGGCATCAGTCAAACTGGGTCCGATCAGCCGGTTCAGCCTGTCAAGACCAGCAGCAGGTAGATATTCGATCACTTTCTGACTCACTCTTTCTTTCTCTTACTGATGCACACAGAAAACCGAGTATCTGTTCCTAATGCACACACACATCAACGCACTCTCTAATTTCCCAATACAAACTGTCCACACCTGAGGTAAACCACATATGGTGTATCTTCCTCTTAAGGAATGCTTGTAAAATGTTGCATAAGGGAAGGCCTGGGGTTGACGTTTAGTTGTACGATTGTATCCGTAGCAACAGTAAACATTGTGTTACAGATGGTTGGGAAAGCAGTCATTCCCAGGAGACCAGAGTCTGTTGGTGCATAGTTGAATCAGTGCCAGACGTAATGTGGAAAAATATGGCTCTCACATTTCAAGACCTGTTTAGTGTTGATATATCTACTGGAAAATTTATAGAAACATGGAATCAACTGGGTTATATTTAATTCAATATACATCTTAGGATATTAATACAGGTAGGCATTGTCAAAAGCAGGTTACGCAGAGAAAGTAAGTATGCCATTTACCAGCATGTTTAGTATTTTACTAAAACCAGCTGAAATCTGGTATTGCTGTACTGATGTTAGATCCAGATTTAACCCTTAATGATCCTTGACATGTCAGGGTTTGTAACAGTTTTGCTGAATTACAGTTTTTAGTAACATGATGTTATTTTTCTCAGACAAGATAAAAGAATAACCCCTGTAGAGAAATGGAATGTTGTGGCAAGAGCACCAAGGACATAACAGTGATTCACGGAAATGACAACAAACAGCTATTTAAGATTAAGCACCTTTTTAGCCATATAGTTGCATTAACAAATGTGTTGTTGTGCCTTGAATTTCTTCAGGTGTTTGTTTGTTGTTGTTGTTGTTGATGATTGCGATTTCTCTGCAAATGCTGCAGTTGAGTTGATTGTAGGAATTACTGCACTGTGATAAATCAAGTGTTCAAGAGATTAGCTGTGATTGTCTATACCTTGATCTTTGGAAAAACACTTTGGTTAACTCTTGGAGCTATTTTTCAGCTTTGTAATGACATTATCTTAATTTGATGTGCAGACACCTGCTCTGCTCATATACAGACACTGATAAGGTGTGTGTGTGTGTGTGTGTGTGTGTGTGTGTGTGTGTGTGTGTGTGTGTACAATTCATAAGAGCATTAGAGGAGTCTACAAAGGGAATGTCAGGCACGGAAAGTATTTGACCTCTGACCTTTGATGAGACTACCAGGGGATGGACACTCCCCATCAGCATTTACAGATCATAGATTTCCTGTCATTTCCTTGATCCATGGGTGAAACGTATGGATTGTGTGTATGCCTGTGGTTGTGTATGCATTGTAGCTGAAAGTTTTGGTGTCAAGTATTTTGGTTTTAGATCTGTCATTGTGTAATCAACAGAGGATGAACTAATGGCTAAAAACAAACTTTGTTGGGAAGGTTAATGACTTGTCCTTGTTTATATCCACTTATCTTTGCCCTTAATTTCCCCTATTCATTATCTGAAGCTTCAGTGAACAAGATTTAAACACAGACAACCTAAGGAATGAAAAATCTCTGAACAAATTTCAACAAAGTTGTATGCATTTTTAATAACAGGTTGTTAGTTATGCTTTTGAGTCTGTTTGTTGTGTTTTGCTATCCAAAGTTACATTGTGGCAGACCCAGTAGAGCTGTGTTTGATGTAACAACTCTGGCTTAACTTGGAGAGAATGGCATGACTATACAAACAAAGGCGTTTACATTTCTCCACTTGACACTCTCAAGGACTGGCTGATAACTACTGGTGTTCACAGTCCAGTATGTATGAAAACAGGCAATAGAAACTCCTCGTTTCCTGTGACACAGGTGGAAAGCTAATCCTAGTTAGTTCTTTGTTGCAGTAAGTGACAATTGCAGGATGTACAACTGCCCCCGTGTGACTTCTTCAAAAGGAGTTCATAGTAATTGTAGAAGTATTGTATTAATTATAAGTTGCAGTGCTTGTTATTACCCTACTCTGCATTACCTGTTTTTGGTTTGGTTTGTTAACACTTAAGCAGCAAAACTATTGGATCAATTCAGATAAAATTGGGTTTATATATTCCCAGTTACTCAGAATAGATGGTATTACATTTTGAGAAACTTGGGTAAAATAAAAAAAAATATTTTTAGGATTTTTCTAAATCGTCCGTCCCATGTACTTCTAATGGGTGAAATACATTCCAGGGGCTTTGCCTGTTTTGCCTTGAACCACAAGGAAAATTATTTAATGGTGTCTTCATGTTGAAAGCTTGGTATTTTTGTTCATCTTTCTGCTATGTCAAACTCATTTTTGCTGCCTAGCTCCTCCAATAAAGTTATACGTTGTCATAATTTCATATGTATGTGTGCTGTCTCAGAATAGGTTTCTTTTTAACTCAGTCATAATATTAAATTGAGCACTTGTTCACATTTAGCAGTGTTTGACATTGTTCGCAGGTGATGTTTGTGCGACAGGTGTACCTGCATAAATGTCTGTATATGTCAACCCATCTCTAACTGTGTCTCATGTCGTCAGCCTGACTGTGCCCACTAAAACGGCACCGGTGGGTTCAAACCCCTTTGAAGATGAGGAAGATGAGGAAGAGGAGGAAGAGGAGGAGATCTCCGTGGAGCAGCAGACCACAGTCAACCACATCAGTGTCAATAAAGAGGAAATAAAAACGTTGGTGAAATGGAGAACAACCTACAAACAAAGCTCTGCCTGACCGCAGCCTTCCCGCCTTTTCTGTTTTTATTTCTTGCCTCTGTTTTATGGGTTCCTGTTCGTGCCTCACCTCGTGCTGATTCTTTGTCTTTTATATTAGTTAATCTGCTCATTCCTCTCTCCTTTCTTAGGTGCCAGGTTTTTGTGTTGCTCTGCATGGTCACTGGAATGGCACTGCACACAAGGCCAATGTGTGTCTGTCCTCTCTTAACAGTGCCATGTTTTGCACAACCTTTAGTGTCATGGGATTCCTAATATGCATTTGTCTCACAGTCAGATCTGAATATTTTGCAGAATTACACATATCATTGATATGCATTTTTCATGTATATCACTTAGCATCTGAATGAATGGACCCTATCCTTCAAATGAAGTTTACATACAGTTTATTTAACTTCTAAAATTAGGAATAGTTTTTTTGTGTTTGGTAGTAATCAAATATTTACTTAATGCCAAAAGGAAAAAAGCAGGTAAGCCACAGTATCAACAGTAGATTTTCTACAAAGTCACAGAACAGGTCTGACTGTAAATCATGTATGTGTGTTGGTGTGCATTTGCTGTCATTGTACTCAGAGAAGAAGTTGTCTTTGGTGTTTAAGTGGCTCCCTCTTCTGGCTGTGCAGTGGCGTGTTCAATCATAATTTCCAACAGTGATTTTGTCTTGCTTGATGTCATGTTGCTTTGTTTTTTTATGTTGTCCTTTTTTGCATTGCCTGACTTCATACATTGTGTGCACTCAACTTGACACTCTTTCTTAAAGTGGCATCAAAGCAAAAGGCTTGTCTTGTAGCGCTGATTTCACAAATGGCATGTTTTCTTCCAAATTTCAACAGAACTGAATGTTCTGAAGATAAAACAGAAGTTTGCCAGTGGATTTTAGTTTTGGGCTTGTCATGTGTTTTCACTGTTCTTGTGATGTTTTTTTTTTTTTTGTCTTGCTTTTCTAACTTTAAACTTTAGTTCCTGCTTGTGCCTGGTATGTTGGATTATCCCGTCAGTGTAAGAGACCCTGCCGTGCACAGAGGAAATATACCCTCATCCTAAGAGACTGTTTTGTTTGTTTGTCCAGTGCTAGCAGTGTGGAGAAGACTCCAGACTGGTCAGATGAAGACACTGGTGTTAATCCTTTTTCTGCCAATGGTGATGGGAATCCGTTTGAGGATGAGCCAACTTCTCCAGTTATATCTGTCCCTGTTCGAGCCCTCTATGACTATGATGGACAGGAACAGGATGAGCTGAGTTTCAAAGCAGGTATGTAAAAGGAGTTGTATGTCATAATAGATGTAGAATAATGTCTAAGTAACTCCCTCATGAGGACTGGTAGACTGCAAACATAGTAATTGTGTTTTAATTCTCTCACTATAGGAGTTACAGATCCATATTTATTTGGCCAGTACTCTCTAAAATATTTTTTTTCTTCCAGGGGATGAATTCACCAAGATTGGTGAAGAAGATGATCAGGGTTGGTGCAAAGGTCGGCTCAAGGGTGGACAAATGGGCCTCTATCCTGCTAATTATGTTGAAGATATCCAGTAACAGATGCACATGAGAAAACGAAAAACAATGTGAAGACCTGGCCCATGCTCAATTTTACTCTCCCTGTTGAAGACTGTATAGGAGTGGGAGAAGGACAGATCAGAGAGGTTACAAAGTGTAGAAGGACCACTTGGAATATTGTTGCTTGTTACAGAATGTCCCTTATTGCGACTATGTACAAAAGTGGAAATTAACCACTTGAAGTGTTAATTCAAATGTTTCTAAATTATTTCAAGTGAACCACAACAAAGAAAAATGTTACTCAATTACAAATCCCATTTATGCTGTTACAAAAATAATATCTTCTCTAGTAGGTGAGACAACACTCAAATAAATGTAGCTGTCGCTCTAAATGTAGGATTTTATTTTATTTTATTTTTTTAAAGTAAACTACTGGGATGACAACTTGTCTTTCAGTGTTACATGAAGCCTTAAAATGCAAGCCACTATGGATTCATTAAGGGAGATGACCGTCTTTATAGCACCATTGTTCATTTTAAGTTGCCACTATTTCTTAGAATCCAGTCCATAATTGTTAAGTTAGTCCTAAAATCAGTCCTTTTGGAATTATAATTGTCAGTTGTAACTTGATTTGACATTGATTTCAGGGTTTTGATTCTCATTTAGTTAAAACTGTAATTTAAAAAAAATAATAATAGGAATGACCTTTAGAGATTTGTTTTGTCATTGCCTTCATTTACTTCATGGTGAGAAAGTTTATTGTAGTCACTGCAATTGAATGTATATTCACTGATTGTATAGTTCACTCACTGATGGTTCACTTTTTCCTTTGTCAGGCCTTTCATGTAAACATTTCTACTTTCTGTTGATTGTAGATTCTAATACTTTATTCATTCAACACTGAAACATTAACTCACTTGAAGCTCCATGCTTTGGTTCTCTCATTTGTGGGAAAATATCAAGATATGGGAGAATATTTTAACATTTTTAATATATAGCAAGGTAAGCAATAAAACTTTGGACAAGTATTGTTACCTATGCGCATGTAAATAGCCTGAATTAAACATATTGGAACAAATTAAAAATTGAGATCAGATGATATGTAGTTGGACATTGATGATTGTTAATTTATGATGCCACAAGTGCTTTTGTCCTTCTCTTGTTAGAATGCTGTGACTGAGAATCAGTTTGTACAGTGATTGAATGTTTTATGGCAAATATCCCTTGTTACTTTGTTATATTTGTAAATATGAAAAAAAAATTCCCTTTGCATAGGGACATACTCATTGCATTAATCAACAAATGTTATGTGAAAAGTTGCTCTGAATCTATGATATGGTCATGGATGGATTCACCTGATTTCATTACCTTAATATATATTTTGATCATTTATTTAGTAAGCCTGTCCTTTGGAGGAATACACTGCACGCTTTTCTCTTGTGCAAGCTTCAAATTCATGAATTGCATAATGTTTTGATAAAAATCTTATCTCTTCATCTGCAGCTGAAGAGATGGATAAATCATTGTCTTTGAAAAGGGTGAGATAGTTGGTGTTTGCCATATTTTCAGGGCTGTCATCACACATGGTAACAACTGTACTTGCACAGCAATGTTTGTAAATGTTGTCCCACAACATAATAAATGAATATAATGGAAAATATTTTCTTTTGCTGTATCTGAAAATAATGTTTAGAAAATCCTTAGGTCACCATTAGGTTTTTTTTTTATATAGGCAATATACAAAATTATGACTACACATGCATTTCTTTCTCTAATTAACATCCAATTCGAATATACAGGAAATATGTGAACAAAATATAATAGCTAACATTCCCGAACGATTACAAAAACCTCCATAACAAAGAAGTCGGTATTTCATGTCACACGTCTTTAACTTGAGATTTACTGCACAAATGTTCTGGTATTTTTTACATTTTGCTCAAGGCATGCCAAACGTTTCCCTATTTGTGCTAGTTTTGTCATCTAGAAAAGAGGTAATCAAATTAAACATCGCAAATTCTGCATATGTGCGGAAAATTTTAAAACTATCAAGATCTGGCACCGAACTACATTACCCAGCTGCCTTTGCTACAATAACATAGCCATGGGTAAATTTCAGCCAATCAGAATCAGACCATGACGTTACACGAACTGACGTGTCGCATTTAGGTTATTGAAGAAAACAGTGTTACATTTCATGCTTATTTGGCCAACGGGTATTACCGAAAGATTGGGCCATGTCACAGCCGAGCAAACACGAAATTTCTGCTATTTTTAAGCGACTACGCGCCATCCCTACGAATAAGGTGAGAGTTTCACGGCAGTCTTGTCTACTCTGAAACAAGGAAGTCATCTGAACTAAATATTTGACACGTCGCACCATGACATACACCGAGACTGTCATTAATTCGTAACTAAAATTTAAAAATGACCTAATATTCCTTATAGTAACAGCATCACTTTCAGCTTCTAGGTATAAACTACACTAGAAAGAAAAAGTGTCAGAAAACATGGGAACTGTACAACCATTTAACAGTTGGTCTGACAGCTTGGCTAGCTAACATGCTAGCGACAGTTTGACACTTATCAGTTGTTTATTTTGGCGATTTTATTTTTTCCTCGAGCCGTGTTGCTTTTGTCTTCCTAGTACATTTTAATTTCATACTGACTGCCTGGATGGAAACGTATGTTCTTCGTGTCTAATTTGTGTTTAAGGGGAATGACAATTGAGTGCTTATCACTAACAGCTGTTTGATATATCGTTAGAAATCTGTCGACACAATGTTTGCTTCCACGTCTCCTTTATTGATTCTGACTCTTGAATAAAGAAGTAACAATCTTCGCTGTCCATTAGATGAATTAATAACATGTCTTGTTTAGTATTTGAGATAAGTGTTACTTTGTGCCCTCCTTTACTCTAGGTTTGCTTTGACTGCTCGGCTAAAAACCCCAGTTGGGCCAGCATCACCTATGGTGTATTTCTATGTATAGACTGCTCTGGGACACACCGGTCTCTAGGGGTGCACCTGTCCTTCATCAGGTAATTCAGCATAGATCTGAAAACAGCAAAACACAAAAGTAGCTAATTATGGACAAAACACATGGAGCATCTGTTAAAAGTTAAACACTTTTTAAAAAAATTTAAATCATCTTTTGGTGGCAAAAAACGTTATTGTACTCTTTAGTATTATCACACATTAACTATTCATGTTGTATCAATACGGAATAAAACCCTCAGAAAACCCTTTGGTTTTAACAGTGTACGAAGCAATAGACTGCACATAATACAACTACAGACACACTTTATCAAAATGAGTTTGTGTTTATATATGAACACATTTACGTATTAACATTCCTGACACATTTTTCTGAAATCAATTACACAGTGAATTTGCTCAAATGAATGATAACCGTTCCACATGTCCCCTGCTAATGTGCAACAAAATGTAAAATTTTGCTTCAGTTTGCAGATGTCTTTCTAAGGGGTGTGAGTTTTGACTTGATTAGATATTTTAAAACATGCAGTCAAGCTACACCTCCTCATCCACAGCTTAATGTAGTCTGAACCAGTTATCCAGTCATCACAATTAGGGATTTAGGAGTATCTAATTGTAGAAATGGAATATAATTGTCTTAACAACTGAGTTTGTGAGATTTTCTCTGTATGTTTTTCTACTTTGTAACAGAAGGCTTCTAGTGTACTAGTGTCTCCTGCTGTGTTTTAGTGGAGTTAATATGCCTTGAACAAAGTATAACAGAAATATAGAACTGGTAATAAGAACCTTTTCCTATGACATATGGCCACCATGAGAAAAGCAAAGTTATTTTAACCCTAGATATCGTAATATATTACAAACTGGAATTTTAATCATGAGAAAAATATATGACATTGAAAACAAAATTAATGGGAAACACAAGTTGGGCTTAGTTGCTGATATGAATAAAAACTATTTCAGGTTAAGGAAAGATATGTCTTTAATTGTCTCGCATACTGTTTGTGACTGTCAGAATGTTTGTACAAATGCTAACATCAATGTGTATTTTAGGTCCACCGAGCTGGATTCTAATTGGTCATGGTTTCAGTTAAGGTGTATGCAAGTGGGAGGCAATGCCAGTGCAGTGAGTACCTGAAGGCGAAGGTTCAAATAATAAGTGTACATCATAAATAAGACAACTTCATTATTGTTGTTTGATTTCCTGTATTTTGTAAAAATTCCTCTACCAGATTGCATTTTTCAACCAGCATGGCTGCAAAGCTAGTGCTGCCAACGCCAAGTATAACGGCAGAGCTGCGCAGCTGTACAGAGAAAAGATAAAGACTTTAGCTACTCAAGCCACCAGATGCCATGGCACTGAGGTAATACACATCTGAGTTGTTGTTTTTTTGTTTTCATTTTAAACGGCCTAAAATTGCAAGTTTGGAGTAAAAGCTGAGCCTATCTACTTACCTACCACATTACACAACAACTGCCTGCATACAATTGTTTGTTTATGGCACTTTTTGAAATCTGTGAACTGATAGCATTATCAGTTTTACTACTTCCTCTGTGCAGCTGTGGCTTGACAGTCAGGCTCCTCTTTCTCCGACATCCCCAGATGAGAAGCAGGTTGATTTCTTCAGTCTGCACACACAGGTATAAGAGGCTTCAGGGATGTGTACACACACGTTATCTACTCATTAACTTTAAATTATAATTTTTTGTATTTCTCTCTATGCATTTGTAGTCTGGTCTTGAAAATCTGAATATGGCCAAAATGAGTCTCGGTGCCTCCACACCAGAAAAGCCTGCGACTGCAGAAAAAGCAGATGAAAACAATGGTATTCTTGGCTTTCTTTGTGGAATCATGTTGCATATAGAAAGGTCATAAAGTACAAACAAAAATCTATTTAAATACAGATTTTATGGTAATACTGTATGTGCCTCTAAACAAATGTTTTCAGGTAATCCAGAAGAGGGTCCCAGTGTGGAAATGTTGAGTGTCTCTCCAAAAGCAAATCCAGGTTTGCTGTGTCTTATGTAACAAATATCCCCTTTATTTTCATAACTTATTTTCGTTGACAATTCTGTAGTGTATGATATAACTAACTACCCTTTACCCCTCGTAGAGCCATCCTCTCTTCTCAAGAAGAAGCCAGCTGCTGCCAAGAAAACGGTATGTACAGAGAAGATTAATGCCCTGTCACTGCAAATAATACTGGATGCAGCTGACATAGAGGCTTTAATCTGTCATAATGGCAAGAGCCAGTGAAAAGTTCGCATATAAATTTCAATTAGTTATTTTTTAAGTCTGTGCGTGATATGTATTTCACCATAATGTTGGCCTGGTCCATCTGCCAAAGGTATATGTCCATATTTTACTGCAGGTCATAGATTGAATTATGCACCTGTATCAGGTGCAGATTTGTCACACAAAGCACCAACAGACATGCATAAAATAGAGTGTGAGGAAATGCTTTCTCAGTAAATGCAGTAATGTGTATTTGCAATTTTGCTTAAACAGAGGAGTTGATGTTCAGTGACTTCATTGAAATATCTCTGCTTGTAGTTGGCATCCAAAAAAGGAGGTCTTGGGGCCCAGAGGGTCAGCAGCCAGAGTTTCTCCGAGCTAGAGAAGAAGGCTCAAGCTGCAGACAAACTCAGAGAAAAAGAAGAGTGTGCTGCAGGACCCAAGAAGAATCTTCAACCTGATGAATCCATGTGAGTACTTTATTTCATTATTTTATTTTTGTGGTTTTTACCTCCGTTGTCTCACCATGAGTAATATTCTATCCTCTTAATCAGACCTACCCAACTTCCCCCTTATGTTTTTGACCCCTCCCCCCTAAAAGGAAGAGGGGTATTGTTTTTAAGTTGTTTTTTAGTCTGTCGGCAACTTCACACAAAAACTACTGGACCAATTTCCATGAAATTATCATGTAAGGTGCAAGGTGGTCCAGAATACAATCAATTACATTTTGGTGAAAGTAGGTCAAAATTCAAGGTCACAGTCACCAAAAATGTGTTTTTGCAGTGATAAGAGATGTGGTAAATCAGGTAAAATATGTACAAGGGGACAGGGTTTGTCATGCTTGGCACCACTTGTTTTTTTTAAATCCCTTTCTTCTTGCATCTCTCAGTGCCTCATCTCTGCGACTCGCTTACAAAGATCTTGAGGACCAGAGGAAACAAGAAGAGAAGAAGTTGAAGAATTTAGAGGGGAAGAAGAAAGAGCAAGCTGAGAGACTGGGGATGGGTCTGGGCATCAGGAGGTATACGTCTTGTGACTGACTAAAGTCATGTCTGTGAAAAGTCCAGTGTAGCAGTCACTAGCAGATCTATCTCTTTTATCAGTAAAACTGAATGCCTTGTTAGCTTTGCTAATCAATGTCTTCTTTCTTTCTGTAGTGGAGTTTCTCACTCTGTGACATCAGATATGCACCTCATCCAGCAGGAGAGTCCACAAGGGATTAAGAAAAACAAAAGTCGGAGATTCACTGAGGAAGACGATGAAGGCTCCTTCAGTTCTAGGTTAGATAAATTAATTGAACTACCTATGATAAAAAAATATATATATTTTTGTTTTACAGAAGAATGGAATATCACTGAACTTCATATGTTGTTAGGATTTTGTCCCGATATGAGGATCAACCAGAAGCCTGTGATAACTTTTCATCCCGGTGGGGGGATACAAGCGAAGGCAGAGGATGGATGAAAGAGAGCAAGAAACCAGAGCCAGACTTCTACTTGACCTCCACTATAACCTCTGTGGATGACAGGTTGGATATTGTCTTTACCTTTTACACAAAGTCTCTGCTTTACTTTCCACACACATCTATACACAAATTGTTGTACTTGCTAACTTAACACACTCTGCAGAGGCATGTATTACAATCTGCATTGAAATTAAATGTGATTACAGGCACAGATGTAACATTTGTTTCCCACAATAGAGGATTGTTTTCCCTCTTTTCTTACAGTGTCATTAGGTATGATATGAACATGTACTTTAGTACCACAAGCCAAATGTGTTTTGTTTTGTATAGTGGGGAGAATACATTCCACTCAGTCCTTGTTCCACATGCATGTATTTTGATGATTACAACCTAATCATTTCATGGTTACTTAAGTTCCATTGTATTTTATCAGGCCCACATCTAGGAGGAAGGCTGACGCCCTATCTGTGTCAAATACTGGAGAAGCTCAGAAAAAGTTTGGAGATGATGTCAAAGCCATTTCCTCTGATATGTACTTTGGAAAACAAGACCACTCTGAAGTATGTAATCACAACATAGACCTGAACATTTTTGCATATTTTAGAGATTTTGGTGGGTTTTATTGTTGTTTTTGTTATTGCACAAGCCCCTTTCCAAAAACAAATTAAAATTCTCTAAGACACAGTAAAAATTCCATTCTGAAATACTGATTTTAAATTTTTTAATGAGGATGGAGACATGTTTACCACTGTTTTTGCATCTTACCTATGTATTACGTTTAACAATTATTCTGTAACTGTTTGGGAGTTGAGAACACTAATTTTTGCAAATAGATTTTTATTTTTTTTTTACAAATTCACAAGACTGTAGCTGCTCCTTGGGTTACTTTGTCCTTTATCATCACAGATTTGAGTGTGTATTTGAGTTTTACTTTTACGTAAATGTTTGTTTGTAGATGTCACTTCCATATCAGTTTTTTGTTTTTTTTTAGCTCATCCGGACAAAGTCCGTGATGAGCTATTGCCATCATGCTTGTCCGGCGTCGTCCACAATTCACTAAAATCGCTTCTCCTCCCACAATTCTTGACAGATTTAAATTCTGATTTTATGATCTATTGAATGACTCCCTTTTGTTGACAGCAAGACATCACAGCTGTAAGGTCCTGTGAGCACAGGGCCACTATCTTTTTGTTTTTTAAATATTATCACTCATATCTATATATTTCCAAAGTCTCAGCGACTATAGAATTGACTATTGTTAGACTTTGATATTGAAATATATGTGCTAAAACATATAAATATTTAACTGATGGTTTTGTTTTTTTTCCAGTATGAGGCTAAAACTCGTCTGGAGAGGCTTGCAGGGAGCTCTTCTATTAGTTCAGCAGATCTGTTTGATGATCCAAAGAAGCAACCTGGTGAGGAAAAACAATTTAGTGTGTTATATTATGAAATGCAAAGGATTTGTCTTTGCATTTTCCACTTTTCTATGATTTGTGTTCACAGCAAGTTCATACCGTCTGACCAACGTTCTGCCCAACGCTCCTGACATGACACAGATCAAACTTGGAGTTCGCTCAGTTGCAGGAAAACTGTCTGTCATGGCGAGTGGTGTAGTAAATACTATACAGGTCAGTAATGGTACATTCTAAAATAAAAGTTAGGACCTTTCTTTGCAATTGTAAAAGCAAATTGTGTTGTTACTTTTTAGGATCACTACAGTTCCTGAGTCATGGTGTGTGTCTCTTGAATTCGGACTCTCCTGTCATCATCCTCAGTTCAGCAGAGTCGTATAGCTTTCCCAGTGAGCAGTGGTTCCTCATGTGGGGAGAAGACGGATCGCCCAGTGCTGTGAGCTGATCTGCTCTATGAGAAATAATGAGATGCTACCCCTACATAGCCTTGTATACACGGCTTAATTTTTTATTACATAAAGTATGTATACAGCAGTTCTGATAGTCAAGGTGATTGAAGCACAAAATTTTCAATGGAAATAATTTTGCCTTACAGGCATCCTGAAGAGAAATGTATATGTATAGTACAATGTTTGAAGAATATTTAGTTTATTTCACATTTTTGCTTTGGAGGCTTTAGGTTTAAATATTTTTTAAAAAGTTGCATGTAGCAGTTTGGGAAGATTTTTGGTTTAATACTGGTGTTATTAACGAGGGCCTTGCTGTTTGATTCCTCAAGGTGATTAAGTCAAAGCCCAAGTAGTGAAGCACTCCTGCTATAAGTACATTTAAAAAAAAAAGGGTTTCAATGTCTTAATTTGACACACGCTCTATATGATCCTGTCCTGAGTTTTTTCTTCTCATAGATATATTTTGCACATTGCAAGAAGTTTAAGACAATATTCCTCTCCCAAGTGCACTTACATTTGTTCTTCCACAGAAAGGACCACACCTGATGAGGCTTTGGGAGTCACATTTTTTTCAGTGATGTAAAGCTACGTTGGTCTCTTCAATATATGCTTCATTATTTTTGAAGGAAACAAAAGCATATGAAGTAGTGTTCACGTTTGTGTACAAAGTAAAATGGATAAAACGGTTACATGATTGAACCCATATCAATTCGTATCACACTAGATAGCCCAGTTGCACTATGCTTTGCTCAGTTCACTTGCTTTGAATGAAACACCTTAAGATGGTGTAATCACCATGGTTTTGGCCTTTTATACTGTAACTGGGTAGAATTTGAAGTTGTCCTTGGTTTTGACTCTTGTAGTTTTGAAGTAATGTTGCCTTATCTGTGAATTCCAAAATTGTTTCATTTGTTTTATTCTTTATTGCATGCCTTAAAAGATGTGGTTTAATCTCACAGACACATACACACACACACACTTTAAATGTTAAGCTAAACAGCTTTAAAATCTTCATAGGTCACTCTTTGTTGCTGTAATATACTGCCAGTTATAGTTAATTACCTAAAATATTACAAAGCCCTTAATGGGAGATAAATGGCACCAGATTTAGCACTATATTATTTGGGTTTAATGTCAAAGCAATAGGAAAATGATTTGATACATGCCATGACTTTGGTGGAATAGCTTTGGCTTCTGCTTGAGCATTGGGTAAAAGTGCTCCATGGTACTAAAAAATGCTACTTCAGTTCTACATTTGTGTAGAATAAAGGGAGAAATATTGTGCATGCCCAGATGAGGTCACTATCATTACATTTGTATGCTGTTTATGCTTCTCAGGTTTTTGATTTCTGAAATATTAACAAAACTGAGAAGTGTAAATCCATCAATGACCAAATATGTTTACTCCTTCACTATATGCCTTAGTCCAAAGATCTGTTGATTACATGCCCTAAAATTACTGAATTGTGGCATCACCTTGTTACCTTTGTATTTGCACATTATTTGTAAAAACAAAAAAAAATGCACATGGCAGCTTTTGCTTGAATGTACAGTAATGAACCATGAATTGGTAATGTTGACAATACATTCCTTTAGACTGGACTGTCGTTGATTTTTGTAGAATTGTTTGTGTCTTCTGCTGTTAGAATATTTTGTTAAATATGAGGTAGAAGAATAGCAGCTTGCATAATTTACATACCCGTGTAGCTCTTAAGACTTGCTAAATTGTATGGCTGCCATTTCCATCATTAAAAAACAATTAGAATACAACAATTTTCCCATTAATAACTCAACCAATTGCTACATACATATGC
The DNA here is from genome assembly GCA_020466265.1 of Siphamia tubifer. NCBI lineage: Eukaryota > Metazoa > Chordata > Actinopteri > Kurtiformes > Apogonidae > Siphamia > Siphamia tubifer. The sequence continues at coordinate 32,600,114 of CM035794.1, read as the reverse complement.
ATACCATTTATAGGATGCTACTGATAATCACATTTTGAAACTCAAAATGTAAAGTTATTTTCTTGTTTTTTGTTTTTGAAACATGCCAAATAAATGGCTTATGTAAACTCTTGTCTGTGTCTTGTTTAGACTAATATCTGGGTTCTGTTAAGTCAAAATACACATTTTAATAGAATTAAAAATTCTCATAAAAATACTAGACTGTCAGAATGGAAGTGGATTATTTTTCTGCTGATCAAGTGTGGCCTTCCTTCACCCGTTATGGTTAAACCTTCTAAATACTGGCAACCGCTTACGTGGCTGCGTGATGCGTTTAGGTGTTGTCAGAATTTTTGATGTTAGAATTTGAATCAGGTTACCTGTATTATGTGATAAATGAAAGGTATTTTTTATAACCTATTGTCTATCATGTTAATATCCTCACTAAACATCTATTTGTGATTATGAATTTTGTCACTGAAACGGAAATCTGTTATTAATGAGTTACCATTATTTACGAACTTTTGAGGCTCAAGGGAAGGCACCATTTTCCACAAGAAACAGGGTGAGGAGACGGGCTGCGTATGCGATATGTTATAGCATTAGCTTAATTGACCTCAGACGAATAAATTTTCGACTATTTTACTGCATTATGCACTTATTTGTGTACGAAGTGACTTGTTTAACTCTGAGGTGGAATAACTAAGAAGTTGTCAGACTTTTCCTAGTCGGTCTTCTGGATTTCCTCATACAGAAAAGTTTGTGCCAAAGAGCTAAAATGCCTAATGAAGTCAAACAGAGAAAAAAGACTCAGAAACTAAGCGAGGAAACGTCTGAAACATCTGCCTCAAATGGTAAGGATGAAGCCCAGACAGTAAAGACGAACGGAAATCAAAAAACATCCTCGAGTCTGGACTTGAAGAGTATATTGTGCTTTTTATCGCTTGTTGGATGTGGAGCTCTGAGTTGGTGGGTCCTTAAACTAGTTATTCAATTCACATACGAGAAAGTTGTTGAATTGTTTTGAATATAATCTTTCTGGATTTCAGGGTGGTCCTACAACAGAATGAGAAGTTTTCTGAAATAGAAGAAAAGTACAGATTATTGCATGGGAAGACCTCAAGCCTGTTTGACATGGAAGATGAAGTCCTGAAGGTTTCCAAAAAAGTAAGTGGAGCACAGCAATAGCAGAATGTAACAGGACTTTAAAGACCAGTCCATTAAACTCATCTTATGTAGACCCATTCTGTTTCTACTGACAAAAGTGAAATCTGAGAACACGTTTCCTTGCATCCTGTCATCTGTGACGTATCTTTACAGTTTTCTGTGCATGCATTTTGCTTTATACTCTTAAATACTGTACATGAATGAATGTGTAAGATTCATAGAGCTCCCACAGAAACAGCACTCCTGTTTTGTGTTGCGGCTGCAGCTTGCCGCTTCGGAGGATGATCTGAAGGAGGCGCTGTCCACTGTCTCCTTGGCAACAACACTACAACAGGACATCTCTACCCTTCATGCTGCTGTCATGGAAAGGCAGGCTGATGACAACTCTGCTTCCCGTGATCTGCAAACTGTCAATTCCCACTTTCTTAATGTGACAGAGACGTGGCAAGAGCGTCTGGCTGCTATCAACTCTGAACTGACCACCCTGAAGGCCGAGTCCCGGGAAGCTCACGTTGCAGCTACAGAAAAGGTGAACGATGCTGAGCAAAGGATCCGGAAGCTGACAGAGAGATTAGAGGAGCTGGAGGACAGCACAAAGAGGAATGCCCGTGCTTTTGAGCGCACTGAGGAAGACGATGCAAAACGTGCTCAGGAGCACCTGGACTGGAACACCAAGCAGATCCACAAACTTGAGGAGCAGATCAACAGCCTGACTCGAAGGGAGGCGGAACTCAGCTCACAGCTCCAGGAGCATATTCCCAGAGCACAGGAGTGTGAAGAGCATCTCCCACAGGTGGAGGAAGCGGTGCGCTCCATTCTAAGGTTGGGTGGAGATCTGAGTGGGGCAGAAAAAAGACTGGAAGAAGTGACATTACAGGTTTTTGGGACTGAGGACAGCATGTTGAAAGCACTCAATGAAATCCTGGAGATCAGGCAAGAGCTGGACACTCTGCAGGCTCAAAACAGCATTCTCAAAATGAAGAATGAGTTGTCAGTGGTGAAAGAAGCAGTCCGTGAACTCACCATGGTGTTGAGGGAAAATAGGGTTGACAGCCCAAGTGACTCAGACACTCTGGAGGATGAGGAATGGAGAAAGGAAGAAGATGGTGAAGAGTCATGGGGAGAGGATGAGTCCTTTAATCTTCCAACTGATGACCTCACACAGTGATGTGACTGTTGCTTTTAAAAAAGGAAGAGCTTTGTCTTTGTATTTGTTCTGTCGCTATTTTTGTCTCGTATTCATATCAGAAAATTCTCACCCTTCATTTTTACTGCTCTAATACTGTAATTTGCTGGATTTTTCCAAACACTCAGGCTGATGTGCACTGATACAATCACAAATATATTTAAATTGCTTTGTTGTAGTTGAGTGGCATTTAAACTTGATTGGATTATTTTTTGTAGAACATGTTTTGTCATTCCCTTAGGAATAGGGCAAATATATATTTTTTTTAAATTCAGTTGTCACTTACAGATATCTGTATGTTATTTTCAGTCCAGTTTGGAAGAATGTTCTTTTTGTGTTTTATAAAGCATGCAGGTCATTTAATAAAATTAATATTTTTGACAGAGTCTGATTTATATGAATTAATTTTGCTCTCTTGTCCTAGTAATCTTGTGTTTTAAGGTATTTATTTCTACTCCACTTCAATTTCATTTTAACAAACCACTTAAAAGGGTACTAATCTACAATTATGCCATATAAAGTATGACTGAAAAACCTGCACACAAACATCCACCTTGCAGAATTTTCACCTAAAAACTCTGTGCTGTTTCAGTGTGAGAGTGTCCAGCTAATGCTGGAGGGTCTTGGTGGTCAGAAAGGAGTTCTACAGCCTCAGCTGGAGGCATTGGAGCAGGATGTCATTCAGCTGAAGGACTGGGCATCTGGGCTGACTGAGAAGAGAACTCAGCTCCAAACTAGCCTGACAGCACTGAGAGAAGCTGTAAGACAGATTGAAGAACGCACTTCTGCTATCACAAAGGACTTTACCAACAAGGTAAAGAAAATGTTCTCTTGAATATTTAACTTTAATGATTGACAAGAGGGTCTCTGTAGGAGTTTTGTTCTTTGTTAAATTTTGTTTCTGCATTTGGATTCAAAAGCAATCAGAAGCCTGTTTATTTTTTGTACTTTCACAAATTCCAGAATTTCTCTGTTCCTTTTTATTCTTACCCATTAGGTGGCATCAGTGAGGACAGATGTCCGCAGGATGGATGGTCTGAAGTCTGAGATGGAGTCTTTACTAACTCGGGTTAAAGAGCTTGAAGACAAGACAGCTCAGGTTGAGCACGGTATGGTCAAACGCATTGGGGATGTGCTGGCCAGCAGTATAGACAGAGTCTCCAATCTTCGTGCTTCATCAGAACGCAACACACAAGCCATAGATCAGCTCCGCCGCCGCATCCCTGAGCTCACCACTGCTGACAAGCAGGTATCTGAGCGTTTGAGGGAGCTAGAGAGTGGCCGGGCCCGGCTAATAAGAACAGTGACCTTTGCCAGTGATCTTAAACCAAAAGTTGCTGCCATTAAGAGGGACTTTGGGGCTTTTGAGCCTCTCCTGTCAGACCTGACTCTGCGGATCGGGCGACTAGCAGAGGATCTCACCAAAAGAGAGCAGGAGATCACTGAGCTTAGGCAGACACTGGCAAACCTCACTGCAGTACAAGGTGATCTAGGTATTGCATCTAAAGAAGTTAGTGAAATAGCAGATATGTCTGAGATTGGAGACATAAATAAGCCATCGTAAGCAGCACAACCTTAGCAAAGAGAAGACTGATTGTTTTCCAATGTTTTATTATTATTATTATTGATTTTTAGGATTTTTGCCATGTTTGGTTGAACTGCTGTTGAAAGGTTAAGTGAAATAAAAATTAAAAAACAGGTTTACCTTGTCCTTCTGAACAGGCTTCATAGCCTGTCTGTCTGCATGTCTAACAGTTGTATCATAAATATGAAGTTTACTTTTTGTCAAACCAGTTCATGGTTATGGCTCTTATGGGTACAGTGTGACAATGCAACTGATTTCTTGTTTTGTATTTTTAACTTTCAACACGCACATTTTCATATGGAATACTTTTAGTCACTTGAATTAGGTTTGTGTCAGTACCCTTTTGTCTAGAAAAGCAAATAAATTCTAAGAAATTTTATTTTTCTAGTGTAAATGTCATGGCAGGTTTTAAGTACTGACATGTAATTGGCTCATTATACCTACCATAAATGCTTAAATGTCACTGATGTGATGGCGAAATATCTTCAGAAGAACACTTACAACCATATCCATTATTTTCTTCTGAATAATTAGGCTAACACTTCATCCAGTTTTGTAACTTACTACTTTAACATGTGCATGGTGACCACAGCTCCTCTCATAATGCAGTTTTTCCATTTATGTTACAAGACTTGAATTTACAAAACAATGCATCATCAATAGTTCTATTCTGTAAAAAGCAAATATTTAAGTAACATCTGGAAATAGATACCCACAAGTAACACATAAGTTTGAAGTTTTTTTTTGTTGAAAGGACCCTGCAGCTACATTCTTGTGTGTTCAACACAAACACATTGCAAAAGAACATCTGGAAGAGTAACATTCAAAGAAGAAAATTACCTGTTAGAGATGAAAGAGTGGAGCACCTTAAATGATTTTAAAGAATAGAATTTTACATGTGCACTTATTTTGATATTAATTGAAAATACGTTGATAGTTTTAAAGTTAAATGGAGCAGTTTCCATAATAGATTCAGACTACATTTGTTTCATTTGAACAACATGCAGAAAAATCTGAAACCTACAAAAGGTTTTGAATTATTTCACACATGTAACATGTCTAGTGAGTAACAACAAAATGTGCTAAAATAAAGCAACAAATTGTAGATTTATGAAGTACTGCAAGTTTCACATATTTTTCAGTTGTGTATGCGCATTGGGAAATAAGTTCACAGCTTTGGGTCAACAGAGTTTTTATTGTAGAAAAAAAACCACACCAAAAAACCAAGGGTAAACAATGGAGTGCTCAAAAGGAGCTTATTGCATCAAAAGACAGCCATGACACAGAAGAGTAAAAAAAAAAAAAAGTGGAATAAAACTACAGTGCAGAATGAGTGTGGATTTGAATTCACAGATCAGCAGTCCAACTCTGCCACCCTCTCTCTAGACCCAACCCTCACGTTCGCTCCTTATCTACTTAAAATGTGCAACATCCTGGCATTAACCATGAAGTACTGAAAAACACTTCGAGTAGGTCCTAGTTACCCATTTGGACTCATTACTGTCCATTCTGGATGTTTTGGTAGTGTCATATTAGACTGTTAGCTACTTTCCCTGCTTCTTTGGGGCTCTGGATAAACCTTCAAGTGTTTGTGTTGTCTTCTGCAGGGCTTTCTGAAGTTCAGAAATAGCTTGTTCATGGCCTTCTAGCTTAGCTGCCTTGTTTTCTAAGCCGGTTACCATGTTTTGCAAATTCTCTAGCTGCTCTGACTTCATGCTGTTTGCACTGCTGTCCTCCAGGAAGGTCAGCCTTTTCATCAAGTCCTCCACCTGATGACCTAGACCAGAGTCCTTTGCAACCAATTTAGCTTGGGCATTGGTAAGAGCAGCCATGTTGGTCTGGAGCTCCTCCATGTTATTTTTAAATGCATCCATCCCCTGCTCCATGCTGTTTTTTGTTTTATCTGCAGTCTGTCCTTGTGAAGAAAGAATACTTTCATGGCTGTCATATTTGGCCAGCAGTGATTCTATTTTAGCACTGATGTCTGCCAGTGATGTGGACAGTGACTCTCCACTCTCTTCTGATGCTCTAACTCTGACTTCTAGGTCTTCTGACCTTTTCTGGGCTTGAGTGGTTGCTTCATCTATCTGTTTTTCCACATTGTGAACAGAGTCAGTAGCCTGTGCCAAACTGCCCTCCAGTGCTGTAGTTTTATCCTTTAAAGCCAGAATGTCAGACTCTGCTGCAGAGACAGACCCCTTCAAGTTCCCAACATTCTCTTGCACCACTGTCCTCACTGACTCAACTTCTTGTGACAGTGAGACCACTTCCTGGTTGCGGGTCTGGAGCTCTTCTCTCACTGCTCCTATCTGGTCCCTGAGTGAATCAACTGAAGCATCAGCTGCCTGCTTAGCTGTTCTGATTTCAGCTACAGTGTCAACAATGGCAGCAATTTCCTGTTTGATCAGTGTGGGGTCTTCCAGGTCACCTAGACGGGCTTTGAGTTCGGCCAGTTGACTCTGCGCCTCTCCCTGAGCTTCGGTGAACTCCGTGACGCTGGCTGTGATGGACTGACTCACCTCAGCCAAGCGTTCCTCCACAGTCTTCTCTAAGGAGGAGAAGTCCTTCTCGCGAGCCTCCTTCACCTCAGTAATGCCCTGAGAGAGGTCCCTGAGTAGGTCGTTCTGAAGCTTATGAAGGGCCTCCTCAACCTTCCTGGTCTCTACCTCTCCCTTCTTCATCCGGCTGATGGCCCCCTCCATCTCCACTCGTGTGATACCCAGTGATGATTCCAACCCATTCACAACACTCTTCAGAGACTCCACCTGTACAGCAAAACAGAACAAGAATGGGGCGCTTTAAACATTTTCTGTTTGACATCACAGCCATGACTGTAAATCATAACTTTAGGCTCAACAGACGAATATGATTCTGTAGTCAAATTCAACAAGGACCCACTTTTTGGAGAATATAATGTAAACATTTGCTGCCTACATTTTATGAATGAGGCTCATGTGACATAAAAATGGCTCTCATCTGAGACAAACTAGTTTGTTGATAACATGCATTAAAGTCTCAAAGCTGCAGAGTACATCCTGTAAAAACTGGAAATGCTTTCACTATGCTCAAGGTTAAGAATGAACCTCAACACTTAGTATAGTATGCTTGCAGTTGGCTAAGTCACTCATGCAGCAAAAGGCATGACTAAATATATATTGGACAGTATGTTTGCATTGTAATATTTCCATTGCAAACAATGATCGTGAATACAGATAGAGAGGCAGATTCATAATGAGGTCCCACCCAGAGCATTTACTGTCACTGCAAAAATGTTAAAGGAGCTGTTGGAATATGGCCATAAGAAGAGTTGAGTCATCACATTACTAAAACCATTCATATATGAAACATTACACAGTTGGTGATGCTAAATAAGCTTAGGCTTCAGCCCTAAACCTTTTCGGTCAAGAAATGTATTGATCATGTGTGAATATGTGTCTTACCTACATTGTGCTTGTGCCTTGTTTTGTATTATGACCGAAATAAAATAAAATAAAAATAAATTACACAGTACTTCCTTTCGGTAGTAAACATAGTCCTTTTATCAAATAAGTGGAGGAAGTTTCCTCTTCTGATGATAGTGTTAGGTCATGTTATCTCCACTTCTTCAACAACAGCACATTTTATAGAGTTTAAATGACTTTCAGTAGATTTTTCAACAAAAACATAAAACAAATATTAAAAAAAAACATTTAGCTATAAGACAAAATGACAGACACACTAATGAGAGTTAACTTTACTACTGAGGAGAACATATGTATCCTACAGGCACCCAACCCCCACAGTACACAAAGTACAAAAACTATATATGGACACTTATGTAACCACACAAAAGTCACTTTGAATAACTCACTGTATACATCTATACATTTAATTGAAGAATTCTCAAAATACCCCTGAATGCTTTTGTTATTCACTCTATATTAAGCAGTTATTATCCTCACTGATGTACATCTTTGCCTACCTGTTGAACGACGCTCTCCAGTTGAACATTAACTTGTGCGCTTTGCCGTGCGCTCTCCTCATTTTTTGCGCTGGTCTGACGGATTTCCTCCATTATTTGCTGTAACTGAAAAGCACCAAACCCCGCAGCACCTATTAAAGCAATATAAAACACAGCGGATACAAAGAGCCCGAGACAGCTCCCTGACCGTGGCCCCTGGGGTGGGGAACCACTGACCCCATTACTGGTGCTTTTTGCGCTCTTCTTAGGCGCATCATCTTGGTTGGATGTTTGGCTTTTCTCGCTGGAGTTGCTCTTATGTCTGTTTTTCGCAGTCATGGTTGGAAGGAGTTCGGTGGGATGTGACTGAGTGAGTGAGTGTGTGTGTCTGTAGTGGTGCTGGTTTTGCAGTCGTGGATGGAGAACCCTTTCCAGTCCAGGCCCACTGGACCAGCAGCGTATCAGTGAACGCGTCGTGTCTTTCTCGAGGCTTTTTTGCGCTGAGGTATGCGGATGGGGGCTGTCCCACAATCACACTAAGCTCATGAAACTACAGGGAAACAATGAATGACTTCTACTCCATCTTGCACCAAGGAGAGTACCTATACTTTCCTATTTTACACAAGCTCATCCATCATCATACTTTGTACATATTAGTTCAATCATTTGTTGTTACAGCCAATTTAATAAATATATTTCATCCTATTTTATTTGATCTAAAAACTTAAAGGACTGTTTTAACCTGTTAATAATTTTCACATAAACTGTGAAAACACTCCCTCCAGGCTGATGTAAACCTACAAAAACTTCCTGGTAAGATATAATGTAGGGAGGGGCTGTCTTCGCCAATGCGAGGGTTTGCTCCTCCTTTCATACGTGGCAGCTCTACTCCTTACATTTTAGGATCTCATCATCTCTGCTGAAGCCTCAGTGTTTATGTCCAAAGGCAAAAAAAACTTTGTGCTAAGACTAAAACTTGAGTCAAAGCGTTTTCATCTCCAGTGTAAATGCATATGCGCCTTACTCAGTCTAAATATACCCTCTCAGCTAATATGAATAAAGATTAAATGAAAAAATAAATTAAATAAAAAGTCCTAAAACTTCCGATACATAGTGAGACGTGTTACGTATTGCATTCATATTATATTGTTGTTTTCACATTGACAAGCATATCTTATATCTAATACAATATATTTCTATATTCGCAATACATTTTTAGTCCTTAGTTTGTTTTAGTTTGTTGTGCAGTTTAACACAACATAAGGAGTACAAAAGAGTCAGGCAGTTTGTTCAAGGACTATGGAATTAAAGTCAATTATACTTAAACACTAGATGGCGCTTTATGCCGACTGTTCGTCACAGGATATAACCACCACGAACACAGGCAATGTAAGTACTGATTAAAATAAAATAATTTTCCATATCCCACATTTGTTTAGAAAAGGGCATGTATGTGGAAAAAATAGGACACGCTTTAATTTTGTCTTCACGACTTTCTTTATCCAAAATGTCGGCTACAAACGTGAAAATAGAAAAGGAATAAAGTGATTAAATACATGTCTCTCTCTCTCTCTCTCTCTCTCTCTCTCTCTCTCTCTCTCTCTCTCTCTCTCTCTCTCCTCTCTCTCTCTCTCTCTCTCTCTCTCTCTCTCTCTCTCTCTCTCTCTCTCTCTCCTCTCTCTCTCTCTCTCTCTCTCTCTCTCTCTCTCTCTCTATCTATCTATCTATCTATCTATCTATCTATCTATCTATCTATCTATCTATCTATCTATCTATCTATCTATATATATATATATATATATATATATATATATATATATATATATATATATATATATATATATATATATACGGGGGGATATAACAGAGTAGCCTATATATAGTGCACCAGTATAATATTATATACTTTTACAATGTGATGGATGGCTGGATGGATGTTATGTCTTTTGCCACATAAATAATGATAAATCTTACATATATCAATGAGATATTATTATTATTATTATTATTATTATTATTATTATTATTATTATAATACATTTTCAATTAGAAAGAACCTGAAAGTGAATTGTTGTAATCTGTAGTATTTTGAAGTAGATCTGGTTGCTCTGAGACAAGCATTAATTTTGGAAACTCCAGCTAATGAGCATTTTGGAGTTATTTACACGATATATATATATATATATATATATATATATATATATATATATATATATATATATATATATATATATATATATATATATATATATATATATATATATATATATATATTTGCGATACAAAATATGATGTGTATAGTAAATATCAATTTTCTTTAGAATCATTTTTATTTCCCAGCAGCCGTGAACGCATCATATGTCCCCGCCCCGACGCCGTGACAACAGACGCTCTTCCTCCGACGCGCTGTCCAGGTGTTCGGTCGGTGTATGATATTGCAGAGCTCTGAACCGTTTTGGGGCTTTATTAGTGTATGTGCATGAAGTGGCCTAACGGGATACGCTTTGTGTCGGAGCCAGGCTGTCACTGGGACATCTGAAATGCCATATTTCCCCCTCGCTGCCTCATCTCCCGCATAGTGAAGCGGGAACACCGATAAAATGAAGACTGACACGGGGATGAAAATTTGAACTGTGTTTATACCTCGACTGGTAATAGCTAGCGGTTAAGGCTAGAACGTTAGCCTGACAGTCCTGTCACCCGGCGGTAGCTCGGATATCGAAAAAGCGGAGCCATGGCTGGGCTCATCAAGAAGCAGATCCTGAAGCATCTGTCCAGGTCAGTCTGGAGCCGCACTTGGTGAATGTTATTTGGCGGAGAGAAGACAGAAAGAGACAGGGACACTCAGCTGTCAAACACACCTTAGCGAGCCATCACTGAAATACACAGACGGGGACATTCATGGAACAACTGTCTGTCTGTTTTTATGGTTTATTGGCCAAACTACACCCATAGTATAGTGTCTGTCAGACAGCCAGTTTTCAGCTACGATGGACACCACTGACCTGACGTGGCTGCTCGGCTAACCCGTTAGCATTGTGTTAGCCGCTGAAGGGCTTAACCCTCCTGCCTCCACTCCAGCTACGGGAGGTTGAACCAGTTAACTGGTGGAATCACTGTTTAAAACAACAATCTCAGCCTTTGGACGAAACCACATTAATTTTTGACATTATAGCTACCGTTGTCTAATAGACAGCCAGGCTGCGATAGAGTTATTATTAAAGATAACCTTAATAACAGGGTAATAAAGTACAGAGATAGCACAGGCTTACGCAACGGCAATTCAGTTTGGCTTGTTTACTCAAACCTTGGTCAGATCTTAATGTTGGATTTGATATCAGCTATGTAGACCCTGAACGGCCACAGTAAAAACACTAAATGATTTTTGAAATGGTATGTGGTGTGACCTCAATCAGACACAGATAGTTGGTGAACTCCCTCTCAGCTCTTTTCTACCTTGGTAGAGACATTTGTGATCTGTTTATGGCACTTGCTTTGCTGCCTCGTCTATTTTTTAATGTCTATTATCGGCAGTGGCCAGCTCAACCAGCATTATATGCATTATTTATTGTTTTCCACTGTCCCCCGTGGGACTTTCAGTGGACTACTTCCTTGTTTTCTTGTAGGGAAAGGACATCAAACATGAAATAACATTTTCATCCCCATGTATTAAACCTCTATTGACCTTTTAAGTGAACAAATCTACACCTCAAACAATTTATTCAGTCTATTGACTGTCCTCATGTCCTCAGAGCAAAAATGAAGCTGAGGCAGTGTACTGATGTAAAAAGGGACAAAAGGGGCCTACAGTTATAAAAATAACAGCTGTCACCTTCACAGAAAAGGTTGCAGATGATTTAGTGTGATTGCAGTTCATCAGTATGCAGATCAACCAGTTTAAGTTTCTGAAAAGAATATTCATGGACAAGGTGAATGTGCCTAGTCAGAAGTCTTTTATGATGACAGGTCTTGAATGGGAGTTGGTTAATAGCATAATGAGGTTTAGGATTGCTTTGTCCTTCAGTCTACACAATACCACAACCAAGACTTGCATTGTCTGCAGCACACTGCCTATGAGTGACACGTCCTTCATTGTACTCGGAGTTGTGTATTTGTGCATGTGAAAGAATATTAGTGTTTCTGTGCATAATTGTGCATGCCCTAAGAAGCATTAGGATCAGCCCAGACAGGAAATGACTGGAAGACTAGTGATGTCATCTGTATATGGGCTCGTCATCTGATCTTCTTTGTCCGGCCTTGATTGGTCCTGAGTGGTAGCTGACCCATCTGAAGGGTAGCCAATCCTGCTTTGCAAAGGCTTGTGACGTTGCTGTAAAATTGCTGATGTCAGAATGCCAAAGAAGCTTCACTGTATACAGTACAATTAATAGTATGAGTGCACATACACTACAGAGTATTCTCCAGTGTGAGGATTGATACAGCAGACAATGATTATGTATGCTGTGTTTGCTCAGTCGCAGCCTTGGACTACTTCATCAGTATTAACCAGGAATAGCTTGATTCTTCATCCAGGCTGTAGATGTGCTTACAGCTCCAGGTTATGTTGTGGGTGTCAACATAACCTCTCAGCTTCATAGAGACATTATTGCAGAGGACAAATATCTGTTCAGCCAGTTCAGAGAGATACTGTGTGGCTCATTTTTACACATAAGTGACTCACAAATCTGCAGTTACTGTTCCTTCTCTAGTCGTGACAAGTGCATAGAGGCATACATGACATATTCCAACAGTTGAAAAGGCATTTATAAAGCATGGAGCTTATACATGAAACCTTCTTTACCTTAAGATATTTGTCAAATGTGAACATGCTGACTTGTGTGGCTGAACCACACGGTTCAGCCACTGGTGTGTAGATGTTCTGTGTTTGTTACAAAAGAGAATATCGATCAAGTCTTCTACAAAACCACATGCTCAGGTAGCCCCAGGGGTGACTTTATGTCAAAGTGTGTTTGTGTACATAACATACAGGCTTACATATCAACAGGACCCCATTGGACTGAAGCCATAAAGATCATATTACATTCAGAACACAAATGAAGGACATTCAGACATGATCAGTCACATTCTCTCTGAAGATGATGAGAGTTCTAGGTTTTGTGAATGGCTGGTGTAATGGCAGAATTGGTTCATCACCAGATGGACTTAGACTTTGTAGACTTGATTATGTTATGTTCCACTTACTCCTACCTTGCAGTCCTCATTCTTACTTTTTTCCTTCCTGAAAGAGGAAACCTTAAATAGCATCCTCCCATCTATGTTTCCCTTTTGGAAGAAGTATGACACCCATTTTATCTCAACTTCGTCTCATTTTGACACCAAATAATCAGACTGTAAAACCTTTTTCTATTTGCATCATTGTTGAAATATCCTTTTTTTTTTTATTCCATCACATTAAGATTACATACTAAAATCCCTGTTGTATGTTTAGTAGAACTATCGATATGGCCACATGGATGGGTCTCTAAGTATGAAAAGATTATCACTACTTCTAATGCGGTGGGTTCATGGCCTTAGGGATTAGGCTTATAGCCAGACTGGTATGTGAGGTTGATTTTGGACTATAGTCAGGAGAGTACTGAAGAAATAAAAACTCTGTTGGCATTTATACATTTCTTCCTTTCAGGATTTGTAACTCAGTCTTATGGATGTGCTATCTATCCAGAGTACACTGAGACTTTTCCATCAGTTGCAGTTCAGTGTGGGGGATGAGTATGTTTGTGTTGTTATGTTTGTCACTATGAACCAGACTCTTTCCATCATGCTGTGACTGCTGCTGCAGATGCACCTCGGTGATGAACTCTATAGTTCCCAACGATATCGCTCAGTGCTGGTGGGAAGGCTATTATAGCATGAGTCATGACTGAGTGCTTACTGTGGGTGTCTCATTGCTGTGCAGCTGTGAGGTATGTGTATGAACTGAATGGCTTGTGTGTGTGTTTGTTGTGGTTTTTTTTTGTTCTTGTTTCATATGCGTGTGAGAGAAGGACATTTGTTTTCTCATTTCACTGTGTTATGAATATTCCATTACTTTAGGGCCATCACTACTACTGTAAATGAACTACAGATGTCCCGATCAGGCCACTTTAATTTTGAATGATATCCAATCCAAGTCCCAGTCCAATACTTCTATAATATATTTAAAAAAATATATATATAGAGCAACTAAACAGATCCAGGATGTGCTATGACCGCTCAGCCCGGTTTGATTCTCTATGGCTGGCTTTATGAAGCTCCTCATCTGATCGGTGTCTTTTTCACTGATCCAACACCCTTTTTGCCTGTACCGTAGTGACACATACTGTGTTCTAGCATGAGCTGCCTCAACTTTCCCAGTTTAATTTGTTTCACCATGTCATTCTATCACCATCTGCTGTGCTGCCCCCACCTACCGATCCTGTTATTTGTTCATTATAATATACTATCTACTAAATGTCATTTAGTCTACTGTTATTTCTTTGTATATTGTTTGTCAGTACACCAAATTATATGATCACAAGCTTCATTTTTGTGACTGTGTAATGTATTTTACTACTCTTTTTTTGGGCTCAAGTCTGCTGCTTTCTCTCTTTGCAAAGGAAAAGCACTTTTTCATCAACCTACCAATATTCTACTATAATTTCGGGTATTTCTTTGCTTAATGTCCCGGTACCGTTTGCACTAAAGTATTAGTTTCGCCATACAAATCTCTCCCACTGTAATGGTCTTGTAACCCATTTAAAACAAGTAAGTGTTTTATTTTGTAGTTAAATTGCTGAATGACATGGTGTCTCTCACATCTTTTAGAACCTTTAATTGATCTCAGTTGAAAGAACGATTATGATTACAACTGAATAAATCAGTTACCAACAGTTTCTTAATTCATTGCTCAAATGATCTTTTGAGCAAATATTAGACCTCAGTGTAAACATATTTGTAGCTGCAAGTCATTGATTGCCATTTGTTGTGTTCATGTTCCGACCTCTGCTAAGTTTGGGTTCAGATCAGCGCCATGGCAGAAGTTGGATTCCATAAAATACTATTTAACAAAAAAACACACCATCACAAAATAATTAAGAAAAACATCAGACATGCACGTACCTGCTGAATCTAGATATGATTCATTCATGGTTTTTGTTGGTTTCACCAACACACCTACACTGCAGGCAGTCCTCCTCAGATCACTGCAGTGCTGTTGTCTTCTAACATGAGTGCCATAAAAGAATACACGCAGGGATGGGAGATTCTACAGTGAATGAAATTGGATTCCATTTAAGGTCTCAAAATGTAGTCATTTAATTTGGCTCATCAGTATTTCTGAGTCTCTTGTTTGGGCACAGACCTGTACACATCTTATAGATTGTAGTGACTATTTGTGGTTTTAATTTCCAAATGGATTGGAAATTAAATTTGATGAATTCTGTTGTATGTTTTTGTTATACCTTACTAAAAAGATTTCTTGAGTTCTTCTTGTACATGCACTTTTTTTTTTTTTACCCTGAATAGTAAAGTGAAGGGTTGAGAAATCTATCTCAGTGTTTTGTTGTTGAGCCAAGCTGTTGCTTGGTCAAATGAGCACTGTCAGATAGGAATGTGGTGAGATCTCAGAAATCTTTTTTTTTTTTTTATTCCCTCTGGAAAGTCACATTCCTAAACCCTGGAAGATTTTCCCGAGGATACCCCCTCTCTTTTTTGTTTTTCTCCTCTCATGTTACTCTATTTTTTCATTTTTAAACACAGTGTGAGTCATTCTGTCCATCATTTTTCTTCACTCTCTGTTTTTTTTACTGCTGATGTCATCAGGCTGCGCCGCAACCACATCAGAGAGTAGGCACAAGTTAGAAGTTTCCCTGTTTCCATTCACAGGATACACATACATCAGCAGAATATGTGGCGGACCAGCATCTGCTCTCATTATGTAGTGGTTGTAGGTTTGACCAACTGCTGTGGATATTTGTCTGTTAATTTGACCACAAACTATAATGCTACATGATCATGATCAGTTTACACTTCATGAAAAAGTGATGTCAAAAACTGTCTTTTACAAGAGGAATGCTGGCAGGAATTTTACTGTTGAGCAGTTAATCTTCTGTCTGACAGGCATACAGGCTCCTCTTTCTCTTTATGGGTCTGGATTTGGTCCAGTGAGTTGTGCTTTGCTGACTGGAATAATGGCTGAAATGAAAGGCAAAAGATGATGGCATGTTTACCTAATACTGTCTGCCTCTTGCTGGCCTTACCAGAAGTGCTAATAATTAGAAAATGCCTGTGTAATTTTGGCCTGTTGTTAGAAACTTTGACATTAGATCAACAGCATAATATTTGAGTAGAAGACTGATTTATTGATGAAGAGGGAGAGGAAGCAAGACGTGGCCCAGGGGAGACCAAGATGCCAGATAAGAGGGGGGAGAGCGCAGGTGAAGCTGCCCGGCTGATACTTGATCAGCAGCATGAATGAATATTTCACTGCTCACATGGCTGAGACACTGCAGCAGCCACATCCGTCTGTTTGTTTTTCAGAAAAGGATTGACTGTGTTTCTGTCTCTGACTGCAGATGCACATTCCCAGTTTGGAATAAAGTACATCTATCTATCTACAACATAATTTGTGACTTCT
Organism: Siphamia tubifer; assembly: GCA_020466265.1. Taxonomy (NCBI): domain Eukaryota; kingdom Metazoa; phylum Chordata; class Actinopteri; order Kurtiformes; family Apogonidae; genus Siphamia; species Siphamia tubifer. The sequence goes on along the minus strand of CM035794.1, from coordinate 32,583,643 downwards.
TTGTTAGTGTGCTTAATGTCATTGTGTTGTTTTTTGATGAGCCTCGAGTTGTATTGAACACTACTGCTAAATAATTTACACATGTTGAATAGGAGAAAACTCAAAGGTGTTGAGTAGAAAGATCCAGAAATTGGATTGAATGAATCATTTTGAGACATGGAGATGAATCCCAAAGCTTTGCTCATTTCATTCACACTACAGATATAGACCCAGCAAGCACCTTGCTGGTCCTCCTTATTGCATTCAGATGATCGGAACAAAAGCCTCAGTGTCCCTGAGACTATCCAGTTACTCTCTAATCATACATCATCGCTTTTTGATGGTTGACAAAGCACACCGTGTTCTTGGTGCACCTGTGACATTGTATTCATGCCTTCTTTTATTATATCATTAAGCCTTTAAGTAGTCTGCTCAGAAATAATGTTGGACATTTTTAGTGTCAACTCTTTTTAGTTGTATCACATTTTGAATTTAGTCATATTTTCTTGGACTGTACATTATTGATATTTTTCTGTTTTGCAAGTTATCAAGCCAGCACATCTGAGGGCTAACCTGTCTAATGAAATGTGGTGAGGTACATAAAGTTGACTGGTTTTTGGTCACATACTTCCTGTTTCAATTGATTGATTGATTGATTTTTTTGTCTGCATTTGTTCTCATTGTTTAACACCACAGAGAAGGAGTCAACATTGTTTGAGACCAATGCATTTTTTAGTCTTGCAGCCAAATATTTTAATATTTAGTGCATGTGTGTGACCATCATCAGTCCTGCCTGAAAGCTGAGCAGACATCCTTTATTAGAACTCTCTATTATAAGCCAGGGAGGGCAGTGCTACACCTCAGTGATGTGTGGGGGAATCAAAGACCGGTCAGGACGAACGGGGAAAGAAATTAACAGGCGGTGCTATTGCAGTTAAAGATTGTAAGATGGTGTGTTATTCCCAATTACTAACTGTCCATCAATAAAAATAAATAAATAAATTGAAAAAAAGAGAAGAAAACCAAATCAGTACAAAAGAAAAAGAGATTCAATAAATAAATAATTAAACAAAACGGTAGTGAGCACCATAATTGTGGATGACTTGATAGTATAAAATAGAATGCAATAGAATAGAATAGGCCAGAAGAGGACACTAGTGCAAAAAGAGAATGAGTTTAGGGTAGAGATTCTGGAGAGATTCTCAGCACATTCTGGCGGGTCCCATCATTCACTGAAATGGGACTCGGCAGTAGCTGGCGAGACCCGATCAAACATGCAAGTGTGAAGGACCACGGTGAACGACGCAAACCCGGAGAACAAGAGAGAGCAGCTACAGACCCCCCCCCCCCCCCCAGCACACCAAGGCCGACCCAGGTGGCCCGGGGCACGAGGACTCACCCACCACCCCAACCCCAGCCCCGCCCACCCCAGCCCCCACCAAACCCTCCACCCCCTCACCCTCCTCCGAGGGGGCCAACGGCCCCACACAGCCAGGAAGCCAGACACAGGGGCCGAGCGGCCCACCGAAGGGGGGCACCCAGCCCATCACAAGGCAGGCCGCCACTGGGAGCCGGTCAGAGGACAACAGAGCCGGGACCCGATGCGAGCCCAGAGGGTAAAAATGGACAGTGTGGTGGGGCCCGGTGACACCAACAGGGAGGCACCCCGCACACCCTCCGCACCGGCCCAAGGTGAGCGCAGTACACCCAGGCCCCCCCCCCCCCCCCCCCGCAATGCGCCCCAACACCCCACCAGGACAGAGCCACCAGCCCGCAGTACAGCCACAGCGCCCACCAGAATGGCCAATCCAGCCCCAGCAGCCCCCCAAGAGCCATCGCACCAGCTTGGACCCGATGGGGAAGCAGGAGAACCCCCCTCCCGACCACAGCCCCCAGGCCCAGGGGACCCCCCCCAGCCACAGCAACATGGATGATAGTCCACCCCTGCTACCCCATAGCCACAAGGGGGCTGGGTCCCACCAGCAAGGCCATATTAGTGAAATCCCCCCTCATTACTCCCTGTTAATATGTCTCCAAATCCCTGACTGGAGACATTATCCCTGTACCGTGATAGTGTAACCCTGAGTGTCATGTGGTGGATTAAAAGTGGAGAGGCTGCGCGAGGCATCCAGGGGTCAGGCCAGAGGACCACAGAGGATGGCTACTCTGCAGCCTACCCTGGCCCAAGTTCCCTGAGCCGTCCCAGACCTACCCCCAAGGTGTGAATGTGTGTGGTGCATTAAAAAGAAATTAGAGAGCAGGGGAGGCAAGCAAGGGGGTGATGGGGAAGAGACAAGGCCGTAGAGCCCTGCCATCTGCCCCACCACAGAGCCCATCCCTCCCGCTCCCATCTGCTCTAGAGGCCCTAACTGTTGTGTCCCTATAGGTGCCTAAGAGTAGCTATATACAGTGAAGTGTATGAAGTGCACAGTAAGAGGCAGTCTGGTGTGGGTCCGGCCCATTAGGACAGAGCAGTGGGGGAGACAGGTAGTGAGACCACTGGTACTGATGCAGAGGGCCCCCAGAGCCCCGAGGCCTGAGGCCAAGGTGGGCCCACCCGAACTCGACCGGTCCAGCCAGCACCAAAACCCCCAGAAGTCGCAGCGCTAGACCAGCGCCCCGGCAGACGCCGTAGTCCCACCACGGGCCAGCCGAATGTAGAACCCTGCCCCGGAGGGAGGGCCAGGCCGCACCACCAGGAAGCGAGGATGAGCGGCCAGGCAGGAGAGGAGGGAGGAGGAGGAGGGAAGCGGAGCAGGAAGGGACAATTGATGAGTTTGGATTTGTTTATCTGGCTACTCATGGATATGTTTGAGAAATTTTGTTTGTAAAATAATTGTTAAAAGTATATTTTTGTCACTATTTGTTTTACAGAAAATTACAAGTTGTATGAAATTTGGTCAAAACCCCTAATTTATACACACACAATCACAAATGTCAGGATTACTCTCAGTCTAGAAAATGGAGATTAGTTGTCAGTGTGAACAATAATACAAGGTATATTGTTTTTTTCATAGACACAGTAACATGCATTTTACAGCTTCAGTCTGCACCATGATAATCAGGTCAGCCTACCAACAATCTGTGCTGGTTGTAAAATCTGAGCTTTGATCTGGCCTGTTGACACACAAACATTAAAGGAGTGTAAGAGGTCAGTCAAGTAACACGATTAAGCCTTACTGTATGTGTTTGTCTACATGTCTTACACTGCTGATGGTTTCAATGAGTAACTCAATGTCTTATGCACACAGTCTTGTCTGTTAAGAGTTAGAGGATGTAAAATTAGTGTTAATTCATATTTGAGGAGATTGCCTTTGACTGAACTGCAGAGATCAGTTAAAGGGCTAATAATCAACCTGCCAATGTGTGCAAATGATAGGTGGGTCATGGACACAGATACTGTATGTTTAGTATGTTTACTTTAGCGAAAGTAAAAACCTGCGTGTGCGTGCGTACACTGTGCCTTCACACAGTGAGGTAAAAACATCAATATGAGTATATTTTTCAAATGAGCACTGGGACTTGATGTCCTAAACAGTGTGAGGTTTGAGTACATTTTCATTGCTGTGATCACACCCACAGTGTTACTTTAGTTTTGAAGCCTTTTTACTTCTTTCCAATAGACCAGTTGGGGTTTGTTTGGTTGTCCCATTGCTTTGCCAAGCACTTCCTTTCTATAAATATCCCTAGGCTCAGAGCTGCATTTCCCTTCTGTGTGTTGTAGGTTTGCTAAGAACCTGTCGCCAGACAAGATCAACTTGAGCACGCTGAAAGGGGAGGGGCAGCTGACCAACCTGGAGCTGGATGAAGAGGTGCTCCAGAGCCTCCTGGACTTGCCAACCTGGCTAGCTATCAACCGCGTGGGCTGCAACAAGGCTGCCATCAGGGTGAGGAAATGAGAAAGCTTAATTTGCTGCAAAAAAGTAACAATCACAAAACTGATTTTTATCATCCTTATTGCTACTGTACAGTACAGTAAATGTCTTGTGTTTTAAGGGCGGTCACTGCCAAAATGGATAATTTCTGCAAAAAGTCAAACACAAATATTATGTTTTGATCTGTGTAGAAATATTCAGAATTGCGTTGTGACATGACAGTGACATGATGGTTTCAGTGGTGATAAAATGGTATGTTCACTCTTTTGATGCTTATTATCATTTACAATAATAATAATAATGTTATGTGTCAGTAGTGACAATGTTTGGGAGAGGAAATGTATTCTAATAACATGCTCAGTAATAATTCTGCCGCAAATAACCTACTGTGTTTTGGCGAAAGACAGTGATAGTGATAATTCAAGTCCCATGTGAATACGCATGTAGAGACTTTGTGAAAGTCCATCACCGCAATGAGTTGTCATTATTAATGCACTATGGCACAACTGTAGCCAAACCAGGGGGCGGGGCTTAGGCAATGTGCACAGCAATGCTCAGAGCGGCAAAGTTAGACAGCTCAATGAAATGAGTTTAATATCTTTGTTGTTGTATGTTATACGGTGTGAAACTTTGCACTGTAATCCGCCATAGTACTGGAAAGTCATCCTCCAAATTTTTGATCATTTGGTGGAGTTGTGCAGGTGTTAGGCGTTCCACAGACAAACAGGACACACTACAGACATAGACTTGTTGAATTATAGATCATGGAAGACATGTGTTCCTTAGATCTGGTGCAACATGGACACGGTCAAAGTTTTTTTCCAAAAAAGCAAACTAAGGGTCGACCAATACATCAGCCGGCCGATATATCAGGCCGATTTTTGAGTTTTTTAAGTGTATCGGCATCGGCCAATTCTCATGTGGTTTCGCCAATTATAGCATGCACATTTCACACACTTTCCAACCCTGAATTTTAAACAATTCAGTAGAATGCTTCATATAAGAGCAGACTCTGCCACACCCTGGGAACACTGAATGGAGCTGTGTCATTTCCTTCGTGACTAGACTTTTATTCAGACCAAGGTCCACACTCCACCTCTTCTTTTCCTTCTCCAAATCAATGCTTACTCTGTATTTTTCCATTGTGTCCATATTCATACCTCTACATGTTTGAGACACTGTAACATTGATTAGAAAGGGATTTATATAAAGCTTGTTTTTCTCTCTATTGGTCCATTTTCATGACAAATGTACTGATGATTTCTGTAGTTTACTTATCTCAGTTGCTTGTTTATTGGCTGTGTTTGCTGTGGCTTTTCCCCAAGTGTGTTTGGAGCATTAGATTTCTGTGAACTGTAACTGGAGAATTTAAAACTGCTGTGTTGGTGGGTTCCAGGAACAAGTTAAATAGCTTTTTTAAAAACCAGAACAATGATGTGTATCTTACTTCCTCTTTGTGTAGATCCCCATCTTCTTTGTCTTCGTGTTATAGAGCAATATTCAACTCTTCTCTCCATTGTAAATGCACAGTGAATCTTGTCTAACACATAACTGAATAAAAGTAGACTTTATAAAATTCTATTGTCCTCAGTGCATGTCCACTAAGTGACTGCAAACACATACACTACAGCCATAAAATGATTGAACACAAGACCTGGAGGCAGGTGTTTGCCCCCTACTGGAACCTTTGGGCATTTCTCCAACAGAAGTGAGACAAATTAAATGTGCTTCTAATTCAATTATAGAGTTGCAAATACTGAATACTTTCCAACTCTCTTGATTTACGATGCCTCAAAGAATAAACCGCTCTGCACAGCGGAAAAAGAACTGCAAACGGACACGAGCATTGAATTGCTTTTTGGATAAATGCTGTATAATTTGACACATGCTTGAATCAAGAGGCGGCGTGTTGAGGATTAATGGAACTCCAGATTTGAATGAAACAAGCTACCAGCTGGTCTCGACTCACTGATTTCTTTTTCCTTCTCTGAACTCCCTCGTCTGTTCTTTTGACTTCATTCAATTCTGGTCATTTCACTGGTCTTTAATTACATTTATGCATCATGTTAACTCTTAATTCCTTTAAACTAGACCAATAGGTGGACCCTGCAGTGTAGGCAGTCAAAGGCTGAGCCACTCCTTTTGTTTCTTTTTGACAGATACCATGGACAAAGCTGAAGACTCATCCCATCTCTTTGGTGAGTTTTATCTCTCATTTTACCAGATTCATATTATTCTCCAAAGTTGTTAGTATTTTTGGAATTTTCATTTCTTTTTACTGTAGTTATTTTGCGGAATTATTTATAGTTCAGTGAGTTCTTTGATTCACAGAAGCCAGAATTGGTAGAATGTAAGAATGAATGACATCAAGCATGATTTACAGACCCACTCTTTATTAAATGTCCCATGTTGTGTGTAAAATCATGTGATTCTTGTATACCATAAAAATTGAATATTGCTCAACCACAGCTGGCATTTTACCTGTAGTTCTTTTTTAAGTCATGCTACATGTCAATTTATTACCCCACCCTCCGGTATTGTTGTTGGTTATTTATTTTTTTTGTGTGTCTGTCTGTTTTCACAACGATAAAAGACGGGGAAAAATGTGTGCAAGGTGGTGTGGTTTATTGTGCCTGGCGCCACTTGTTGCAGATTTATTTTATTTCAGTAAAGACATCTTTAGAGTGCAATTATTACCTCCGCCAAGGAAGTTATGTTTTTGCCGGCTTTAGTTTGCTTGTTTGTTTTTTGTTTATAACTCAAAAACTCATGGATGGATTTTTATGAAGTTCTCAGGGTATGGTGGTAATGGGGAGTTCGGGGAGGGGGGGGGGGGTTGTAGTGCTGTTCTAGTTAGGTTTTGTTACCCTGCTCCCCATAAGGGGAAAGGAGTGCTGTTTTTTAGTTAATTTTTTTTGTCTCTCTGTCTGTTAGCAACTTTATACAAAAAGTACTGGACCAATTTCTGTAAAATTTTCAGGAAAGGAAAAGTGAATGGAGGTCAGGGTCACAGTCACCAAAAATGTCTTTTAGCCATGATAAGAAATGGTGCAAATCGGTTACATTTGTGAAAGGGCAGGGTTTGTCTTGCCTGGTACCACTTGTTTAGTTATATAACCCTTCATGCTGGTTGTTACTATAATTTAGTTTTATTGGTGAATCTACACTGACTTGAAGTGTCCACATAAATGAGAATGAAAGATGATCAAATAATGCATAAAACTTGAGTGAAACCTGGACCTAAACCTCCTGATTTTGTTTTCAGACTTTGGATAAAGTGGTGATGGAGATGAGTACTTGTGATGAGCCCCGTCCCCCCAATGGTCCATCTCCTATAGCAACAGCATCCGGGCAAAGGTGAGTGCTTAGCTTGTTTCTTTCATATACTTTACCTTAATAGAACAACAATTTTGAAGCTGTCTGTATAAGAAATATTTAAGATAATTAAGGTAAAGGGTAATCAAACTTGTAGTTTTTTCCAGATGTATATAGTTATATATGTAGACATACTGTGACGTAAGCCCCAGTCCCACTTACCTGTTACTGTTACATGTGTCTCTCTGTGTCTCTTATACAGTGAATATGGCTTTGCTGAGAAGGTGGTAGAGGGCATGTCTCTGTCCATCAACTCCATTGTGATCAGGATCAGTGCCAAGGCCTTTAATGCCTCCTTCGAGCTCTCCCAGCTACAGGTCTACAGCGTCAACACCAGCTGGAACATGAGTGACCTGCGTTTTACCCGCATCCAGGACCCACAGAGGGGAGAGGTCAGGATTCTGTGTGTGTTCTCAGTATGGTTCATTTCCATCTCTCGTGTGTTGTAATGCTCCGCCCTGTTTGTTTGGTCCAGATCCTGACATTTAAGGAGATCAGTTGGCAGATGATCCGCATTGAGGCTGATGCTATCCAGAGTGCCGAACATGAGATGTTGAGCGCCCCCATCCGTCTGATCACCAACCAGTCCAAGATCAGAGTCACACTCAAGAGACGGGTCAGACAAAACACACACATAAGAGACACATGGAACACAAAACACAACAGATGTGATAAAGGTGAAAGAAGATTTCAGAAACAATAATGACAAATACTTCATTCTCCATCAACCGGCTCAGTTATGCACTCTACGATCTTGAATTATTATGTACTCAGTATGAGCACAAACGTCACCAACTGTGATCATAAACCTCACATTCTCACACAATCAATTTCTGAATATAATTATCAACAAACCCATGAATTGGCCTCACTGCTGCGTCCTAAATGAAACAAAACTAGTCGACGAAGTTTTGAGAGCACATTTTTGTTTTCTCACGCTGGTCTTTATATGCATGACACTTTGGAGAGAGAAATACAATGAACAACAATGGAGTTAGTAGGTTAATGGACACTGTAAAATGCCACATTGAAGACCTGAATTTGGTAAATCAACTTCTACATAAAGGGTTGTTAACTCTGTAGCAAAAATTGGCTGATCACAGATAGAAAGTCATGTTAGCAATAGAAAAATACTAGTTGATAATAGAAAGTCCAGCATTGCTAGTGATCCCACAGCCTTAGACCAAGGGGAAATAATTGCAGACATAGAGATTTTCTTAGAAGAAATTTAGACAGTAGTTGTATTGCATTTATTGAAGCAGCCATGAAACTTAAGAGTGCTCTAAGCAACATCCTTTTACCCACTGGGAAGAATAATCCCTCTGTGACCTCACAGCCCTCAGGGCCAACAGTGGTGATTCATCACACTGATGCTGTGAACTTCAACAGAGCAAATGATTGTATTGGAGATTGAATATAACGCAGTGTAAATTGCACCAAAGCCTTGATTGTGTTCTGTGAAATTAATTAGTCCTCATTTGTTTCCATAGGTCTCTGAACTGCTGAATAAAACTTTATAACAAGACACAAACCGTTTGTGTCATAGATGCTGTAGTGAAGTTCCAGCAGACAAGGGACAAATTCCACTTTAAATTAAAAGAAACTGCTTTGGGATGTAATTTTTCACTTTAATTTAAGATTACTGCATCAATCAGGAAAACCACTCAAATACTTAATAGGCAGTATTTATCAGCATTAATGAACAAAAAAAATCCTCACTAACCTTTCATCAAGTTGCAATCAAAAGTGGTTGGGCTTCAGAAAATACAAAGTCTTACTGATAATCACTGCTTTTGTCAGAGTACAGGATATAGAAATGGGTGATTGAAAGCAGTAATGACTCACCACTGTAACAACTCTACTCTTACATTCCTGATTTGTGATAAAAAAAAATTAAATTCAGCTTTTCTGTGCAGCTAGACACAGCTAAAAGGACAGTTGTTACAACAGCTGAGAAAAGTCATGAAAAACAATAATCCTGTTATCCTGTAATGCCTGTTATAGATCAAAGACTGCAACGTAGTGGCCTCCAAGCTGATCCTGATCCTGGATGACCTGCTGTGGGTACTGACTGATTCTCAGCTCAAAGCCATGGTGCAGTACGCAAAGTCTTTGAGTGAAGCCATGGAAAAGTCAGCACAGCAGAGGAAGAGCATGGCCACTGAGGACCAGGTACCAAACACCGTGATTTCTGCTTACATTTCTGTTTCAAATGAGGCCAAACATACACTGCATTTCATTGTTTCTACTTTCTCATTTGATATAAATGTTGATACCTCTGTTTTGGTTTTTTTTACCCCTTTAATCATTACTCCCCCCTCTTCCTTTTCACAGCCTATTTTTACTCTGTGTGAATGAGCCATGTCATGGTCTGATTGTTTGTCCTTGTATGCATGAAACTCCCTTCTGCCCTGTTGTCTGACATTCCCCTACTGCTATAGAGCATCTGTGTGCCCACACTATCTCTAGTTATCACTATTGTTGTCACTGTCTTTAAGCCTGTGTCCTATTTTTTGTCACATAGAAACATAACATAAATTCACTCTCCCCACAAATTCACACCCATGCACATTCCAGGAAACTAAAGATGGAGAAGTTATCTGTAGTTTGGTATGACATGCCATCTGCTGGAAGGATTCAGAACTGCATTATTCATTATTTACTAAATTTTGCTGAATATCAGATTTCTGGATGGGCTTTTGTATGTCTAGAGGACACCAAAACAAAAGCAAAAACTCAAATCCTTAACAAAAACATCACTAGATGGCATAACATACTATCAGCATTAACACTAAGCATATCATTTACATGATTTCATGTCGCTGCTTGCACATGTATTCCCTAGGTGTCATCGGCGCCTCCATCAGCCCAGCAGGTGCGAACTCAGCAGGCATCCACAGCAGCTGATCAGAGTGCAACGATGGCAAAGCTTTTCAGTGCCTATGATGTATGCGAGACATCCCACCACCTCCAAATCACACACCTTGACCTGCACATATGTGACGACATCCATGCAAAGGACAAAGGTACATGTTTACATGTGTTGCACAGGGTAAAGAGTCAGGAATAATAAATTCCAAAGCTTCTTAATGATACCGTAGCTATCAATGTGGACTTTTTTCATTGCTACCCATTGTAGCTTTGAAACATTTCATCAAAACCTTGAATTTGAATCTTTTCTATGTTTTTTTTTTTTTCACTTTACAGTGATCAATAAAAGGATAACAGGTGGGGCCATGCAACTGTCCTTCAGCTCCATCACTCTGGACTACTACCCCTTCCACAGAGCAGGTACCTTAACCATAGGTCACATGTTTTTCTTCACAACATATACAATATAGCCTATTTATAAGTTTTTACAATCACTTGTGGAATTTGGCTCTTTTTGTCCAAGCTTTACCACACTGTATTTTTTCCCTAGTATTTGTGGAATACATGACTGTTCTTCTATTGTATATATTGTTTCGTGTTTTTAGGTTGTCTTTAATACCTGGGCAGGGACAACAGAACTCTAGTTAATTTTCAGTCTCTTATGTTTATATAGATTAATGAGCCCAGCCAAACAAAGCAATAATTACACGTCCAGTACAAGCCAAATAAGACCCAGCTTTTGGAATAAAAATGGTGACACATCAGTACAGCTGTTTTGATACTTGGATTTTTAATCTGAACTTTGCTTCACCTCTTTTGGTCCTTTTTTCCTCCTGTCCACTCCAGGTGACAGCTGTGCTCATTGGATGCATTATAGTGAGGCCACAAAAACCAGAGAAGGCTGGGCACGGAGCCTGCTTGATGAGTTCAAGTCCAACGTGGAAATGTTAAAGAGTGCAATTCGAGACCATCAAGGCCCAAGTGCTACACAAAGTTCCCCTCAACATGGTAAACACACACAAAACACTCACATCACTAATAGACATTAATTGAAGCTGAGTATATTTCTATTTGTTCTAGCTCTACAGTTGTTTTTTCTTCATATTTCTTGGTACAGACCCGCATTCGGTTTCTTATGCAAGTCATATAAAAAACACCCCTGTCTCTGCACCAGCATTTACCTTATCACGGGTTTTCTGTCCTCCAGTGTCCCTTATGGACGATGAGTATGGGCCTCTAGGAAGTCAGGAGAGTGAAGGAGAAGGAGTAGGGCTTAGAGAGGCAGATGGAGGACTCCTAGAGTGGAGCCCACAAACACAGCCTCCGGCCCAGTGCTGCTGGTGCTTAGAGCCAGGTACCACGGTGTGTGTGCGCACAGCTTGGTGCGGTGATACACACCTTTTGCAAGGCACAGAGGTTTCCCTTTGGAGAATTGAGTGGTGACTGTCTCCCTCTGTGTTGTTCTGCTTTCAATTTTATTCCTCTTTGTCTCTACTCTTCTCTCTTTCTCTCTCTCTTTCTCTCCAGGTAAGATAAACACCTGTTCCAGCGCTTCCTTTAGTCCTCCTCCTCCTCAGACTCCCAAGACCCAGCTTATGTCAAGCTCAGTCGTTCTCAGAATGGCTGACTTCAGCATCTACCAGGTCACTACAGTATAGTTTGATTTATAAATGATGTCATCAAAAAAGGAAACGCTACACCTTTTTTTTTTTTTTTTACTGAGTTTGTTTTTGCATTTTTCTTAGGTATCAACAGCAGACCAACGACGCTCCAGCCCCAAGACCATGATCTCCTGCAATAAAAAATCTCTTTACCTTCCCCCTGAGATGCCAGCAATCCATGTTGAATTCACAGAATACTACTTCCCTGATGGAAAAGACTACCCTAGTAAGATGTTTATGTTAACACTTAAGCTGCATTTATTTTTTGTGTTTTTCAAGAAGGCATAAAGTTATTGGTGACATATTAACCGTTGCCTTTAGGCTATTTGCTGTATAAGTGATCATTTTTACACACAGAACCATTGTTTTGGCAGTCACACACTACCTTTCAGCTTTGGATCTATATCGCTCATTCATTCATTGTAGCGGAAATCACTGACTGCTGTTTGGCTGAGAGGACATTGATTTTTCTGAAATGCACACAGTGCTCACAATGAGTAATTACCCAATTAATTCACTTTATAGATTTCTCACACTTTCCCTCCATTATAAAAAATACAAACAGTTGGAGGGTGGTGGTGGGAGGGTTGACAGGAATACCATCTCTCTCTTATTTATTTATTCAAAGTGTCAGTCCTACTGCTTTTCTATACATAAAGATTCTGCATCTCCATATTTTTTCCATCTGTCTGCCTCTCCAGTCCCGTGTCCCAATCTGTATGCCCAGCTGAATGCCCTGCAGCTAGTTCTGGATCCACGTAGTCTGGTGTGGATCAACCTTTTTGCCCTTGACCTAAGGCAGAGTCTGGAGCAGTTCATGGAGATCTACAAGCTCAACGATTCACAGAAACCAGACGAGCATGTTGACATCAAGGTAGACGGCCTCATGCTTAAGGTAGGCATGGAAACCACACGCTCTGTCCTCAGGCTGTAAAGAATGAAAATAACTTGTATTGTTACATGGGATGTCCCGATCAAATGTGTATATATATATGTGTGTGTATATATATATATATATATGTATATATATGTGTATATATATATATATATATATATATATGTATGTATATATATATATATATATATATGTATATATATATATATATATATATATATATATATATATATATATATATATATATATATATATATATATATATATATATATATATATATATATATATATATATATATATATATGTATATATGTATATATATATATATATATATATATATATATATGTATATATATGTATATATATATATATATATATATATATATATATGTATATATATGTATATATATATATGTGTATATATGTATATATATATATATATATATATATATATATATATATATATATATATATGTATATATATATATATATGTATATATATATATATATGTATATATATATATATATATATATGTATATATATATGTATATATATATATATATGTATATATATATATATATGTATATATATATATATATATATGTATATATATATATATATATATATATATATATATATGTATATATATATATATATGTATATATATATGTATATATATATATATATATATGTATATATATATATATATGTATATATATATATATATATATGTATATATATATATATATATATATATATATATATATATATATGTATATATATATATATATATATATATATATATGTATATATATATATATATATATATATATATATATATATATATACATATATATACATATATATATGTATATATATATATATATATGTATGTATATATATATATGTATGTATATATATATATATATATGTATGTATATATATATATATGTATGTATATATATATATATATATATGTATGTATATATATATATATATATATATATATATGTGTGTGTATACAGCTTGCTATTTATTATCATTTTGTAGTAGTACAGAGTGAGACTGTCTCAACCAGACTGTCATTGGTCTGAACTTCACACAGAAGCAAGCAACACATGTACAAGGCTAATGCATGGACATCTATAGATGTCAATTGTGTTTTTTTAATGAGGGGCTGAGGGATGACCTGGCAGGGCTTGTTGATGAAAATCAGCCTTGTAATCATACAATTTCATGTACTGACAAACAAATGACAGTAAATGATCTGTAACATATATTATAACTCATAAATAACAGAGTCAGTTAGTGGGGGCTGTGAAGAAGGAGGGAGAAGATGGTGAAAGGAATGAAACTGAAATAGTTAAGGCAGCTCACACTCCAACAGAGTACATGTCACTGTGGTTCTGAGAAAAAGGGTGTTGGATGAGTAAAAAACAGACAAAGACACTGATCAAAGGAGGAGCTTCATAAAATCTGCTGTAGAGGATCAAAGCACGTTGATGGGTGAGAGTCATGGTGGGTCATGGAGCGTGGGTTCACCTCCACAGCTTTGGTTCGTTCAGGGTTCAGGACCCTCCCAATTAGAGGTCAGTGTAGATCAGGGGTGCTCAATCATGGTCCTCAAGAGCTACTATCCTGCATGTTTTAGATGTTTAGATGTACCCTCCTTCCAACACACCTGATTTAAATGATAAACTTTTCATCAAGCTCTGCAGAAGACTGATAATGACCATCAGGATAGTAGCTCTTGAGGACTAGAATTGAGCACGCCAAACACACACACATGAATTCCATTTTCCCTCCACTGGTTCATTATATGAACTAGTGATCATAGTAACACAGGACTGTCTGATATAAAACTGTACAACAACTAAATTCCACACAAACCCACCCTCCATTCCATACAATGTACAATAGAACTGTGCAATATTCAGCTGTGGAAATAATTTTGTTTCATCAAAGAACCAGTTTTTTATACGTACACATAGCTCTTTTTATATGTATATTATTCTGTGTTCTATATTTATTCTTTTCAGTGTTTTTGTTGCTTCATAGAAATAAATATCTGTGCAGATGTTTGAGGTGTCACTAAAGCTACAACTATTGGTGTCAAAGTCATCTTTCTGGTTGACATGCCTCTTTTCACAGAAAGATGATTGTTCTATTTTTGGAGAAAAGCAGGTGCTCATGGTGAAACCACCTTTTTCTACTGCCTTATACTACAGAATCCAAAAGGCTAGACACAAACATTTTTCCTGATGAAGGAAGAGAATCTATACTTTTTTAACAGTTTCAGTGTTGATGTAATCAGAGAAGTCAATATTCTGTGGGTCTTGAAAATCAGTAAAAGTGCTCCAAAACACTAGCAGTATGAAGTTTGCTGCTCTGAAAATGGCTGGCATCCAATGAGTTAAAGTAGACATTTTCATATATTTTAATGTATATTTAGTATTTCTCTTTAGCTTGGCTAGTTTTGGTTTAGTTGTTTATTTTTTCTGTAGTTCAACCTCCAGGTTTTTCAGGTAATTTAAGGAAAGCTGAGATTTTTGTATTTCTTTTTTTTTTTTGTTTTTTTTAACAGTATTAATCTTGAAATACAAAAACCCTGTAACCCTGTGTCTCCTCGTGATTCCTACAGATAAGGACCCTGCCTGTCCTGCGGACCTTCCTCGCTCCATCTCAGTGCAGACCTCAGAAATGGTGGCCACAAACACCCGACATCCAGCCAACTGCACCCGCTCTCATCTCGAGGCACTGCTGCAGGCCTTCCAGGAGGAGAACTTCTTCTCATCTGATTTTTCCTCATTCCCTCGTACCTCCTCATCTTTAGCTCTCCTACATCCTGTCTTCCAGCGTCATGCTCATGAACAAGACACGAGGCTACATGACATCTACCGGGGCCTTGTGGTACCCACTATGGGGACAGAAGCCCTCAAGATGCCGGCAGCCACTGACTTTTGGGCTTTGCACTTCGCTCAGTTCTGGGTGGACTACGAAGGCACTCGTGGAGGCAAAGGACGACCGCAGCCCTTTGTGGACTCCTTCCCTCTCACGGTATGGGCCTGTCAGCCAGCGAAGCTCATCCAACACCAGGAGAAGCTGAAGGCACAGCTGGATCAGGTCTGTCCAGGAGCACCTCTGCAGAGGGAGTGGGACGCTTGCAGAGGAAGCGTTTACTAAAGGAGTATTACAGTACTGATGGTTCTCAAAGCAATGACGCAACACTACCACCCACTAATGGACTCCATAAACCCCCCTCATTGGAAAGTCTGCCTTCCTCCTCTTCATCCTCAAATAAAGATGCAGATGTGCATGTGTTGGTACATGTGCAGAAACATTTAAGTGCTCAGTATGTTTTTTTTTTTTTTGCTGCGTGGATTTTTCAAAACCACTCAGCAGGTTGTAATAAACTGTGACTTTTATAGACATACATTTGTTAGTAACCATTAATCATTAGAAATCAGGCTGTATATATCTTCACAGATTACAGTGGATAGTCGTGGATAGTCCAGCTTCATCTCACTGTCCAAAGACATAAATCATAATCAATTAACTGGTCAGTCTAAATCACCTGCAGAGTGACTGGTCATTCATCTATGTATGTCAGCCTTGAATAAACTGCTGGAGGATTAAGCAGGTCAGAAAGAGAATGACTTTACAATGCATGATGGGAATTACAATTGTAGACAAACATGGAAATTTATGAACAGCCAATGGATTTTGATCTTTACAATATTAAAACACTGTATTACATGAGAGATATTGCTACTTATTTTTGTAGTTTGTAAAATAATGATTGATGTTTTATTGTTTAAAGGTAGTTAAAGAATCATAACTGTTAGTGAATAATAACTTGACTGGGATACATTTTAAATTATTCTTCTAGAAAAGGCATTTTAAAATGATCTGCAGGTCTGCATGTAAACATTTCTCCAGGATCCTCTTTAATGCTTGACATAAAAGTGGGGAATGTTTGTATTGGAAATGTATACAATTTAGTATGCCATATAACATAGTATGGTTAACATAAGCATTTTAAACCCCACATTCTCCAGAGTTTTGTGTTACACTGTGGAAAAATAAGACAGAATCTCTTCAGTAGACGCTGTTCTGCTTTTGTTTTTGTGGAGTGAAGTATCTGTTTGTGCAGTTTATTTCTCTACCATGATTAATTAGCCAATGGGACATTTTACTAAATAACTTATAGTTGTTGGCAGAGGTTCACATAGATGGTGACTATTACTTATAATAGCTATAAACATGAAAATAGCTCCCTTCTACATTTTTATAGGTAGTTTGATGTTCAGCAGTGGATTTATTGCTTAATAACTTTGAGTCTAATGCCCAGTTTAACAATTAAAGCTTGTGAATATCCATGCAATGATGTTGGCCCTGTTGCTACTTAAACTGCATTGTTGACATGTATTTCATGTTCAGGAACCCCCCCCCCCCACACACACACACACACATAATTAAGGTTTCCAATTTGGAGGCAGGAGTAGGACAACATAAAAAAACAAGAGCTTTATGAGTGTCCAAATGTAAACATCTGAAGGACTGATCACCATATAAGATGTCAGATCACGTATCTGATTGTCATATTAATTGTCTAATCTCTAATTGTGTGTGTCCAGGTGAGCCACCGGCAGTATGTGTTTCTCATGCACCTACAGCGTAGTATCAAAGCTCTGCAGCAGACTTTACAGCAGGACCTGGAGAAAATGAGCTCCAAAAAAGACCGCAAGGATCCTAGTCAGCATCCTGCAGACCACCAGCCTTTCACTGTCTGCCTGGGCCTTCTCCTGAAAAGTGCAGAGGTGTCCCTCCTTTTGAAGCCTGTCCCACAGTCTGAGGGTGGAGCTTCTCCTCTGGGGTCAGAGCTCTCACCCTCCGAGAGTAGAGGAACACTGGAGCCTGGAAATGAGCCCACTGAGACTGTCGAAAAGACTGAGAAGGGCAATGAAGGACCAGGATTTGGTTCTGAGGGCGGAGTGATGAAAGGGCAGTGTACTGTAGACCAGCTGTTATGTGGAGAGGGTTCAGATGGCCCTGTCCCTCTTGTCCCCACATCCTCTTCAGCTACATGTCCAGACTCAAATCACAAGTCCTCCTTGGAGGAGAGGACTTCAGCTAAGAACTCTGGGAGGTGGAGTTCAGAGGAAGGGGGTGAGATGGTGGATGGCTTGACCGGGGGTAATGATATCGGAACTGGACCAGATTCCAAAACCCAGACAGGTGACACCCTATCCGACCCAGTCTGCAACAAAGAATGGAGTGATAAAGACAAGGCTGGAGCTGGAAAAATGCCTCAGTCAATATCCAGGTATTATCACAAATAGATTGAACTCATCCAGTGAATTATATGTATATATATATATATATATATATATGTGTATATATATATATATATATATGTGTATATATATATATATATATATATATATATATATATATATATATATATATATATATATATATATATATATATATATATATATATATATATATATATATATATATATATATATATACCATTGTTGAGCAGAATGAAGTTTGTAGGTTATATTTGAATGCTATAGTAATTATTATTTCAAGTACTTCAGGATTACTCAATTATATTTTAGTAAATACAGTACATTTCCAAAAGCCTTCAACAATAAATTTATCATTGCAAATTGTCACAGGGTTTCAGAGTTAGAGTTAGTTTTGTTGAAGCTAGTTGAAAATGAATATGAAGCACACAACTTTTGCCAGAACATGTAGAAATATTTAAAGAATGTTACGTGTGAGGGCATCAAAGCATTAAGGTATAAAAATGTAGAGCTACTTTAAAAAGGCACAAGGAAAATTATTCTCTAATCTAGTTTTGTTTTCATAATGAGAAATTGAGAAGCCCACTCATCATGAAATGTGTTACAAAGATCTCAAAAAGTCAGAACTTATCGAAATCTATTGAAACCTGGTACTTGCCAGGTGAGGCATGTTTTGAATCCATCACTTTGTGCTTTTCAATTTTTTTGGGACAAAACAGCAATTTTATGAAATATTTTAGAGAACAAAAACATCACATCAACTCAAGGATCATATGATAATTTAAGTTGACTAACTGAAGACAGCATTATAATGCTGTCTTCAGTTGTGTTTCACTTATTAACCTACCTGATAAACCTAATGAATGAGTCTCTTTAACTTAATCTGTCTGTCTGAACACCAGAGCTGTGTTTTGAACTCCCATGGGTCTTTGTCTATATGGATGTTTGTTTGTTTTTGTTTTTTTACTTCACCCTTGTCTCAGACATTATTAATGTCAGCTGCTGCTGCAGCCCACCAGGTGTTTTTATGTGCTTTCTCACATACTTGTCTTTCAGCACCATACATTCTTAACTCATTCTACTTCCTTTCTGCCTCTTAAGCTTTGCTTTGACACATGCAAGGTGTGTGTGTTTTCTCTCTTATCAAGGAAAGGAAGTTTGTCTGTGGTTTCTGATCTCCTCAGCTCCTCAAACTCCAGCAGATCCACCTCCCTTTATTCCATGTCCAACATGTAAGGCACTGGATCTGTGACTAGCTGTACTAATGGCTGTGTGCAGGTCTAAACCTTTGTGTCTTTGTGACCCTTGGATGAATATAAAACAGTGAAAATGTGGGTGTGTGTGTGAATCCCCTGTGGGCATGCATTTGCATGGGTGCATGGCACACTGGTTGTTCTGTGTGTTTTGTCTTTCTGTGTTAAATACGTAGGTATGTCCTATGTTTGATATCTACCTGTTTACTAATTGTACAGATAAAAAGAAGATTCTTGGTGGTGACAGTTTCTCCACCGACCCTGTGTTCTCGTTCTTTTGGGAGTTACTTTGATTTAGTCTGTTCTGATTTCCTTTGGATCCTTCCTGGGAGGAACACACACTTGGTTCTTACATGACCTTAAACAACACGACACAAAGGAATGAATAGCAATATTCATGATTTATGAAGTAAGCTCTGTCAGCTCTGTTAAAGTGCAGTTCTTTTGACTCATTGTTAACATTAAAACTACATTCCTATCAACAGCAATGAAATAAAAACACTGCCTACTCTTTGTTTAATCTTCCATCATTGTCACTGTGAGTAGGTGTATGCATGGACAGTGTTGACTAAGCAGAAATATACTAACAAAAATAACAGTTTTAAATGCTAGTTCTAATGCACTTTCTTGTGTGACCCCCATTCAACCCCATCCCATCCTATGCATGTTTTAGTGGCCGTCTGATGCGAGATCGCTCCCAGTCCAGTTTCTCAGTGTCCTATAAGAACATGAAGAAGAGTCCATCTCTGCAGTCTCTGGACAACATTTCAATAGACAGCTACCTGATGGAAGATGGAGATACATACAGTCTGTTGGAGAGAGGTGCAGCAACCACACTACACTGTAACATTGTTATAGTCATACAGCTGCTTCTATTCATCTAAATGAGATTATTAGATTTTTTTTCTTTTGGGTCGTCTACCAGAGTCACTACTCTATGGGGGTAAATATGAAAAAAATGAAGAAAATATTCCTGTAGGCAAAAGGAACCATTAAAAATGTAGTATTATTACTAGAGGTGCATGTAAAGGCAGACGTACAGAGCAGTAGGTGGCAGCATTGTGCTGCTGTTAGTAACATACAGTATTAAAGTGGAATGTGTGTTTATGTTTGGATTACAGATGACGTGTCCATCTCAGGCTTCAAGGATGTCATAAGTGAACAAAGTGCCACGGAGAACGCCACAGAGGTGGTGACTGGTCAGGAACAAGAAGAAGGCGTGTCCCCCGACAGTGTCAGCGCTACCTCACAGAGCATCGACGAGCCCACCAAAGATATAGTAAGAAACCACACTAAGGACCTTTTGAGAAGCTTTGAAAATAATTCTTCTGCTTTTGACAATAACATGGAATATACAGAATACTATTCTAGTGTAACGTGTGCCATACAGGACCGAAATTCAAGTATAATACAGAAAATTTACTAAAAACTCTACATTATAGCTCTTTGTGATAGAGCAGTTCCACAGAGCATGCATTCAGTGCTTACAGCTGATGATGTGGACAATAATTTTGAGATTGATTTTGTGTATGCTTTCCCAAAGGTGTCCGTGCTGGTCTTGAAGGTGCAGTCGGTATGTGTGGGCATGGAGGTGGTGGGTGAAAGCACAGCCGTGGCTCTGGAGGTGGGCCAAGTTACACCCAGCCAGCTGGGCAACGTCAGCCTCAGACAGTACCTGAGCAACCGCAGCCTGGGTAAGAAAGAGTCCACATACATGCTTACAGGTGCACTATCGTGTAACCCTTCCTATAAGATCTTTATGGTTTGAATAAATGTATGGCCAGAAGGGCTGAACATGTTACATATTGAGACTCTAAACACTATACAATAGTCTATGAATTGCTTTACTTCAAGATTGCAGTCAGACATACTCAGTGTTCGTTTTACTGACCACTAAAGTCTGAACATGTGTACATTAATATTGTTGTATAGGTCTGCATATTACCTAGCCTGGCAAGCCAGCCTATGATATGAATTCAAGGATTCAGGAAAAAATATTTTTTGCCACTAGAGGTGGGCTAGTTTCATAGGCTACATATTACCTGTAGCCCACTCTTTCAACAGTTTATTTTTTCATTTGTACTATGTTACATTTTGAGTATTATATGTAATATTAGTGTAACTATTTTAACATTAGTGTTATGTATTTTCATCTGCAGTGTGCGATAAACAAGGTTTCATCGGACTCATGTCAGCTTAACAGATCAGCATGCCATCAATGTGTTATCATTTTGGTAGTTTTCCCTTTCTAACAACTGCATGTGGATTCATTTTAGTGACTTTTTCAGCAACTACAGAGTGTAGATGTAGCTCTGGGGTTCATGTACTCTGATGGTGAATCATTGGTCTAGCAGTGCTAATGTATACTAAACAAATCAATTCATTGTGACAATATAAAAAGCAACACACTGGAATGTCAGTGTCAGACATGGCTCTATTTAACACCTGAAGTTGTTGATTACATGAAACTCTTTACAAACAACAAGGAACCAACTGAAATGGGCTTCTGTGGAGGAAGGCTTCAGCCTGTTAAATTTCAGATTAAAAATTTGAAACTGGAACTGAAAAAAGGCTGTTGTCAGGTGGTTTGGCTTGTCAGAGGTGTAAAACCTGCACTTGCACCCTGTGATGAACTTTGCCCATTGGTGACTAAGATAGGCTACAGCACCCCTGTGACCTTTCTAAGGATCATGCAGTTCAGAAAATTAATGGATTACTGAAAAACAAACAAACAAAACAAAACAATTACTTGGAATTAATATAGAAAATTGGTTCACTGACACTGAAGGACTGCCCAACCCCTGCATTGGCTAGACTCTACAGAAATCCTCAAACATAGGCTAACCATTTACACACTAACATAGCCAACACCTCCTTTTATTTACGCTGCCATAACTCCCCACAGGTATGGTGTGCTCAGTACCAATACCTGCTCAAAGCAGCCAAGGTAACTGCTGTGTGTTAATTCACCATCTGTAACCTAACATGCATGCTTGCCTCTGCCTCTTTGTTCACACTTGTATGTAAGCAAATGTGTTTGTGTGTCTTTTTTCCCAGTTGAAAATGTCTTGTCAGATCACATTTGCAGAATCAGGACTTTGCTCAGCGGCATGCACTGCAGATGCACATAGATATAGTGTGTTGGATTGCAAGTGACAGCATGAATTCTTTACAGTTATCAGCAACAGAGTATGTGTGTGTGTGTGTGTGTGTGTGTGTGTGTGTGTGTGTGTGTGTGTGTGTGTGTGTGTGTGTATTCCTATGTTTATGGGGACATTGATATGTTTACACAGTCACACTACAGGGACCAAAATTCACGTCCCCACAAGGGTTAAATATAAATAAAGGTACCACTAGTAAAATAGAAATGATGTAGCCCGATGAATACATTCATTTTTTTTTATTTATTTTTTTTCCCCAGAAGTCCTCATAAAGAATGGGGGAATCGGGTGCAAAGGGAAACATGTATTTTTCAAAGGTTTGATTGTGTGTTTTTACTTAAAAAAAAAAAAAAAAAATATATATATATATATATATATATATATATATATATATATATATATATATATATATATATATATATATATATATATATATATATATATATATATATATATATATATATATATTTATGACTTGTTTTATTTATTGTTTTATTAATTAATTTTTTTAATTAATTAAATTTTTTCATTTGTTTTATTATTATTATTATTTAAATTTGATTTGATTAAAAAAAAAAAAAAAAAAACAAGATGTGTTTACACTCACTGCCCAATGGCTACTTGATTACAAACTTGGTCCTCATGAGACATCAAAACGTGTGTGTGTGTGTGTGTGTGTGTGTGTGTGTGTGTGTGGTTGAGTGAGTGAGACTTAAGGGAGGGTAAATTTGACTGTAATGAAGTGAGTGGTCCCATTACTTGCAACATTAATCCCAGAACCTTGAACATGTATGTGTGCAGCTCACCAGTCAGTCAGAGTTAAATTAACTGCTACTATGTACCAAGACAATGTTAACCCCTTATCTCCCCCATCCTGCCCCCTTAGATTTGCCCTGAGAGTGCTGTCCTACCTCATTCCTCCCTCTTGTCCACCACACCTTCCTCATCTCTCCCCTGCAGCAGACTGCAGTTTCAGTCCAGCAATTCAGGCAATGAGAGAAGTGCCAGGTCTTCCCCTCACTACCTCTTCTCCCCCTATCTCATAAAACCAAAACCCTCTCTGTCTCTTCCCCCACCTTTCTTTTTCTTCCTCTCTCTTTTTTTACTCTCCTACTCCATCTTCTTACTAATCCTCTTTCATTTAACCCCCCCCTCCATCTTTCCTTCTCTTCATCTGTTTCTTTCTCCAGGCCATCTTTTCTCCTCCTTCCTGTCTTATCACAGTCTCTCAGTCCTTGGCTGCCGGCCTCCCCTCCCCTTTTTCTCTTTTTCTCTCTTCACCCACTCTCTCCACTTTTTCCCTCAGCATTTGCTTCAAACTACCCGAGTGAATATGTCATTTTACTTGTGAAAAGCTGACTGTATTATCTGTGCATGTGTGTATAGGTTTGCCTCTGAATGGTTTCTCTAGGACATAAAATGACTTTTTATTACCAACCTGTTACCAACTTTCCTTCAGAGAGCCCATTAATGGATGTAACACACTTCTCACTTTCATAAAGAATTTTTTTCTCGAGGTAGCCATTGTCATGCATTGCTGAGTGTTATTCCAACTGTGATTCATGGTGTCTCAGGTCTGCCAAGAACCTTTGCTTGCAACTTTGTGCTTGCCATGCAAATAAGTCTGTGTGTAAACTGGTTAAGATGGTGTGAACAGAGGGTTTCAATTACCCTCCTACTAGATTCAACACTTTTTAACCTCTGCTTTCGTCAGTCTTTTATTTTCCTCTCACTATTTGCTCGTATCTATAACCTACTCTTCATCTTTTTGCAATAAACAAACCTTGTGCTGTTCCTCTTTGGGTTGCTCAGTGACATTCTGGCCATTCAGGGGTGAAGTGTTCTTATATATCAGCTATCGCTTCTGATCTTAGTTTTCTGCTTCTCTCCTGGAGTGTCTAATTCATGAAAGGAAATTCATTTTAATAGGAATGTTAGTGGGACTTTCCTCAGAATTCTCTAATCCCTAGTTCTTAGAAATAATTTAACATCGGCACTATAAAGAAACCTGTGGGATTGAAGAGTCTTGTATTTTCAACTCCCTTTTTTTTTTTTTTTTTTTTTTTTAAATCCCTTCACCTTTTTTTCCAACTTATTCTCTCCCACTCCTGTTTCTGATATTCTGCTTCTTTTTTTTTTTTTCTTTTTTTTTACCTCCTTTATCATGCCTCTGATTTCAGTCTTGTTCACATTTGGCACTAACATTCACCCTGACTAATTTGTTTTTAGACAGTGCAAAGTTTCACACAAGTCTAGCTCTAAAGACATGTTATGCACAGTAGTGTATACTGATGATCCCCCAAAGTAATACTAATACATTTGTTTTTTCTGAATAATTGCAATCTCTTCATTAAAATCAAACAACCCTCGTGAAATGAATCACGAGTTACTGTGCTTCAGCTGATTATATCTTCACTGCAGAATGTAATGTTAACTGCAGCTTCTGTGTACTCTGTTACAGCTGGTGGTGAGATCAGATTTGGTTCTGTCAGGGGTCTCCACAGTCCGGAGATATGTGCTCGTCTGGAGTCTGGTCCTTGTGCCGCTGCTCGCTCCCCATTGGCTGAGCACAATGGCTTCCTACAACTGCGTCTCCACGGATACCAAGCCAACTTCCTGATGTCGACACTGCGCAACCTAGCCCTCTTCTTGGAAGATTATTCAGCGCCACAGGTGCTGCCCATGGAGATCAGCGTTCGAGATACACATATCAACTTAAAGGTCAGAAACCTAATGTTATGGAGCAGTAGTGTGAGTTGAAAGGGATTTTTAGTCGACCTTCAAACAATGCCTGCTGTGGTATAATGTATCATACATTGTTGGTTTACACTGACTTTATATTTGCAGATGTGTACCTGCAATATTAGTAGAATATTTGTCCTATTTTAGCTGGTACTGTTTCAGTGTTAGACCCCATAATTTACTACCACAGAGAACAGCAGCTTCTATAACCAAGTTATAGAAGCTGGCCTAATTGGAATTTGGATTTGATCTGAATGTTTAATGACATAGAAAGGCCTTTTCGTCTTCTCTCTAGGGTCTCTTCATGGGTGAGTGGCGTGTGCTGTAGTGCTCATGCGGAAACCTGGATGTGGATAATTTCCCTCTGACACTGCTCCTTCCTCATACACATACTTGAATAATGCCAACACGATATGTGCTCTTTTTTTCGGCAGGATGACGGCCCCCATGAAAATCCTTCTGATTCCGATCCTTCACCGATCACCCTGCATGTGGACAGTCTGATCATACACAGAAGAGACGATGGGTCCTTCTCTATAGGAGGTAACACTCACAAACTAAAAGTACACGCGCATATGCCAGATATTTCCACCCCCACTTTAGCTCTGATTCACTCTTATATAATGTCCTATAAACAATAAAAGTCCACGATCACTACATTCACACCCCCAATATGCCTTCTGTTGACTTTCCCTCCTTTTGCCCTGTAGTGGACACAGCAGCTGAGCCGAAACCCGGGAAAGAGACACAGCTGAAAAACAGCTCTCTGAGTCCTGTCCCTGAGGCTGTGGGAGTGGTCTATGGCATTCCAAAGGGGACACAGACCCAGGCCCCTCCCACCAGCCCCCAACCATCTTCCAGAGAAAAGGTAAGATATGCAAATCACTACAGGGAACAACTATTTTAGAAGTGTATAATAATCAGCTGAGAAACTGCAACCTTTTTTTTTCAATTAACATTCTGATGTAGTCACAAAGTGCCAAATTCCATTTCATTATTTGGCTTCTTTGTTATTTTACAGTGGGAAGATATTAACCAATTTATGCAAAATACAAAGTCACATTTTTAGGTTTTAGGTCGGACACTGAACTGAACAGTATTATTACTCTGAACACTTCTTCACCAATGTGAATGACATTACAGAGGAAAACTGTTATAAAAGTAATATCTATCTCTGTAGCTAAATTTAGTTGGTTCTCTATAAAGACCCAGAACCAATTCTGTTAACAGATGGGGTGAACATGAAAAGGTCCACAAGAGACAAAAATGACTATATCACCATAAAATGAAGATTGTTTTTAATTATGTTTTCCTCTTCTTTAGCCCTGTCTACATCCTCCTAAAGCTGGAGCTTTAAATTGCAGCATTTAACATTTATCTAATGGACAGGTTGATGTTATGATTCTGTTTGTGAATCAATTAATAGTGTTGCCCTATGTTGCATTGAAACTCAGCAAATTAATTGAAACTCCCTTTATGAAACTGTTTAACACACCTCTTTTCCATTATTTGTTTGCAGTTATTAATAGAGGAGAATGAATGTTTGAAGGTGGAGCTGTCCCGAGCCAAGATGGCGCTGGCTGAGGCACAGATGGAGAAGGACTCGCTCCTGCACTGCATTAAGAATCTCAAAGATACCAGCTAGGCATAGCTGTCCCTTCTTGGCCAGCCAGCCAGTCATTCATTCACTCAGCCCCTCTAGTCCACACTAATGAGGACTGCTGCTGATGGACGGGAGTAAAGGTCAGAGAAATAATTCAAGTCAACATCAACGAGGAAAGGCTAAGAGGGATTTTTGGACTGAAATGGCTCCCTTTACGCGCTTACTTGTGAATTGAGCCACCATGTGACTTCAAACTTTTGAATAATTCCTTCATGAAGCAATGCAGAGTCTGGGACAGACTCAAAAATGTTTTTACACACTTTTGTTGTCACTTTTATTTTCTCGATCTGGTCTCATTGTTTGGCAACACAGGCCGGTTATATCCGAGTAGAAGTAAAAGAAGAGAATTTGGTAAGACTAAATGTATGTGAAAGATGAGGATCTATACCCATGGTTGTGCCTACAGAATACCCTTCCACACTTTTCATTTAGTGTGAGCAAAACAATCACAGCTAATCTTAAATAGGAACACTGAATGTTGTATCCTCAGAAGAATGTCTACAAAAAAACAACTTATTTTGCACTGCAGTGGAAGTGAACTTTTAATTTAATGCTTTCTTTTTTGGATGGGATGAGGCAAATCACTCACTTCTCCTCAGAGAGGGTAAAGTGTATATTGTATAAGAATGTGAAATATTTTCTACAGAACTCTAAATAGTTATGCAGTGTTTCAGCTGAATGTGGATGTGTGTTTGTGTTTCATTCAGAACAAGCATTTCATTACAAGCAGAGTATGAATTTCTATCCTGTCATTTCCACAGCTTTGTCTGCAAAACACCCCATAATAGATCTGTACCCCTTCATATTTTTCTAAGTGTAAATAGTTACTTAACTTGTGCAGCACTTTTAAAACTGTATAAACTACCAGTACTGTGAGAGAACAAGAGTTAAATCAGTGAGTGGTGGTAACACCGTTTTGAGAAGTAATTCATGTGTCTTTACAAAATACAAAGTGTGAAAATGAGGGCGTGTACAAGCTGCCTGTCTGCATATACTGGATGTGTGTGTGTGTTTATGTACATTTTTAGATCTTTCATGTGTTAAGTTTTCATGAACAAGCAATGCCCACATCTGCTGCTGTTCCATGGGTCACGCCTGAGAAATAACTTGAGGCAGAAGTCTTTGAGTAGGGAGTAAAAAACAAATGCATTCGACTTTTCTAACAGCACATGCTTTGCCACAGCACAAACTGTATATGGACTTTGTAAACTACGCTATCACTCTTATAGACAACAATAGATCCTGTACATACATCAGTCTACGTATGTACAAGACATTACATGTACTTCAGTTGGGGCCCTGTTCATTTCACTTGAGATGGAACTGTTCTCAGCACAAATGTCAAGACTTGAAATTTAACATGATTGTATACAATGTTTTCCAGCTTTCCTGCCTCATGACACAGCCCTCCTCTTTTCTCCCACTCTGGGAGGCTGCACCCTCAGAAAAACCTGTGGAGGTAAAGGAGAAAAACGATACACAAGTGACAAGTTGTATTTTGTTTGTTAAAGCTGCTCAAATACTAATGAAAATAAAAGGTCATCCAATTTAAATGGATTCCTCTAAAAATGTTGGTGTGAAATCTTTTCTATATGGTTTGAAGGCTATTATTAATTGTCATATTGCCACTAAGTCATTAATCAGCATCAGCATCCGTTTGCATTTGTGAGTCGTTCTGTTTTCTTGTGGCTCCTGAATATCGTGCTTCTAGGACTGGACATGATGTATAATAATGACAAAAACTCTGGTCTGCAGGTGTATTCTGCCCACAATAACACTAAATATAGGTCATTAAAATTTAAATATTAAAGTATGTGTGTATTATGCATTGCTGTTCAGACAGTGTCAATTCAGTGTGTTTCACATAGTGTAAATTATCACTGCTCTTTTTGGAGTTATGACCATTCGAAATCATGTGACCTTGATTTTGACCTCAAGGTCACTCGAGGTTAAAGGGTTAGAGTCTCTATATTCACTTCTTTTCTCATTTAGTTCTTTTAGGTATTGACCCAGTGACCCCCGACCTCTTGGGTCAACAATAGGTCAAAATCTATACAGACAAGATGCAGAATTAAAAGACCAGCATTTCAGTGCTCATTGGAAGTCTCTAAGACGAGTAGTTCAAAATTATGTCCAAAATTTGAATTTGACCTTTGACCTAGAGTCTTCAAATGTGTCTGTCTTGGTTCAGATGTTAATACACAGCAACAGTGGGAGCAAAAAAATAAGCTAAATCCAAAACGGAGTATACAGGAATGAAAAGGAAATTACTGAAACACAAATTTCTGGTGATATTGACCTTTGACATATATTCACCAACATTTAATGGGATCTATTGTGGATCACCTTTCACCTTTCCTGGAAATTTCATGGAAACTGGCCCATGAATTTTTGCATACAGTTACTGACAAAAAAACAAGTCAAAAATAATATCCTTGCTTCCCCCTTTGTTTTTTTGTATATATTTACTAAAATTCTGGAATTCTTCACTTCAGTAATGTGCAAGTAGAGCATTTTAAAACGATTACAATGTTCGGTGTTTGTTCAATATCAAAATATGAAGCACAATTACTTAACAATACAACACTAATACATGTCTTTTAACTCTACATGTCTTAGCGTACGGTGTAAACAAACTAAACCTAAAAGACAAAAGAATAATATAGATCTAAAATATACAAGTGCAATTGCATTACCATTCAGTCACCAGTACTGAGTCGTTTCCTTATAAAGTTGAATTCCCACATTTAAATCAGCTGAAAATGGATTGTAAGAAATTTACTGCAAGCATCTTTATAGATTTCCTGGGCATTTAAGTCAGTATTCTGCACTTCAAAACTAGAAAGAAGTACAGCAAAAGCTCCTGTGGGGACATTTAATCTCTAAAACAGTGAATAAATGAAGTGCAAAAATTACAGTTTAGGATACTTCTGGAGCTTATAGGATAGAGGATATATAAGGTAATCTGTTCATTTAAAGCTGAAATGAGGTTGATGTTACTTGTCTGACAGACAGACTCTTTGTCTCCTTTAGATATAAGTAGTCTTTGTGTTCAAATGAGCTGCAGTGAACCGCTGCAGGAGAGTACTTGGACTTTGTGCACATAAATGGTCATGACATTTTATGGCTGAAGTAGTGCAGTGAGTCATAGAAGGGCATTAAATGTTCAAGTGGCTGAGAGAGGGAGGGAAACGTTCTGCTGTTGACATGAAATTGTGTTTACATACTGAGGCTTAATGTTTCTGTGATGATGGCTACAGTTCCATTTATGTAAGCAAAGCACATACACTTTCATTTATATAGTGTGTGTGTGTGTGTGTGTCTTGGATATTAAGAACAGGAGAGAATGTCACCATTAAAGTGTGTGAAACAGGATGAAACACAAACATATTCATTATTTCTTGGCTCTGAAACAGTTTATGCATTTTAATTTTGTTGTATTTTGTTAAAAGATGAGAAAAACAAAAACACACAAAAAAAATCATTCTAAATTCAATATGTCTTGAGTTTCATCATTTTAAGATTAAAAAAAAAAAAAATCCCAGCCTGACTGAATGTAACATTTTTGGACTACAAAATAGATGGAAGATTTATTCAGGATATGACTTTTGAACAGTCATAGCTCAGATCTCATACTGTCTTTGCAATACTGATAGAAACATCATACAAATAGTGCTGTTGCATCATAGCTGTATTGACAAAAGGCCTTTATCACGGCTGACATTTTAATATCAGGAAAAACAGAGGTGGTTATTTTAATGTTAGGGCAGCTCAGCACAAATATGGAGCCATGATGTAACCATGAAGCCTGGGCTGCTGTCATGTGGGCTGGAGAACATGTAGAAAGTGCCAGAACCGACTCAAACAACCATCTCATTATTCAGTGATATTCACTTGATATTTTAGAACGATTTGGTATTTAAATTAAACTTTTATGAAAAAAATATGACAAAAATGAGAGGATTAACACCTTGAGAATCTACATAGATTATTTTGTTGACTTGAAATTAGTCAGGAGGTGCTGAACATGCAAAGAAGGCTTTTATAATTGATTTTTATGCAGTGGTTCTACTTTGAGCACTTGAAGCGTTATGTCACTAGATAAAAGGTTAAGTTTGCCAGCACTTACATTAAAAGCATATTGCCGACTGCAAGAATTTGGGATTTTAAAAGTATCTAACATTTACAATACCAGTTTAGTGCAAAAATAATGCATGCCTGGCATAGCCTGAGGCTGTTTCAGCCCTTACACTGATGACAACATTGACAGAAAATCAGGATAAAACTAGCAGAAACAGCATATACACCCACTGAATATGGAAGACTAGACAGACTAAGATTGAAACTAGACACAAGACTTTTATAATATATTTTCATTCAGTGTTCTTGGAGTCTTGATGGTCATGTAGCCAATGTAGTCTACCTACATTAATAAAAATAATGTTACAATTTGTGCAAACAATAATGACTTAAGACATTGCAGGTGCTGTACAGACAGGAGTTTAAAAACAAAACAAAACAAAACAAAACAAAAAAGTGGTGCCAAGCACAACAAACTCTGTCCCCCTCATGCATATTTACCTGGTTTGCCCTGTCTCTTATCATTGCAAAAACTCATTTTTGGTGACTGTGATTTTGGCCTTTGACCTACATTCACCAAAAATTAAGGGGATCTCTTCTGGGCTAACTTGCACCTTTCCTAAATATGTCATAGAAATTGGTCCAGTAGTTTTGCATAAAGCTACTAACAAACAAAGAAACAGACAGACAGACACAAAAACAGTAAACAAACAAAAAACACACACTCAAATACAATACCCCTATCCCCTCTCGGGGGTGGGGTAACAAATTTCTCCATACTTAAAATAATTCAATTTCAACCCTGTTTATGTGATGATCCTTGTGTCAGGATTATGTAGACTACATGAAGCCTCAGCTGCTGTCATGTGCTTGGATAAAAAAATGTCATCTTATAAAGGTTCATACTGTCTTCCAAGAATAACTACTGTAGTTACACTATTTTAATTTTAATTAACTAGTCAAATAGGCAAACAAACACTGCACCTGTCTGCAACTGTTTATTTGTAAGCAACTTTATGCAAAAACTACTGGACCAATTTCCATGATATTTTCAGGAAACGTGCAAGGCTGTCTTGAATAGATTCTATTAAAGTTTGGTGAATCTAGGTCAAAGGTCAAGGTCACTCACCAAAAATATGTTTTCACAATAATACATGATAGGGCAAATTAGGTAAAATGTCTGCAAAGGGCAGGGTTTGTTGTGTTTGACCACTTGGTTTAGTTATTATTTATAGTAGTTTGAAGCTTTATGTTACTGGATAAAAGGTTAAGTTTGACACTATCTACAGTCAAATGTAGGACAGAACTTGGTATTTTAAAAAATATTTCAAATTTAGGGTAGAATTTTAGTGAAAAATAATGAATGCTTTGCGTAACCTTAGGCTGTTTCAACACCAACACTGATGAGTGTACTGACAGACAAGACAAAACTAGTAGAAATTATATATGTCGAAGGTTCTGCACAAACAGGTGTTTTCAGTGAATGTATGAGTAGATTGTTGAAATTAAACGGTGCTTGAAGTTTTGATTTCGTAACAATGTCTTTATTCAGATCTCTTGAAGCCCTGACTGCTGTTGTGTGGCTGGATAACAAATCAAGTCTATCTGTATCTACAACACAAGAACATTGTAGCTGCTGCACATACAGATGACTGTTTTCAGCTCATATTGATAATCATTTCATAGTTTAGGATAATACTCAACGATCCTTCTCTGAGAATTTTGCACATAAACCCTTAGCTGTTGTTGTGTACTTGACTAACCATTAAGCTCAATCTTATGCATATAATGATGACATAAATGGTTGGTGTAACTACTTTTCTGTATTGATGGAAAATCAGTGAAAACTTGCAGGAATTAAAGACAGTGAAGGTGCAGCACAGCCAGACAGGTGTTTTCCATGGAGCTCATGAAGGGAACACCTCTCTGTAAATTCCAATTAAGCAGCCAGTCTTCCAGCCATCAGACACGTCCCAGCATGCACCAGCGGCTGCGCGGGGGCGCAGGGACACAGAGGAGGGGGGTGTGGCTGATTCCCAGGCCGTCAGTGGACAGATCAGATCAGACCTCATTAAAAATCCATCCCTGCACTTGGTCTACTCTGCTCTTTTTCTCACCCATTCACACAAACCCAGCTCTGACATAACAGGAGGGTGTTTTTTTTTTTATGCTTCACCTGCTTCACCAAATCCGTTCACAGACTGTGTGAAACCCACGAATGAGTGCGCATGTGCGTGCTACAGAAACAAAAGTTAAAGGGTGTGAAAATGGACACAACTGGCACAGCTGGTGGATACTACTGTGACTTTTTAAAATAACCTAACAAAGGCTTCGCTTTCTGTTGGTGCTGTAGCATCGTCATCCACGCCCATACTGTACAGAACAGGGCTGCTCCATAGAAGTACATACACTCACAGCGGATGTACCGAGAGTGAGCCTTCAAAATACATGTCTACCTGAGTATAATGGCCAGAATAAGACTTCTATTAAAATGTAGGTAGAAATTGCAATCAGAACTACTGTCAGTTTGGGGGATTTACAAATGACAAAGTGGGATTTTTCTTTCATGTTTTCTACATTTTCAACAGAAGTCAGTTGCTTTCGTTTTTTTTACGATTTGCATTTTAATATATAAGTCACATCAAATAATCTTTGTTATCAAGTGTGCATACAGAACATATAACACATATGAAATTTCTTTCCTCTCCTCTATAGTGCAACAACTTTACAACAAGTTAAAATTAAATAAAAAAAAAAAGGAGGAAGATGAAGTATCACCCACAGTGCAATATGTATGGAATTAAAAAAACACTGTTGTGGTGAGATGAGAAGTTAACATAATTAATAAATATTACTTTGTCATTTTCTTGTGAGTCAAAATCTACATAAAATGTTTGTGTTAACCTAATATATTTGAGGAATAATAAATTGCTGACAATGAATCCAGATTTTCTAAATAACAATGTAATAATGGTCATATAGGTATGCATAAACATGTCCATGCTGAACTGCTGTTAAACTCAATTTCAGCAGAAAATTTACCAAAAGTAGTTAGGTAAATTATATTATAATCTGTGAATCCAAATAAAGTGCATTTTTGGTAAAAGTAAAACAAGGACAAATAGTAGCAATAAAGTGTGTTATGTGTTTTAATTTTGCAATGTATTTGTAATGTCACAAACACATGAAATGTTTAAACACGTTGGTGAAACGCAATTGCATAAATCTGACTTCTTATACTGTATATATTGCCGTTTTTCATGTTCCATGTCTAACATTGATTTCATTGATTCGTCTTAATGGACATTTTATTTTGAAAGGAGACACCGGAAGCCCTTATTTAATTCCACAACCGCTTGACTCTCGTGTGTTAGGCTCCACAGTGAAGCACCGGGCAGTGCGGTAGGTTCGGCCAGGAGAGGTGTTGGACAGAGCGGTGTGGCAAAGCAGTTTGTGGGCACGGACACGGACGGGTTTTCACGTCCTGCGTGTTTTCAGTCAGAGCTTCACTCCCACTCGAATGTGAATAACCGGGCACAGAAGGAGTTTAGTGTTTTGTCCAATGGTTACTCTTCACTCCACACTCACCGTGGAGGGATTCGGTCAGAATCTCGGGTTCCTCAGTTGTTTGCACTGAGGTGACACCAGGGAGCCGCGCGCATCGGCAGAACCGGAGACCAGGGAGCCGCGCGCGTGAATGGACTGAGGTTAAAGGCACGAGGGGAGCCCGTGCACGTCCAATCTGCTCTGCAGCATCAGTCTCACCTAGAAGCGCGCGCAGAGCCGCAGCAGCATGCAGTGAGAGGAGTCCCTGCTGATGCTCCCCTCCACTACCTGAAGGGATACAGGGTTCGAGGCGACGGGATTTATGGGAGATCTGCTGGAGCGTCATCAACCCGCCGTTGTAAACTCTTGTCCGGGATGGGGAAGGAGCAGGAGCTGCTGGAGGCTGCCCGGACCGGGAATGTCGCTCTGGTGGAGAAATTGTTAAGTGGGAAGAAGGGGATTCTGGGGTCAAGCTCAGGCTCCATCCCCTTGCCCAACCTGCTCAGGTAAGGAGGCTATGCCGGACTCCCAGGGGAGCTCCGGGGGTCCAATGGGGATTCCTGGGGAGTCCCCACGAGGCGGTATAAGCCGTGATTTAATCCAGTTATACAATATGTCAGTGCATCGTGAATAAATCGAGTATTACGCTTCTTCAACCCTGTCCAATCTGCTGATGTGTCCATATGGTGTCCCTGAGGTAAAACCTTGTCCCATTTTTAGATCTGTGCTTCACAGGGGTGCAACATGCTGCATGACTCAGGAGAGGAAACATGTTATCCTCTGCCATCAGAGTTAAATGA
Organism: Siphamia tubifer; assembly: GCA_020466265.1. NCBI lineage: Eukaryota > Metazoa > Chordata > Actinopteri > Kurtiformes > Apogonidae > Siphamia > Siphamia tubifer. The sequence continues at coordinate 32,548,425 of CM035794.1, read as the reverse complement.
AAGTGTGTTTTATAAGCCGATAAAACTGCTGCAGGCTACAGACAGATAAGCAAAAAGCACCCAGTCAGTATGTGACAGTATAAAGGTTAGTCACCCTACCCTTCTTCCTCCTCCTTGGTACTGCGTTTGATTTGAGTATTTGGGGAGCCACTGCATGCTGAGCACAAAAGAACAGACAGTACCTTCAACACAGACTCTCTGACAGCTGTCAAAATGTTAATTTCTTGAGCACAAGGACAAAATCATGTATTACTCAGATGATGGAGGCATTTGCAGTGACTTTAGTTTGTGTCTGGGTGTCTTTGTGTGTCTGTTTTATGCTCCCTTCTATGCAAAGTGTCAGATCTATTGCTTTATGTATTTTAAGCTCCTTACTGGTGTTTGCGGAGTTCTTATCTGCAGCAGTATCCATATATGAATCCTGTGGGGACACTGCTGTGGTGTTTGTGTAACCCTCTGTGTTCACATGTTCACATCCTACCTGATATATGTAGGATGTTTGAATACAGTACTGCTCTTATGTTTCTCATGTTGATTACCACATATGGATTTCCTCAAAAAAGTGTTTTTTGTTTTTTTTTACTCGCTCACTTGTCATTGGTCTTTGTTTTTATTTGAAAGGTAGGGGATAAGCAGAATGAGGAAATAAGTTTCAAGCAGAGGATTTGTGTGTGAAGGCTGTTGATTGTGTCACATTATCAGGTGGAAAATTTGTGTGTCTTTAGATTTGTCTATCATAAAGTAAGAGTAGGTGGAAATACTCTTTGAGTTATATTCAGGGGTGCTACTGTTAACCCCACAAATGTAATAAACAACAAATGTAATAACAATTTTCAGCTTTTAATGTAATAATCCCACAAATGTAATAACTTTCCCACAAATGTAACAGCAGTCATCTACCAATTTATTCCATTTGTGGGAAGTTATTACAATTTTGGAAGGTAACGATTTTTACCACTCCAGAAATGGAATAAATTGGTAGACGACTGCTGTTAGATTTGTGGGGTTAACAAGGGGTGTTTCACTTTTTGCTCTTTGTCCTGCATTGAGATTCATTAATTATCCTTATGCTAAAGTTCAACCTCTACCTGAACTGGAACCTTAAAGGAAACACAAAGCTTTTCGCCTGAGTGTGAGAACAACAGCTTCGGTTATTATCGTCCCCTCCTGGCCCTGCAGCTTCTCCTCTCCTCTGCTCAGGCTCCGGCTGAGCCAGGTGATTAGGAGATCAAAGACAGAGTCGTCCGGGAGAAGTACCGCCTCAGGCCCTTGAGCAGAGCGTCTCTCAACTAGGCTGAGGTCACACGCTGGCAGGGCCAATGCCAACCATATAAAGCCCCCTCCCATTCCCAAACTGGGGTCATGAGACTCCTGGCAAAATGAAGATAGTTAAATCCACATACTAATTCACAGAACTTACCTTGAGGCCTGGATGATTCTGATCAGAGGCTTTAAGTTATGCCTCTCCTCATAGTGGTGTTTGCAGAGATTCTGCACACCTGTATGAACACTGGGCCAGAAAAAGACACAACAGCAAAGACAGATGCAGCCTGTTTTCTGGCATCACTGTTTGTCATGATTATTTGCAGCTTTTTTTTGTCCATGTGTTTCTGTTCTTCTTTGTCTCGTAAATTTCCACTTGAGAGTAAATTTGAATTACAATGGAACTAGGTAATATTTTACTGTTTTGGCTCTTTGCTGTTTTTTGTAGTGTTTTTCTCTGCAAAATTCCCCCTTTAAAGTACATATTAATTAGACAGTAGACACTACGTTAGGGTTAGGGTTAGCTTTTGGTTTTGAAAGCCAAAGTTTGATTTTTTTCTGTTCAGTATGAGAAGAAAGAAAACCCCTCAAAATGTCTTTAACATATTTATTATGAATTTTCGAACATTTTACCACACATTTTTGGAGACAATAGAATATAAGAAACAGAAATGTTATAATTCTGCTGCTATAAATCAAAAGTAAATCAATAAAATATTACTAAATGTATTTTAAACAATAGTATTGCGCTTGTCCCTGAAAGGTAGTTTTGAACAAATAACAAAAGTCAATCAAAGGTCTATCAGTTCACATTCTGAATAAAAACAACAATAAAACAATTCTATATGAAGTACAACATTAACAAGAGGGCAAATTCATATTCTCTTTTAACAAATTTATGAAGTTCTGCATCTAACAAAATTTTTTGCTCTTTTCTTTTTCTCAACATACTGTCTTGTTTCAGTACAGCTGTGTAGTGAACCGAACAGGTGCATACTTAGATGGTTCAGTTTACTGTTACAGGCCTAATACTCACTGTCTAATGACCATAGGTAACACTTATCCGTTGTGAATAGGACCACTGGTAATTTGGAATAATTCCAGAGAATGTTCGAGTTCTTAGTCCTGAGCGAATGCGCCATGTCTGTGATTTGCTCAGTAATAATTCCGCCACAAATTACCTACTGTGTTTTGACGAAAAACAGACGTCCAGTGATAATCCAAGTCCTGTGTGAATGCACATGCCTGTGTTTGTCTTTTTCTGGAGTGTATAATGGAGGCCGAAATTGTGTGGCAGCATGTGGCAAAAGGAAGATATGGTCATGCCATATTTATAATATTTATATTCAATATATTTATATTTAATATTTCTAACTATCAGAAGTTGTCTCTATAGATTCGGTTGGTTGCATGCCAGAGGGAAAGCCTCTGCTAAGAACTGCCCATTCACTTCCATAGGAATCTTGAGTCTGTTTTCATCTGCACTGATCCTGCTCTTATTTTGAAGGCGTGGAGCAAATTTACAGACATGCATCCCCATTGATGACATTTTCTCCCTTTATTCTTATGCATACTTTGTTTTCATACTACCTTATTAATGTATTGAGACCAAACAGGATGTTGTGAACTTACGACATATCTGGTCATAATGCCTGTAATTTGTGATAATTACAGACTTTTGTTTATCCTGTCCGAATGTGCCACACACGTGCACAGAGGTACGGGGGTAATTGTGAATTACCAGTGGTCCACAGATAATACTTATCCAATGCGAATAGGGCATAAACGTCATCGTTAACCCACTCCCTATGACTATATTGATTTGTTTTCAATGAAGCTGGTAACAAGAAGGATACACTACTGGAGCAGAGCGGAATGGAAAATTGGGGGACGTGGAGGCAGGAAGCGCCTGGCCATCCAGACAGTTGGGTCATAGTGACATGCTGGTTGTGGGTGCTGGAACTGGTGGTCTACAGCCACTAGCTCTGCGCTACTAACATTAACCGCGCAGCTTAAGAGCTAACAGGTTAACAAATATTAGGAGCTCCTACCTGTCTCTGGGTCCCAGCCTTGTTACTGAAGTGATTATTATGCTATCATCCCAGCACTGACATTCATGACAATAGCAACAAACATCTAGATTGTAGACTTTCACCTGGACAAGAGACATGTATCATACAAAACCAACAAAGATCATATCAAAGCTAATTATTATGCCAGTCATCATTCAGATGAAACCAGTTAGACATAGGTCATATAATGAGCGACATACAGTACATGATCTCACAAAAAGTAGATCCAACTGACAATATTCTGTCTAGTAATAAAAACACACTCCTGAGACAGACACCGGGTGATCTAGTAAACTGAACAAACACATAGCTGCATGACACAAAGAACTGGGATTACTAATGAGTATGGTAATATCTCTGCTTGGTAACAAGCATCCAGGCATCGTTCATAACATTTCATAAATGACTAGCATCATCAGTAGCACGAATCCACTGAAATAGATAGAGTATAGAGAATTTGTCACAGCAATATTTACAAGTACAGCAGCAAAAACACTAAGTCTGCATCCATGTAGATGCTTCTTTTTGTTTCAGTTCTCATCATTCTGTGAAATCTGGACCAAGGCAGACTGGTTTGTTCCTGGTTTGGTTACTCACTCTTTTTCTTCTTCCACCATCCTGTGACAATAGTCACCACTTCCTTTTGTCTGCCAGCTCTGCCATTGTATACTTCTGTGAAATGAAGGCGTGGCTGGCTTTTGTTTACAGCTAGTCAACGGTACTTGGCTCGGTATGTATTTGTGTGAAGTGCAACCATGATGTTTCTAACTAGAGACAAGATCCTGGACCACTGAGACAAGATCCCAGCTACAGGGATGGTACTGAGAAGTTACAAGTGGCATATTCAGCCCTAGAGGCACTAGTGGGAAGATGGAGGGCTTCATTCTCCTCCTAATAAACAATTTAACCATCACAATTACTTTGAAACTGTTTAATTAAGGTAAAAATATTGCCTCGTTTTACTTTAAATTTGAGCTGGACTGAAGTCAAAGCTTCACTTGGTATGAGAAAAACCACTTGAAAGCTGTTGTTTGTTTGTGGATCTCCACATCATCTCACATGAAAAGGGCCACACTGAAGCAGCATTCCACTTTCATAATTGTAATTTCATACTGTAGGCTCTAATAGTTTTTATAGTTTGTCATACTGGTGCAGTTTTTTTCAGTAAAATTAAACCACTTTACTGTTCTTGCAAAGGTTTTGATAGACAGATTCTTTTAGCAGTACCTGTAATATTTTCACCGGCATCCACAGGTTGAGGATTTCCATTTTCTTTGTGTAATTTTCTGTGGTAGAAAAACAGCACAAACGACACTTACAGAGACAATCTTAACAGGCTATTGTGAGCGTAGTGTAACTTGTCTCCTTTATGTAAACAAAGTTAATGTTAAAATGTTGCTTAGCATCACTGTTTAGTCTGGGAGGAGACTCCATGATGCACTGTCTGTCCTTCAGGGCATGAATTTGTGTTGATAAAAGGCATTGACTCCTCCTCACCCCTCCTAAAACTTGTCACTGTACATTGTCTCAGACTGTGAAACAACAAATATACTGTGTTTGCTTTGTAAATTGAAATCTGATTGAATTTACTGAAGGACAGTGATTATTTCAATGAACTGTGAATTACTTTGAGGTTCATTGAGCAGATTAACCAAATTCCACTGAGGCAAAATGTCACATGAAATGAGGCCTTTGGATCGATAAAAATATAAAAAAACAAAAAAGCAAAGTACAGCAGCTGTGCCTTTTAGAGAATTCAATATACTGTGAAACATTTTAGTGTGAATACAGGGATGGAAAAATCAGGTGACATTGATTTACCAGACTTGTTTTGTGATGACAAATACAGTATAACACAATGTGCCTTAAACTTAAAAGGAGGGGAGACTGTCCATTCATACAAGTACATTAAAGAGCTGCAGTACATTGTCTTGAAAGCCATTTTGTTTTTGGAGGAAAAATCTATTTTCTTATATCTTACTTTTCATGCAGTGCAGTAGACATAGATTTATAGCACAAAAGTTGTAGCCTAGCTGCACTATCCCCATTCATTACATGGGTAATGGGTATAGGTCTAGTGGTTCATAGTCAGGGAAGGTGGATTAAAAAGTTGTTTTTCAAATCCTCTGTATGTAATAGAACGGTACCTACAACCAATCAGCGTAATCTTTAGGATGATGTAGTTAGACGGCAGAAAGTTCACGGAGGAGTTCAGAGAAAGTTCTGAATGATTAAACAAAATTGAGGATTATGGAGCTTAACAACAACAACAACAATTTAAAGATTGCTGATGTTTTCTCACATTCTTCACTCATCTTTAATAACAGGAAATTGCCACCCAGTTGGCAGCCATCTATCATTGTTTTCAGTGCTGGGAATAATAGCGTTAGAGTATAACGGCGTTACTAACGCAGCCACATTTTGGGTAATGGAGTAATTACTTAATTACTTTATCTATAACTGTATTGCCGTTACTGTTACTCAGGAAATAATGTGACGCGTTACAATTTGATGAATTCAGGCACAGGTGTACCCTGGGTACAGACAACAACTCGGAGTTTTGGCAACACCGTCGGTGCCGCATATGTCTGCATCAAGTTCACATTCAGCTCAGTGTAGAACTCCACTTGCATGCATAAGTTGAAAGAAGTTGGATAGGCGGGGTCTCAACTGTCTTGTTCCCACACACACAAGTCAAATACACACACAGATGCTGGCAGCACAAAGTCACAAGGTCACATTTCAGCTCCCTTTGTTAGAAATAGCAATTGCACTATTAATATTTGCTTTTCTCTTTGCCAATTTCTTTTCTAAGCAAGTTTCTGTGCCTTAATATAAAGAGTTTTTACACTTCAAATGACTTTAACATAAGTTGTTGTTCATGAGAATTCAGTATATACATGTATAATAGGAGAGGAATATACAGACATCATTGTATTACTTTTTTCCACTAATAATAGAATAAAAATTTACAGACATGATTTAATCACAACCTGTTCACCTGTATACTTAAATGCAAAGTTAAAGAATATTAAACAAAGGCAGTAACTTTCAACAAATATTAGATTTTTAATATTTAAAATGTATTTCCTGTTTATAATCTATTGCAGGTTGAAATTTGTTCATTTTGAATAAATAAATGTTTGGCAAGTCGCCATTAGTGCTGTAGTTTGTGGAGATTTGAACTGGATTGACTAACGCCATCACTAACCTAAACTCAAGCAGCTTTAGTTCTATTATAAACGTCTATGGGTCTGCACACACTGCACACACACAGTTTACAGCATTGTCATAACGTGGTTTATTTCTGTTAGTTTAACTTTTACCACTGATAATAGGTCATAAAGATCTTTGATAGTGTTTTTAAGGAAGCATCTTAAATCACATCCAAAGTAACATCACAGAACAAGGATCAATACCCTGTTTAACGTTTAAAAAAATTTCTTTTACATTTTTAAGCAAAAAAAAAAGGAAGGCAAAAATACTTTTCCTGGTAATTAATTACTGTACTAGTAGATTAACATAGTTAGTAACGCAATAATTTTTTTTTGTGGAAGTAACTAGTAATTGTAATTAATTACTTTTTTAAAGTAACTTACCCAGCGCTGATTGTTGTTGTTTCCGGTTATTTCTCTCTGAATCGTTGCAGCCTCACTTTGCTATGCCCACCCTCTGATTCATCGTCCAGTTTCAGGGAAATTTAGCCACAACTTGCATTGAGCTTAACTATACTTCTACCGTAGCAAATGAGTTTTTCTGCCACTAGGGGCATCTAGTACAGCTAGGCTACAAAAGTTGGATTATGGATATGAAATTTTAGATGTACAGTCACCACATGCGTTTCTTTCCCTGATTTGCTGCCCCCCTTTCATGTAACCCTTCCCGGAAGAAAACAAAAGGTTGGCTTCGAGTACTGCCTGTTAATTCAACGTGGATACTGAACAGCCATTTTGTTCTTACTGTCTCTGTTTGCAGATGTTGTGCAGTTAAATTCTGCTTTATATCATGATACTAGTGATTACCCTCACAGCAGGCTGTTATTATAGCAATTTGCAGCGATTCCCATGGCCACTAGTGTTATTGGCTCTTCTCATCATGTGATATATATTTCAGGATGTCCAGGGATTAGTTCTGAAATTTTGTCACAATACTAGTGTGGATGCAGAGGTCTTCCTTTGTAACATTAAAATGTGATGAGGATGTACTGTAGTCCTAAGACTGCGCTGTCTTAGGGAATGTGGTACAGGGCAGAAGCAATTGTGGGTGGAAATGCACACCTGTATTTCCGTCAGTGAGTTATGTTACTGTGTTACGCATACTTGGCTTTTATTGGGTCAAGATATTGGTCTATGAGGAGATGTCTGTAAAACAATGGGTGGGCCATACACACATCTGTTATCCTGTGTGAAAACATGTGTGTTAGTCTGTGTGTCTGTGAGAGTGACCGGTTGCGAGACACACCTAATAGAGAGCTAGTTGTGTGGAGCAGATGAGTGAGTCAATAGAGGTCATAGCGGAGGAGTGTGTGCAGTCTAATGTTATGGGAATAATCTCCGGGAGTCAATGCATAGTTTCCCATCTTAAGGCCTCCAAGTCATTCATAGCATTCCTAAGTCATGAGATTGGTCTTTTCACTTCAGAATCTCTATGAACTGCAAAATGGGACATGGACACACATTCACAAGTACAGGATGTAGGGAAGACTATCCTGTAGTTGTAAGGGTCCACTTTTGTGGTGTGCAGCTCATAAACACACACGCGTACAGTGGAAAATCAATACTGGATGATGTCATTGCTGTTTAATGGGTCATTCTCTTGTAGATGACCTGCTCTGTACATGATGACTGTGTGTTTGTGGGTCTGTGTGCTGGAAATGGGAAAAAAAAAATGATACAAAACAGCTGCTGTGTAGGCCACAAAGTTGAACAACCCTGGAGCTTGTTCCTTTCTCCTCTGCAAAGTTTTTTTTTCATTACTGATCAATCACACCATTATTTTCTTTAGTAAATGATCTGTTGTGTATTCATAAAACTAAACATAGTGACATTGCATCCACAAGTAGGCGTGCCAGATGTCCTTTTTTCTGTTCATCAACAACAACAGTCCAAACTCTAACAATATCCAACTTGCTAATAAAAGCTGCACATCTGAACCTGAACCTATCAGCTTTATCACATTTAATGTATGTATAGAAAATCACTGGACGTACAGTTTATGCTAGGGCATTAACAACTTCAGTTTTTTCAAGTCAAATTATCCGTCAATAAAGCCGAAGTTGAGTCGACAGGTTATGATGATGTCATCACATGTTTGTGCAGCAATGAGCAACTTGTATTAAAGTTCACTGCAATGTAACAATGTCTACTGACAAGACACAAGCAGCAGCATTTTAACCCCAACAAAAGCCTTAGTTTTCTGTTAGATTTAACTGCACAACATCAGTAGGGTGAACATATGTCCGGGTTTTGTCTGAACTGACAGCTCTAAAACGGAACTGTCCATATCTGTCACGCTTCCTCACTTTTTACATACATTGGCGGCATGGTTGTGCAGTGGTTAGCACAGCTAGAAGATTCCTGAGTTGATTCCAACACCAGACCTTTCTGTGTGGAGTTTGTATGTTCTCCCTGTGTCTGTGTGGGTTTCCTCCAGGTTTTCTCCAGGTCGTCCGGTTTCCTCCCACCATCCAAAGACATGCACTGATAGAGCTTTTTCAAGGGAGACCTAATCTCAAAGGGACATACCTGGCTAAATAAAGGTTGAATAAAAATACATAAAAATTAAGTGCAAAAGTCTGCAGAGGAATCGTAGTATTGGGTAGCCTGTTTCTTACCTAACTAACAGAAAGAAGGTATTCATCAATTTATTTCCAAACTGCTTAATCTTGTGGAAGCTTGTGGGGCTGCTGGAGCCTACCCATATTACCAATAGGTGAAGGTAGATTACTCTCTTGATGCTTCACTAGTTCACAAACAACAGTTTACTTCCACATTCACACTTTATTGAGATTTAGTGGTTCAGAACATGGATGGATGGAACATATTAATTGTAAATGTGTCTCCAGTCGTACATGGCATATTATTTAAGAAAGCTCTTACACAATATATTGTCTCCAACACATGTGATCAGAAATATGATCAGTATTAAATGTTTTGGCTGTATCACCTTGCTCTACTATCACTCTGCCAGTGTTTTCTGAGACTGGGCTATGCTCCTCTGTAAAAAAATGGTCTGTAATGCGGTTTTGTTAAAAGCATTTTAATTCTTGATTTTAAAGAATAGAGCTCCCCTTGTCTATTGTGCAATGTGGTAACAGCTGTTGCTGGATTAGTCAGTCTGGTCCATGTGCACACATGTAATATACCCTTAATGATTTGGTGAAAAACAGAAATAATTCATGAGCTATTTCAGGTCAGTGATAACTGTACAAGTCAATGTTTTTGGCAGTGTTTTGCAATCTAATAATAACAATGAAGATGAATTTTGATGTGACAGTGTCAGTGCATATATCATACAGTGTGTTCTGTCTACCAGTTATAGAGGATGGATGAGTGTTGCTGTGTGTGACAACAAATGGCCTGTGATGGAGTGATGGTGATGGAAAGCTGATACACTGACAGAAGATGAGTCATGGTTTGGCAGATGGTGGCTGATCCCTCTTTCCCTCTCTCGCTCAATAATGTTCTGGGGGAAGCCCGTTTTTTTCTGTGTGGGTGTGAGTCTAGGTGTGGTTCCATCCCCCTGTTTTACAAACAGACACTTTAAGTGGAATGAAATGACTTCTAGAGGAGACACTATGAACTGGGTGTTTTAATTGGCATCCTCTCAGGCATTGTCTAATGCATTTATTTTCTGAGGTCTTCCATGGGTTGTGTTGATGTTGAAGTGGTTCTGTTGCTTTGTGCTTCACAGCACAAGGCTGTGTTGTGATTGCACTGGAGGTTCTAGTTTCAGTGTGTTCCATTAAGACTGAGGAGTGAGTGAAACCCACTGAACTCTTTCCATTTTTCTCACGGCAGCTACACTATAGCTCTGTTTCCACAGAACAGACATCTAAAGCCAAGTCTGGCAGGCAGCCTCATTGTGTGTGTGTGTGTTTTTGAGACCAAGTGTGTGACATAACTGCTGTTCTTGAGTAACGGTGGCCAGTGTTCATAGGCAAATTGCAAGAGCTTGTGCGAGATTGATGAGGAGCAGAAATGTGTGCAGGAATTTAAGGGACCTTAAAGGTGAACTGAAGAGAACGGCACTGGGTGATAGTACATACAGTTATAAACATAATTTATCATTGGCACCCCCTTCACCAATTCCAGAATGTTGGAGGAAATCACAATTTTATATTTCCCGTCAGGAAATACTACTGATTCTCGGGAAGTGCAGCTGTTGTTCCATGATACGTCAAGAGTTGTACCCAGTCCTCCATGTTTACCAGTGTGAGCATGTTGATACTGGTTGTTTTTTGGTGCATTTTGTGGTGATAATTGACTACAAAACACTTCCAACAGCTGGGAATATCTGTTCAGTGGCCAAGGAAAGCTGTCATCGCAACAAAAGAAAAGAAAGGGGGAGGAAAGGTTTATTAATTGACAGTATTATTGAGTTTCTAGATATAAATAATATTAGAACAGGGTATCCCTCAGTGTATTATAAGCCTGACTTATAAGTTGCTGTTTTCTTTATTTTAAAGAAATTAAATGCACGTTTAAACTAGTGGCACTAAATAGACTATTTATACCTTCCAACCTCTGTCTGGTTTGAGCACAGGTAAAGTTAAAGGAAATGCGGGCAGGTAGCAAATACGGAAGTGACAAAATGAAAGCAGATTAATGGATGAAACCGTGGATCTGTGGTTGATCAACAGTCGGTTAATTTTATTTTGAAGGAACTTTATATCAGACAGATATGTACGTGTGTACAGGTTGGTAAAGTGGACTGTACAGGACTGGTGAGTCAATATTAATTGTTACATTTTTTTCATTGTTATTTGACTTTAGCTGAAATCAGAAGCTACTTTGCTAGCACTAAATGTCAGACACACGAGTCTCATTATTATTTTTTGTTTCAAAAGCCCAGTGAACTGAAAAACAGTGAAAAAAAGGACTCCATATGGTGGAAGATAACGATTATCATCCATCAGGAACTACAGTTAACAAACGTGAGAACCCTAAAAACTCACCATTCTGTATTCAATAAGTGGCTCATCTCCCCATCACTGCTGGTCTGATGAGTCGGTGTCAGAATCCCCCACAAATACTAGGTAATAAGGAATTCATTCGCTATTCTACTTTTACACAAAAAATGTGAGTTCAGTTCACCTTTAAACCTGGTCAAAGATTAAATCTGGAGAATGCACATCATATTAAATACAGAATTAGGGACACACACACACACACACACACACACACACACACACACACACACACACACACACACCTTTTCTTTTACATTTTTCTGTAAGTGTTATTACTCAATTTAGTAATTTCCTCTTCTTTTTCATCATCACAATGACAACTAACTGTGTTATGGAGTTAAAGACACTGAAAGATTTTGGTAGCCAAAGGCCAAGGTCACTGTGACCTAAATGAAGCATATTTTTGACTGTTAGTAAGTTAGAGAAGTGTATGAAGAGATTATGAAGTTATCTATATTGTTGTCATTCCTCATGACTTTCCACGTGGCTAATGAGGAGTTAATACATGGGGTTTTAGGTGAGAGCTGAGAGCATGCATTGTTGTCAAAGAGTGTCCTCACAAAGATAGAGAATGTGTTCTCTGTGTGTCAAAGCCAGACTCTTCTTACATCTCCATTAGGGTCTGGGCCAAGCTCTGCTGTAACACCCTGCCAAGAGACTGAGACCTCCATAGTTGCCAAGACACACACGCACACATGTACGCGCGCACACACACACACACACACACACACACACACACACACACACCTCTCTCTGCACTCTGAGCCTCTGTCTCTCTTTGTTTTGCTCTCAGTCTAAATCTTTGTTTTTGTCTCAAATCCCTTCCTCTTTCCATCTCTCCATCTGGTGCCCTGGATTCTCTGTCAATATCTCTCTGACTTCCTCTCCATCACTCACTTCACTCCTCAGTCTCTCCTCCCTCTACTCCTTTCCAGAGATGGACTATCCAGCCTCCCTACTGTCGCTCTTTATCGTTTTCTCCTCCCTCTGCTTTTTACCTTCGTCTATCTTATCCAAACCCACTCTCTGTCTCTGCGTCTGTCTCACACACTCAATCATGTCTCATGCAGCACTACATCTGTTATCACCATGTGGGAGTATCTTCTACCCATCATGCCCCTCAGTGTGACATTGGTGTTGGTTGATGGTGGCAAATAGGAAATTCAGGGAATCCAGAGCTCTCCTAAGAAATACTCTCCCCCTGTGTCCATAACCTGAGATGCATTAGTATTGGCTGAAATGTTAGAAGAGGAAATACAATGGTGACGATATCCCAGCAAAGGAGAGGAGCAGAAAGAAATACAAATGCGCAAGATCTTCACTTGGTGAAGTTAAATTAAATAGTTGTGAAAATACACCAAATTCATAGAGATATTCAGAAAAGACTAAAAAAGATTATTTTTGCATGTATTTCATTTTTTTTTTTACAGGTAAAGGTTTTTTTAATGGCCGATGCTGATACCAATTTTTTTCCATCACCCTTGACTGATGGCCAATGTGGACTGCTGAATTCCTTAAGCCGATATTTGGGGCCGATATGGTTAAAAAAATTTTTTTAATGACAAATATTTCAGGTCTCAAATTAATAGTAAACATTTATTTAACAGTAACAAAAACAGTAACAACAAAAAACAAATTGAGGTAAAACTTGTAACATTTAAACAACCTGTATAACATAAAATACTTAATTATGTTTAAAACAATTGCAAACATTGTGCACATTGCACAATACTGAATTTCAAAGTGAAAATGGCTCTCCTAAAATATGGAAAGTGTAAACGGCAATACAAAACAAAAAACTATATAAAAATATATCAAGAATTGTACATTGTATCCACAGATATCTATAGTGTGTATACATCTAACTCTGGCCAACTCTGTTGTTTTTGTTGTTGTTTGTTATTAAATGTCATTAACTTGTTGACAGGTATGGATAGACTTTTGTTTTCATGTTCAGATGATGAAAAATTCACTTGACCTCATTCCCACCCCCCATGTGTTCACAGATAAGATGTTGCCATTGTACATTCAACCATATCAGCAGGTAGACCTACGGCTGGAAACTGTAAATAGCATCTTTCATATTCCTGGTTCTATTGTGCATACATTTTTACATTTAAAAGAAATAAACAAGTGATGCTTATCCTGGTAGGGGGAAAGCAAGGCCTGGTGGCCAGCCAGGGTTATAATGAACAGGGGGAAACACTGATATTGATTTAAAAGCATTCACTTCATTCCATGTGTCATTCTGTCAGACTATGTTAGTCTAATGTTATTGATCTAAATAGATCAGTTTATTATAAACCACTGGACTCACAGCACCACTGCAATTTTGCTTTGTAAAACAGTTGCCTAGATCAGCTGACCTGTTTCTTATTTTGAGTCTAAAATAACACATGAAAGAACACCATAGTGACACAACAAAATAGCCTGTAATACACTTTTTGTCCATGAACTTTGGTAGGTTTGAGAGTAGGTCACGGCTCCAGTTCCCTGATGGACAGGACTTTTAACTCTTCTGGTCCTCTCGTGTTGCGTTGGGCAGTCAAACCTGTTGATATTAAGTGGAGGAGACAGAGGCAACATGCAGCCAAATGATTGGAGAGAGGTGTGACGTCCAGTCTGTCACACTGATCTACAAATCTGTGACCCCATGTTGCACTGCATGTGTTGTACAGACACACACATTCCAGCTACTCTGCTCTCTGATGGTGGCAGCAGTTAATGAAGCGCTGCTTTTGAAGTAGATAAGATGTGCAGTGAAGAGGGCTCTAAATACTAATGTCATTATGTGGGTCGGGCAAGTGTTAGCTGAAAGGCATTGAAGGGAAGTTTTGCCATTCAGTGCCAGTGTGTGTTTTCTAGCGTTGAACTTGTGTAGCTGAACTTGGCTTTTGAAGTTTGTCCTGGGAGATTATTTTAAAGAAACTGAAAAAACCTCCACTTATGTCATTGTTCAGTATCTTAGACTTCAAAATCATTTGCACCTATCATATATATATATATATACGATATATATACGATATATATATATATATATATATATATATTACATAATCCTAATTACATTTATTTTAGGTATTGGCCTTGTTGTCAAATCTGGGCTACACTTTTTTTCACATTCCCAAGGATAACAATATAATTTTCATTGATGTGTTTCAGGGTTCAATATCATTACATTTTTATCATTATATGCTGAATGTGTACGAATAAGCTATGATGAACAGAAGGGAAACAACATAATTGATGTCAATTATTTTTGTGAAAAATTTCATCATTCCACTTCATCATTTTTTCACAAGGTCCAATTCATGTATCATTTTTATACATATACTGATATACGGTATGTAAACATCTCTTTGGTACAATATGTCCTTTAAACCATCCAGTTGCTGTGATAAGTGACAATCCAGCAGAATTACACACAGAACAAAAGGACAGACATGATGGTGCATCATAAGTACATACTGACACTATGCACAGAGACACATGAAATATACATGTGAAGTGACATAAAGAAAGGAAGTGGTGGCATAAAACCATTATGACAAAGGGGACTTCCACTGTATTACACTGCAGTTTAACACATTATTCCATGACAAAGACTACAAAAGTGTTCATCTTTCTGTGGAGTTTTTCATTTTACTAATCACCTCAGATTACATTTTCAAAGTGATTGAACACCTCCTTAGCCTGTCACCCAGACACCACATATGAATATTAAACACAGCTTGTTTGACTATGTCTGTTTCTTATGTTGTCTGCTTACAGGTATTTTATTTAATTTGCCATCAGGTGTAGGTAACACTGGTCTTTACCTGTGAGAGTCACTGAACTGCAGGATGAGCTTCTGTGTGACTGTGTGTGATATTGGCTTCTTTAATTCTCTCAGTGACTGATTCTCCTCTACCTCCTCTCTTCCTCTCCTCCTCCTCCTTTGACGTCTCGGTGCTGACAGTGTTTGCTGGGAAACCCAGGAAGTGAATAACCTGGAGTTGACAGCCTTCCATGGGATATGCATTTCCCTTCAGGCTTTGCTGATTGCAACAGATTGCCTTGTGTTTTCTTCTCTTGCTGTCGAAGTCACATGCACACACTGTTGTTTATGCTAATATGTGCTACAACCTTATATAGATGCAGCATCATGAAAGTGGTGATAGATGTAATGAATTCAGACACTGGTAAAACACACTGTACAAACTATCCCATGTCTACCCTCCTGGGGCTAACACAGCTCAGTCATGTATGATTCATTAAAATAGCATCAACCAACGTCCTTATTTACACAAGTTGGGATTACATATTCAGTTTGATCCAGTGCTTCATTCAGTCACATATGATTCATATAATAATATTTTTTTTTCTGCAAAATGTTTCTAGTAAGTGCATGTGCTCACACTGGTGTTAAGATACAGTACTAGTATAGCAAGAAAAACTTGTTTGCCACAGTCAACCTCTTACTATCTTACATTATAAAATAAAAAACATAAAACACAGATGAGGGTACACAGTGGAGGTCCTCCATTTTTAATCAGATGAGCAAAAACATCATTTAGTTTTTAAATAATGGAAAAAGAAAAAGGACAGGAGTAAAATTGCACGAGATTGTTATATACGATTTCTGAAAAATATTGTCACTTGGTCTCAGTATGGTCTCTTCTTCATTAGGTGTAAGACTATCCCAATATTGAAATTTGAGTTTGTGACCAATTTTCATATACTGCATACTGTAATTCTGAGCAATGATATCATATGTTTTGTTAACTTTGTGCTTTTTCACATTTTCTTTTATCAGTGTCCTTGAAAACTGAACATGGTAGATAGGATAGAACTTGAATCTGCAACTGAAATATTGGGTGTGTTACAAAATTATATTATACTGCCACAGCTAGTTCTACAATGAACTAACAGCAGAAGAAGCTGATAGTATTATAAGAATTATGCTGGAAAATTATTGTAAATGATTAAAAATCTGTTACTTTCATCCACTCTTTTACATAGTTAAAAGGGGGACAGTTATCAGGATCATGTAAAAAAAAAAGAAAATTATTATTTCAAATCATTGCAAGATGATGATTGCATAATCAGTCTTACTGGCCGAATTTTGTGTACTCTGTTAAAATTAAGGCTGTCAAAATTACGGATGAATCCATCATCATGATTCATCTGATGAAAATTTTTAACACAGTTAATCTATCTGCAGTGCAGAATGACAGTCTGACAAACCATTTGGTGCAGTTTGTCCAAGAAGAGTTTCCATCACACACATGCAAATGGGAAGTTCAGCCGGTAGACAAACCAGATTAAATGGATGAAATTATGAGGACAAAAAAATCCAAGACGTTTTTAAGGTTGTTTTGTCAAAACTGTTGAAAGTTTTTACATGTTAAGTGCACATATATTCCCTTCCAGTGGCATTGTGTAGCGCTAGGTGAGCAACCCCCCCATTAAATTATCATTATTATTATTATTATTATTATTATTAAGGAGCACCACATCTCATGTCACCAGTTGAGGAATTCACATACATGGTCAATGTTGAGTATCTGCACAGTATCTGGTCTGAAGATTTATCTCTTGGGTCTGTCATTTCCAAGTGTGCTATTAGCACAGTGCTAAGCTAGTTAGCTCATCGCAGAGGCTTTCGTAAACACTGTGTGTCATCAAGTGCTTCATTAAATCAGTCGTATTCCAGCCTTTACATGTAAATGTAGTTAACACTTGTAGCATATGGAAGCATGAAACTTCCTGTGAACTGTAACCGCACATTTCACCTTCACCTTTGACATGTTGTTGTCTGCACCAGTGCTTGTGCGTGCTGCCGCATGTGCGTGCTTCCGTTTAACAGTAGAGAGAGGGCGTAACAGCTGCATGTGTGGTACTGAAATTCACGTTCTTTTAGACACTCTCTTTCAGGGTCTGGTTCTTAGGGGCATTTTCTACCCACAATGCATACATATGTTGTGAACTGTAGTTTTGTTTTCATCACCATGCATTGGTCCAGATTCATCCCAAAATTAATTTACATCATTAGCCACATGGTTAAGTAACACTCTGTTCAGCACAATATTTTGGACAGAAAATTAAATGAAATTAAAGAAAATTAAAATTATTATGTGAGTCCTATTCATGTTTGCACAAAGTGAAGAATTTAACCCTAGTGTCTGTCATTTTTAAGTAATAAGGATAGAAGACTTTAAGAGTTGGAACCTGTAACACATCTTCTCCATTACAGATGATGAAGTCTGACTTCTTAACGGTTTATTTAAGAGGCTGACCCACAAATTTCAAAAAGTTAAACTAGTTTCTGGATGAGAAAACTTTAAAACTCAAGATTTCTGACTTCAACTTCTCTGAAAACAGATTGAACTTTATCCAGTGCCACATTTTAGTCCTTCCCTTCTGCACATTTTTTTTTTTTTTTTTTTTTTTTTTTTTACCACCAGTGTACTCTGTCTTCCTGATAATGAGCCTCAATAACTGGACGTTCTCCATAATTCTGTCTCACTATAACCTCATCCTTCTTTTCCCAGCCATCCCCTGGCCATTGTGAGCTATGTGATGAATGAGTATTTTTAAAAAAGATATCAAATATTCATCTACCCCCCAAACTCCTGAATGAAAAATTGTGAATATATCTTCCACAGAGTGCTCATTTTGCCTTCCTTCAAATTCAGAATTCACTTACCCCTGACAAGGATGAGGCTCAAAAAGCAACAGAGTATGAATTATCCTGCAGATTGTTTTATGCATGATGGTTAAGTGTGAGATTCCCTCAACTGATGAGAAGGCAAATCAGTATCCAAAAAAGCTTTTTCATGTGACTGTTAGAATTGCCTGTGGTGCCTTATACTGGTCGTACACTGACATAGGAGAGATGGAGATAAAACTGAGTAAGAATAACACGCAATTGAGCCAAGATGTTTTTGTTCTTTCTTTCTTTCTTTCTTTCTTTCTTTCTTTCTTTCTTTCTTTCTTTCTTTCTTTCTTTCTTTCTTTCTTTCTTTCTTTCTTTCTTTCTTTCTTTCTTTCTTTCTTTCTTTCTTTCTTTCTATCTTTCTTTCTTTCTTTCTTTCTTTCTTTCTTTCTTTCTTTCTTTCCTTCTTTCTTTCTTTCCTTCTTTCTTTCTTTCCTTCTTTCTTTCTTTGTACTTTAATTCACACTGTAGTTCAGAGAAAATTTTGATTTGAAAGGATAGTTGAGCAGTTCCCAATCCCCACTAAAAGACAAATGAAGAGGAAAACCTACAAGTGAATGTGTGGAAAAATAGCTTTGTAAGCAAAAACATGTCTACTTTGGGAAAAGGAGAAGAAATGAGAGAAAGGTCTGAAGCTCTGATA
The DNA here is from genome assembly GCA_020466265.1 of Siphamia tubifer. Taxonomy (NCBI): domain Eukaryota; kingdom Metazoa; phylum Chordata; class Actinopteri; order Kurtiformes; family Apogonidae; genus Siphamia; species Siphamia tubifer. Next base: position 32,529,559 of record CM035794.1, on the reverse strand, counting down.
TGAAAGTGGAGGCTTGGAGGTGTTGTGTGTCTGTAGCTTAAGGCTGTATATGATGTACATTCACACACCTGGCAGAGGGACAGCTCTGTAAATTAGAAATTCAAACTTCACACAACCTTTAGCCCAGTCTTCCTCTCTCTGTTTCCTTTCAAGAGTCTTTCTTTAAAATTTCACATTTTTATTTGTATTTCATGCTATCCATGTCATCATCTGTATGATTAAACATTAACTGCCAAAACCTTCATTGAGTATGAACGTGTGAAGAAGCAGTGAGTTAGTCATGTGAGTAATAGAAAGAAGAGCTACTTGAGGACTATTCATGGATATGCTGTGTTTTAATCCTCATGCATTTTTGTTGTACTTTTGCCATTTTTACCTGTGTTTGATACTGGGAAAAATCATGACTGTATTGACATTCAGTAAATATCTGGAACTCACTTTTTTTGTAGACATTTTCTGCCCTTGTGGTACAGGCCCCAAACACTCAAGTTCCAAGGAGAACGTTTGTAACAAATGTATGCTTGTGGACTATGACTTTAGACCCCTAGTTTTGCATATGTCATTGCATTTTGTTATGAAAATGACCATGAAAGACCAACAATAAGCCATCAGTTTGTTCATGTATGTTCAGCATTGCCAGTTCCATTTTATGTTTCTGAAAGTAAGCTGCAGTGCCTGATAATTTTTTTCATGTTGATCAATATTCCATAATGATCTTATTGTAATTAAAGTGGTTTTAGTAGGAACAAAACTTAATCAACCTCTGTGGTAGTTTAATATGTGACGGATGGATATTATTACTGATCAGATTCAGTCAGACTTCACTCCAATGATTAATTTGTGGGTCTCTGTGTTTTCATTTGTGACACTGTTAGGTTGTCTTCATATTTAGGTCACTTTCACACTGGGTATTCAAGTCTGTATTTGAGGACACGTGCTGCATTTAAAATTGGTGTGTCACCTCCACTGGCTGTATTTCCCATTCATAGAAATGTAATTGAATGTATTGTCCATTTATCGGGATGTAAAATTTCAAAGTGATCCAGAATCCAGGATCTCTTCTGGATCATCACCAAAATGTATTCATTTGTTCCTTGTGACACCCCCAACACATCCTCATGAAAATCCACCCATAAGTTATCTTGCTAACTAACAGACAGACAGACAAACAAAAAACATAACCTCCTTGACGGATCTCTCTTCATTCGAAGGGGGGAGGTCTGCCTTGGCGGAGGTTTGCGCTCTTAGAGTGCTTTTCTAGTTAACTTATTATTATTAATAATAATAATAATAATAATACTATTATATTATTAAACTAACACAATATGTCATGTCACTAGTGGAGGAATTCACACACATCAGTTACTTACTAATATTTACCTTAGCCAAGGCAGTTATGTTTTTGCCAGAGTTTGTTTGTATGTCTGTCTGTGTGTTACTTAGCAAGATAAGTTATGGATGGATATTGATTAAATTTACAGGGGAGAGGTTGGTAATGGGTAGATCTGGAAATTATTATATTTTGGTGGTGATCTGAGGGGGGGGTTACCATGGCAGAGGTAACTTCTAGTTGTAGTCTGCATTAAAATGACTCATGCTGTCACCGTCATGGTTCAGTAAATTCACAGTAGTAGGTCAGACTTGGGTCTGTCATTCCCACACTGGGTATTTCCATTTCTGGTGTGCTATTAACAGTGCTAGGCTACTTAGCTCCTCACAGAAACGTTCAAATATCCTGCAGCTTCTGCTTTAAGGTAAATACTGTGTCTCCAAGTCTTTCATTAAATTAGACGTATTTCTGCCTTTGCACATAAATGTCTTTAGACACCCGCTGCATATGGAAAAATCTGGATCTTCTTGTGAACTGTAACTGCACATTTGACCTTTCACCTTTGGCATGTCGATGTTGTGTGTACTGCTGTGTATGCGTTGTTAACAGTGGACAGAAGGCTGAATTAAACAACAGGTGCATATATGTGTGGTACACAGTAAATTTTGCAGTGTTAAATCAACACTTAGAGAGTTTATTTAACTTCTTCTAGAGTGTATTTGGTCCCATTGTCTCCAAATTAACACTGCAAATTCTACAGTGTACCGAAATAAGGTAACAAAATTCATATTAGATTTTGTTCTGGTTACTACTCTTAACGTTTGTCTCTGTTCCATAACTATACTGACTTTTGGTACCCAACCCTAGTCTGTTAGCAAGATAACTCAAAAATGTATGGATGGATTTGGCTGAAATTTTCAGAAGATGTTGATAGGCACAAAGAACTAATGAAGAAGAAATCTGTAGAAATCTGACAGAATTGAATGCTACCCATGTGGGCCTTGGTTTAAATCCAAGATTGTGTCACGTGAAATAAGCCAATACAGTCCTGTGCCTTAACCCTTCCCCTCCATCTAATTGAGAATCAGGGCAACACTATCCCTTCATGTGTACATGCATACTCGAGTGGTAGGGTTAAAGGGGAGATCCCAGGGGTGAAGTGGGATTCAGGCCTTGGTATCAGTGTTCAACTCCATCAATAGGCAACAGCTTCTGCATATTCTTCCTCTGGTATTACCTGAACCATCCATAACTGGGCACCGTACAAAATGTTTCCATACATTACTGATACCAATACTTGTCTCCGAAATTATACTTTTCTCGAAATAAAATGTTTCTTATACATTACTCATAACAGAACAATTCTGCAGTTTTATCTGACAAGTAATTTGCATTTTTGTATCTTCAAAGCTTCTTTTCAACATTAAAAAATAACCCTATCTGTCAAGTACAAGCTGCACATACTGACACACACGAGATTCAGTCAAAAATTGTTTACCAAATGACACCTGACATCTTTTGATACTCAATTCGGTCAGTGACAAAGAAATATGGCTCCGAGGACTCCCCATGGCATCCAGAGATGATGGTTTCTTTTGATTTTTTCATAAACTAAAACCGGAGAGATTGCTTTTCATATTCTTTTTGCAAATATTTCTTTTTTATCTTGCCAAAAGGACAATTCCTTAATACAAACCAGGCCCTCATAAGGACTTTTCTTCTTTTTTTGACTCACATATAACAGGGAGACACTGGAGGTCTGCTGACTAAGCACTCCTGACTGTTAAAGTAGTGAATACAGCAGAGCCCCCCTGCAGACTTCAACCTACACACCAACCCTTTGTGTGTGCACATTCTCATTTGTGTGTGGCCTGTCTTTCCATGTGTCCTTCATCATTTTTCATCTTCTTGTCTCGTTTTCCCCCTCTCTTTTCCTCTCCTTGCATCCCTCCATTGTTGGTCGCGCATTCTTCTTCATCTCTTTGTCAGTATCTGGCAGCTTTTGTCTGCATCTGTCTGCTCCCTGTCTGTCTTTCTGTCTGCATGCTTGTTGGCATCTCTGCACAGCCAAAATGATTTTTATAGCTTTTCCCCTGAGTCTCCACCCCCACACCCCCTCATTTTTCTGTCTTTTTTTGAAGTGGATGAGTAAATGAATCTCTTTGTCTTGCACTGTAGTGTAACCTGCTAATCAGGCCATTCACTGATTACACGCTTAACGCTAATCATGTATCCGTGTGTGTGTGTGTGTGTGTGTGTGTGATTCTGTGCGTGTGTATATCTTTGTGATTATATTCACATATGTGTGTGTGTATGTGTGTTCTAACAGTGAGGGGCATTAGTTGACAGTAAGCCCTCTCCATGGTGTTGTCAGCTTATTGTTCAGTGAAACACAGAAAGGTGCAAAAATGTGAAATCCAGTTCACCAAATCTGGAAAATTATGTACTTACAACAGTGTACCTGCTGTGCTCTTTGTCACCTGACTAGCTGGGAATGTGTGTATTTTGTGTTTGTAGGTAGAAAGAGAGATACTGTAGTAGCAGGGGAGTAAGAGGGGGAGCAGGCAAGCCACGAGGCATGAGGAGGAAGAGGAAGGACGCAAAAGGGGGGAACAGGGTTGGAGGGGAAAACCAATTATCGTTTAGATAAAAAGGCAGGGTATGGATTTTCTAGCAGGCCTCTACTGCAGCTCTTTCATTCTGAGCTTTCTCCGTTTATTTCTGTGTCTCTGTTCCTGAACCACATTTAAATTCGAACACAAGAAATCTTTACTGACATGAGAACCCTAGTGTTTTAAGTTAGTCTGTAGTGTATATTTTAGTGTGCATGTGGCCTTATTAACTACAGTAGATGAGCTGCTGAAATGTGTCAGACAACAGAGAATGACATTTAATCAATATGACCTGTGTGTGTATTTGTGTGTGTGAGTCACTGTGACTGGCAGCTACTCGATCTAATCTGCATTGTCATGTTGTCCTTGTGCATTAAGAGGGTTGTGTTCCTGGCAAATGACAATCGAGTGTTTTTTTCTCGTCTTTTCTGACCTTCATTGTCAGCCTACTTGCTTTTATAACTCGGATCAGAAAGTCATTGTCACATTTGTTGCAGTTGTGTCAAAATGAGCTTCATAATTATAAGGCTAAAGCTAGTGCACAGGTCTGTGCAGTAGTAGTAATGTCATATTTTAAAGGTGCAGTGTGTAAGAAATAGTGCTATGTAGTAGAGAAGAATTGTCGTGCCCTCATCCTGACCCTGACCCACAATGTCCACTAAAAACCAGGAAGTTCTTTGTTAGAGCAGGTGTTTGTTTTGTTCCAGGCTCTATATTTCATATTAACTCACTCAGATATAGCAGGGCGCTGGAATGCACCTTAATGCTGGATTCCACCTGTCATAAAATGGAAAAAAATAGGAAGAGGAAGTCTGTTCTATGCTTCTATCAAAAGCATGGCACAGTCTGTGATTATTAACCATCTACTTCTATAGATATAACCATGTTATTCTAAGATATGAGAAGCACAATAGTTCCTATTTTCAGATGTTTACACAGTAATAAAAACATACTTATTAATAGTGTTGCACCGATCGATCGGCTGCCGATCATAATTGTCTGATATTGCCTAAAAATAGGCTGATCGATCAGCGATCGCAAAAGCATAACGTCACTTCGGCAGTCAACGGTGTGCGCACGGCAAAATAGCATTAGCATTAGCCTAGCTACAACATCTGAACCGAACGCATCCACACTTCAACGGTACTTCGTCAAAGTGGACTCGGGGCTTTTGCTAACTGGTGAGTTGTAGCACCTGTTAGCATGTACCCTCAGTGTTGTAAATATTTTTTGCAAATGTACCAAGATAATGTAATTATTACGCGACATCTGTGTCACATATCCATGCGCGTGCACCTGTGCATGGACGCACGCGCACACAACTCAAAACACTTCAGTCTTCTCCCATCCCCGTTTATTAATTTAAATCACAAAACTGGAAACCATAGTAAAACCAAACAACTCTCAAACCGATTTCTTTTTAGTCTCATTCACTGCTTTGTTTTGCTCCATTGTATGATCAGAATTATGAATATTTAGAATAACCAATGATGCATCAGAATTTAAAGGGTTTTAAAAAATGGAACTTAGTCGATTACTCGATTAAACAATGAAAAGAAATCGACAGATTTTTTTTCAGATTACAAAAATACTTGACACTTAACAGCCCTAGATGCAACTACCAAATAGTTGTATCAAGGGCTGCAACTATCCATACCTAGATGAATGGTATGGAAATAAAAAATTCCTTCTGTGATCGATCGCAATCGGCAGATCAAGTTTTTTGGTGATCGGTACCTGTGATTGGGCCAAAAAATACTGATTGGTGCATCACTACTTATTAATATTGTAAAATTGACAATATTGCAATATTTGTATATATATTTATAGTTATACAAACCACTTATTTAATTATTTATCCATGTCTTATAGGTAATAAATGAGGTAGTACACTTTTTGTATCAGTTATGTGGATTTCAACACTGCCTTTCCTCTCAAGGACATAAGACCTGAATTTGTTCATTTTTGTGGGAGAAGTGAACCTGAGTACAGATTAAGACTGGTTTTGTCATTGCACATTCACTGAGGCAAATATTGGACACCAGCCACATATCCGCTGAACATTCTGGCACAAAATACCATCTTTCCGGCACAAACAAGGACTTTTTTTTTTTACTGTCTGAGACTTGTCTCCATTTCAGCACAACCAGACAGATTTGATTCTCTGTCTTCCAAAGTAACCCTTCATTAATCTGCTTTGATCCATCAACATGATGTTCCAACACTCTGACTGCACCCACTCAGGAGAAGGAACAGAGCCATTTCACACTGTCACAGTTTGTAATGATTCATCTTTACTGTAGATGATCTTTGCTTTAACCTGAATGGAGTTCTAAGTTCTAATAAACTCTGCCAGTGAATTTCAAAATCAAATTTTATTATATCATGCCAAATCAAATCAATAGAAGTTATCTCATGACAGTTTCTCAAGTCAGTGAATTTGTAAATTAATAAAATTACATCAATAAAGGGGTCATTTAAAACAAACAAGTTTTTACAGTTCTTATCTTAATGATCTCATTTTGCATGAAATGGAAATTTTATGCCAAATAATGATTGATCATGATCTAAAATGCTTAGATGCAACAGAAAAAACTGACACAAATTAGAAAGAAAATGAATATTACACAAAGAAACCCTAGAGTTACTACTTGAAAACTTTCAGAGTATGTTTCATTGTGAATTTCTTTCATTGTCAATTTCTTTTGTAGTCTGTCATTGTTTCATGGTGGATCCATGTCAATTGCGGTCCCATGTTTGAAAACAAACTTGCAGACATGTTTTCATTATGTATCAATTGAGGGTCTTTAAAGTGGTGCACAGACAGACAGATGAGTGTGTGAGACTTAAAAGCTATGACTCGTCACCTTATGCTTTTATTAGTATTAATCTTTTTTTCATTTTCATTCCCTCTCCTCCTCATCCTGTCTCCTCTGCTAGTCTTCCCTCATCTCTTCTTCATCCCATCACAACAGCTGAGTCACCATCCTCTCTGCCTGTCTGTCCTTCTGTCTCTCTCTTCCTGTGTCTCATGCTCCTTCAGTCCCTTGAGTCGGATCATTTTAGTCTCTAATAAAGTCTTTAAAAGGGTCTGTCTCAGGCTCATACTTGAAATCTTTACCCCTCCCCCCTCTCTTTAACACACTTTAAACTATCTAAACATTTGACTTATCCATTGTTTATTTTTTATCTAAGCCACCCAATAATGTGGTGGAATTACTACATGGGATACAGAGAAGGACAGTCAGTCAACATCTCACCTTTAAATGCCATATCATTCTTCATCCCTTTATTTACTGTAGTAAACATGTAATAAATCCGATGGGACTAAGTTGAGTAATTGAGGATAAAAATGTGCTTTGTGTATATTCTTACATTCATTTGTGACAAGTTAAAGGAAAAGCAATGATTGACTGCAGTATTTCCTCATTTTAGTATTTCAGTTTCATTTTATAAAGCACCATGTTATGTGTTATTTCTTATTCATGGTCACTGGTTTATGTATTCATTTGGAGTTTGTCGCCCATACACAACATGGAAGATCTGCATTTAATTTTGGTCTATATGCTCTGCATTGTCACCAACTTGTTATTCCTTTTTATAGTGTCAGTTTGGTGGTGGGTATGCAGTGGATGTTTGATTTACTCCAGACTTTTCACTGAAAACAACTGATGTGTTCTGGTGGAAATGAGGCTGCTGAGACCGAGGAGATTCCAATCAGACGATGGAGATTGTAGCAACAAAACAATACATTTAAAGAGGCTTAAAGTAGTACTGAAGGAAAGTGCAGAGTAGGTTCATTATTCTCTGTGGTCACTGTAAGCCAAGCTTTTCACACAGTCCGTTGATCTATCGGTAATGTTAAAGCTTCCATTGATGCTTTTTAAAATAATCATGAAGATAGATGAGAGCGTGTTGATTGGATTAAAATGCAATGCAGGGTGAATCCCTGGGTTTATTTTTTCTTTTAATTCTGTCCTCATCTTCAGTGATGGATCTTTTTTCTATATTCTTCTCTGCTTACTGACTGTGTGTAACTGTAGAGTGAGTACATCTAATGTAGAACTAGTGAGACTTGGCTCATGAGCACATGTGCACTAGTACTGCTCTTCAAATGGTGCAGCTGCCAGACCGTTTGGATCAGAACTTCAGCTTATCATCCAACTGGCCCCGAGATTTACTCAGGGCCTGTTTACACATATCCAGGAATTTTTGAAAATGCGGACATTCGCCTTCGTTTGTGCCTGTCATTTATACACAGAGTTTTTCCTCTGAGAACGCATCTTTATAAAAACTCTGGCAAAAGTGAAGATTTTTGAAAAGTCCATTTTGCGTTTGTGGGTCCGACCTGGATGAACTGTTGTCTGGTGGGAAAATTTTGTGAATGTCGTTGTTGTCAACATCGTTGTCAGTCCAAAGAAATGACTTCGCCCTGCTTTGTGTTTGTCTGTGGAATGGAACAGGAAGTAGGAGTATCTGTGATTTTCAATGAGGCTTCTGATTAGCTTGTGTGGAGATGTAATTGGTCTAACACTGCCACCGACAGGCTTGATGTAGTTTAACAGTTCTTGACAGTGTATTTATGCGGATCAATATAAATGTAAATTTAAAAAAAAATGTTGCTGTGTGGGCAAAGTTTTTTTTGGAAAATGGAGCTTAAAAAATATGTGTTTACCTGGGTAAACCTGGGTGGGTATGTGTAAACAGGCCCTTAAAGTTGTCTGTCTTCTAGACTTGTACAATCACTTCTTAGTCCATGAGACATCTTGCCTTGTTTCAACTCATCAAATGCCAGTTTCATTAAGTAATGATACAAGGTCCCAATTGTTGATTGTATTATTGTTGCTGTTGTCTGGTAATGTGCAGTCTAACTCTGGTCCAGAGTTACAGGACATTCAGACACCATCTGATTTTAAATCCCTGTCTGGTTTGAAATTCATTCATCTAAATGTGCACTGTTTATTATTCAAGGTGGACATGGTCAGGATTTGGACTAAATCAACAGATCCAGATAGCATTGTTATTTCTGAAACTTGGTTGACCAGATCTGTACCTGATGAGGATGTTAAAATAAAAGCGTACAATCTTTATCGCTCTGACAGGCCTAAGAAAGGAGGTGAAGTTGCTATTTATATCAAAACAAAAGTTGATGCCTCAGTAATTCTATCTGAATCCATCTCCAAACAGCTGGAATTTTTGGAACTGAATGTGGAGCTGAATAAGGGTCTTTGTATAACTGTTGTTGGGTGTTACAGACCTCCATCTGTCTCTAAGGGGACATTAGACTTCTTAAAGCATCTTTTGTCAAAACTGAATTATAGTCAACTTGTTTTAGCTGGTGATTTAAATTGGGACTGGCTTACTGTAAAAACGTCTCCGCTCAGTTTAAGTCCTTTTGTGACTCCATTAAACTGAACCCAGCTGGTTCATTTACCCACTAGGTTGAACCCTAAGGATCCTGAGATATCCACATTGATTGAGTTAATTTTGACAAATGTCCCACATAGATTCTCTTCTTTTGGTATCTTCTGCAATGACCTAAGTGACCACTGTGTTGTCAGTGCCATTAGTGCAAAAATCCAAATCTCATATAATTTACAAGAGGAACCTTAAACATTTTAATGAGCAAACTTATTTCCATGATTTAAACATTGCTGATTGGAGGAAGATTAAATTAATCCCTTGTGTAGAGCTAGCATGCAGACAGATTGTGAACAGACATGTCCCATTTAAGAAGGTCAGAGTAAAGGGTCATGAAGACCTTTGGTTTTCCTCTGACCTGGCTGAAACTATTCATGAGTGCAGCCTGGCTTGGGCCAAGGCTGGGAGAACTGACTCTGTTGCTGATTGGACTGTCTTCCTCCAGGTTAGAAACAAATGCTCCACTTTTATTAAAAAAGCCGAAGTGGAATATTATCTGTCACTCACTACTGACAATCTAAATAACCTTCAGAAATTTTGGAAGGTTATCAAGTCCCTTTCTGTGAGTAAAGGTACTCATATATTTCAAATGGTTCTGTTCTGGTTTATGACAGACAGGAGGTTTTAAATTGTTTTAATGAACAATTTATATCATCTGGTTCTTTGTTTGACTTGGTGAGAGCCGTTTCTGTCGAACCCTACACAGACGTCGCAGTATATACTGGTGAGCCTTTTAATTATCTTATCCTTTTTATTCAGGAAGTTCTTAAAGCTCTTAAGGCATTAGATCATAGAAAACCTTCTGGACCTGATCTAGTGAACACTTATTTTTTAAAACTGACTTTATTGTAGAGCCTCTTACAATTCTTTTTAACCTTACAGTGGTAAAAAAAAAATGAAATTCCTTCTATGTGGAAATCTGCTTTTGTTCTTCATTTGCTGAAAGGTGGTGACCCAGTGGTTTTGGCTAATTACACACCAATATCGAATTTCTAGGTATTGGCAAAAATTCTTGAAGCTCTTGTGAATGAGCAGTTAAATGAGTTTTTATAATCATATGTTATTATCTCAGATTATCAGTCAGGTTTCTGGAAAAAACGACAGTACAGTCACTGCTGCAATGGAGGTGAAAAATAACATCAGAGTTGCACTTGATAAGAAGCAGCACCTGTGTGACACTATTTATTAATTTGGCCAAAGCATTTGACACAGTTGATCACAACATTTTAAAACTTTAACTCTGTCAATCAGGACTCTCACAGAATTCAGTTGCTTGGTTTTCAAATTATTTGAGTGATTGGACTCAGTGCATCAAATATACTGGCATGTGTTCGGAGTTTGTTCCTGTCTGCAAGGGGGTGTGACAGAGTTCTGTATTAGGTTAGTTAGTTTTTTTTAAATTGTATATTAGGTTATTATTTACATTAATGACCTGGGCATGCATGTGCCAGATGCTAATTTGCATTTTCTTGCGGATGATACAAATACTGCTTTGAATCAACTTTTGTCCAGGCGATCGAATCCCTGCAGAAGACCTTTGTTGCTGTCCTGTATTCATTAATTAATCTCAAACAGGTTCTCAATGTGGACAAGACTAAACTTATGTATTTTTCAAACTCAAGGACACCTCTGCAAACATTCCCATTAGTGACCACTCTGGAATAAAATGTCATCGATGTGGTCGTCATTCCAGTGAAAACCCTTGTGAGGAAACTGAGGTTGAAGTTGGGATTTTATTTTTGTAACAAATTGTGTTTTTCTATCTAGAGTGAAAAAGTGTTTTATTGCTGCAACTTTAAAAAAAAAAATCAGTATTGGATTATGGGTATGTTTTATACATTGCTTCAGTGCTTCTGTTCAGTGTCTTCAGAAAGTTGATACTGTGTACCATGTTTCCTTGAGGTTTATTTCCATCAGTAAAGCATCAATTCACCACTGTGAGCTGAACTCTTGGGTGGGATGGCCTGCTCTGGCCACCAGAAGGACCGACCGTTAGTACTTGTTTATATACAAGGTAATACTTGGCCTCTTGCCTGGCTACATTTGTGCATCAATTGAAAAGAGAAATTCTGAAACTTATTCTTTGTTCAAATGACTTTATTTTGCTGTCTTTTCCATTTGCCTGAACAGAAATGGGTCAAAAGGCTTTTAGTTGTTCAGCACCTCATGTGTGGAATCAGTTGCAGAAGGACTGGAAACTGACTGAGTTAAGTTCTTTGGTCACTTTTAGGTCTAAACTGAGAGTTCACAAGGTCAGTTTTATAACTTGCACTTGTTTTTCTTAATCTGCTTTTTTTATTTTATTTTTTAAATCTAACTGTTGTCAAATGTGTATATTGTATGTATTTTAACTGTATATTCCTGAAACTATGTCTTGTACAGTAATAATAAAAAAGTTAAAATAATAGTTTCTAAAAGTTTGTATTGCTTGTGATCATATTCTTAGTTTTTTTTTTTTCATTTTCTCTGTGTGTGAACTCCAGACAGTCCCCAGCGTCTGACGGTGCTAGAAATAGCCATGGGAAAACTAAAGACGTACACACACACACACACACACACACACACACACACACACACACACACACACACACACACACACACACACATTCTGTTGCCCTGCATTTATGAGAACATTACATTTACTTACATTCATTTTCTGGAGACTTACCCTAACCACAACATGCCAAAACCTCACCCTATCCTTAAAATAAGTCTTTACTCTCAAATTTAATGATTTAGATTATGGAGATCTGTACTTCCACCATAAAGGAATCCACAAATGACTTTATAAATATTTAAGTTTATATTTATAAGTTAAGTCATACATAGTCAAGCAGATACACATATTTGGGATGTTTTCGTTTTAGCTTCGAGAGATTTTATTTTTTTTAAATTCTCTTCACGTCTTTATTCTGTATCTTGTCTGTCCTCTGCCCACTTTTTGTATGTATTTCTCACTTCTCTTCTTCCCTCTTAATTAAGTAGATCTAGTCACTCTTTGTCTCACTTCATGCAGCTCCAAAACATTCACAGTGGTTTGGTTTGAGTTCACAGTTTCATGATTTGGTGTGAAGTGTTATCTTTGTAAACAGGTGTGCAGCATGATAACAGACTGTACATTTTTACACTAACACTGACCATGTTCGCTGTTTCCTTCAGCTTTTCTTGTTCTTGTTTGATGTGCATGTGTGTTTCAAATGATTTTAGGCAGATACCATGACATTTCCTCAGTGTGAAATCTTGTTATTTATTGTGAGAGTGTACAGTGTGTGTGCATGTTGGTGTACAGTATAGAGATATCCAAAGGTGCTGGATTAGAATAAGAATGAGGCAGTACAATTAAAAGTTCCTTAAATAACAATTGATTTCATTGCCTTTGCATAACTGCCTGAATGGACCTGACTGCAAATAAAATAATGATTTTTCTCCAGAAAATATTTTTTTTCATCTGCTCTAAGTGTCACATAAAGTGTAATAGCCTCAAACACAATTGGAAAAATCTTTGTTTTTGTGTAAGGGAAAGTAGAGGGCGTTAATCCTGGAATCTTTAGCTCTAGACTATATTTTGAGTTAGCTTAATTTGTCTTTAAAATGTGTAATAGAGTAACAGAATCAGTGTCATATAATTCAGCTGGAAACAGATGCTGTGTACTTCTAAGAGGAAAATCCTTGAAATAAGTTAATGGGTGTAAGAAACAACTGAACTTATCTTAGCCCCAGTGGGAGTTTGATACTCAACATGAGATGAAACGACTTATAAGGGTGACTATTTTTGCACTCAAACAGTTGATATTAATACATGGGGGTAAAACAGACAAGGAGCGGGTGCAGAGAGAGATGGAGAAATGACACAATTATTATGCTAATACTCTCTCTGTTGCTCTCTTTCTTTCTCTTTGTCTCATTCCTAAATAAAACTTGAATCACAGATTGCTCTCTCCCCAGTTGTAGACATCCTGATAAAGACTGGCATCCAGGCCATTTTCACAAATGAATAGAGCTTTCACAAATGATCAGTCACTCTATGTCTCCATTTCTCCCTGTGTTCCTCCTGGTATGGTATCTCTGGACATTCACACATTTGCAACTATGCGTGTCTCAACTGTCATCTTCACAGCAGGAGCAGTCAGGCCTCACTGCTGTGCTTTGCTCTCTGAGGTGAATTAGCTGGATTAGGAGGCATCTGACCGTCTGTTGTTGCCCTGAGGGGCATCAGTATGAGCAGAATGTAGCACTGGGCACCAGCAGGTCCCAGTAGGTCCCAGCGGGTGTTGCCCTGCATACCCCTGACTAAAGACACATTGTAGGGCAGAGTCAATGATTCAAAGATATGCCTGTTTCAATGGCTGTCCAACAGGCTGATATGCACAGCTATACTGATCACAATAATACAATCATACTATAACATCCACATATTACAGTTTATAACATAGACACACACATTTCTAATTTGTCATGAGCTGTTTTGTGTCATCAATTGATCCTCCACTGGGTGAGTTTCAACATGATGGTTGCTGTCTCATCACAGAGTATGCACTATTTTTACCCTGATCTCTGACAAGGAGGATATGACATTTTATTTCATAGTTTGCCAAGACCGTGCTTATGGTGATCTGGCTAAATCACTTGTAATTGTTCAGGTTTGTTACTGTGATTTCAAGTAATTATTTCAAATGGAACCAATAACTGAACCTTTTAATGTTCAGAGAAAAAGCTTTGTCTGTCTGCTAGAGACAGAATCTTCTGTCACAAAGTGTGTCAACCTAATCCATAGGGTGTCAATTCACAGCAAGAAGATTCTGGGTTTGATTCCAGGACCAGTTTGTGTGGATTTGCATGTTCGTTCTGTGTCAAATGGACTTTCCCAGAGATGTCTAGTAAAAAAAAAGTACTATCAACAATTTTTTATTCAATATATTTTTCATTAAGTTTAAAACACAACATACTTTTCCAAATATAAATAAATTTCAGATAAAATCCAAGATATAATACCCGAGATGGGATATCTTGATTGACCCAATCATGTGACCAAACGCATTGCTACGCTTCAAATGGCCCAGACACAGTTGCAGTTAGAAAAGCAGACTGAACAGATAATTGAAAGATTTCTTTGCCTCCCTGGCCCTGCTAAGACATCTCCTAGAGAAACTGAGAAGCCGACACCAAAGATGTGCATTAGGCACTAGAAAATTGTGATGTGAAAAGGGGGTCATAAGCCAAAAAAGGTCGTGAACCACTTCCGTAATACCTGTGACAATTTCAAAACCATCCACATTGCAACCCTCTTAAAGATTAAACATTCTGCAAAATTAATGAATGAATGAATTTAAACCACTTACAGGTCATTTGTCATGGCAACATTCAAATGAAAATAGTAATGTATAACTGCTGTGTTACAACACTGACGAAGACAAATTGAGATATGGTAAACTTTGGAATCAGAAAAAGTGTAACACTATTAGTAAAGTGTACTTAGTCAAAGGTCTTTAGTGAATATTATCTCTGAGCTACCTAATGATAAAGTAGATATTTCAATGTAGTATTTTCAGTTTCTATCCATAATTTGCCACCTAGCAATGTCTTCAAATTGTCTAATTTACTTAGCATTTGTTGAAGGATGTAATGATGATGATGTAGTATTAGCTTTGGGGGGGATGCGTTTTTACTTGTGATTAATGCTGTGCTTCTGTTCTAGTTCTGATCTTGGTGTACGTATTAATGATAACATAAGTAACAAGAGCGAACGCCTTCATGAGGAACATATCCATTGTGCCATAATCCCAATATCATTCAATATTAGTGACCTTTGAGAAATAAACTTCACTAGACAGAAGCTGACTGACTTCAAAAGCAGAGTTTAAATGTATGGTGTGTGTAACTGATTTTTGTCTTCTACAGAACCCAAGGATAACCTTTAAGTCATCATACTGTTCTGGAGGACTGTTCTCACCTGTGTATTTTAACTATTGTTAAAAAAGACCATACTTTTCTTTGTTCACAGTGAATAGTGACTATGGGTGTATTCATACCTGGAAAGTAATTTGGTCCCTTTATTTCTTTCAAATACAGATATAATTTTTTTTTTCATTTGGGTCGGACCTTATTGCTCTTTTTGCTAGTAGTCCAACTTATGTAAACATGAGCACACGTGATGAACTGTGCTGTTATTGTTTTTGGAAGATGTATTCTATTTTTATCGACACATATTTACAAAAATAATGTTAACTGTGGGGCAGCACGGTGGTACAGGTTAGCACTCGTGCTTCACAACAAGAAGGAGCCTGGTTCGATTCCAACACCAGACCTTTCTGTGTGGAGTTTGCATGTTCTCCTCGTGTCTGTGTGGGTTTTCTCCAGGTACTCCAGTTTCCTCCCACCATCCAAACACATGCACTGATAGGTTAATTGGTTAATCTAAATTGTCCATAGGTGTGAATGTGAGTGTGATTGTTTGTCTATATATTTTCAGCCCTGAGATGAACTGGAGACTCATACAGGGTGTACCCCACCTTCACCCATTGTAGATGGATTAGGCCCCCAGTGACCCTAGTGAGGATAAAGCGAGTTCAGATGATGAGATGAGATTTTAATTGTCAAAAATGGCTAATTCGGAGCCAGTTTGTCTGTGCTTTATATCTCATTCTGCCTCAGTACAGGTGTGCTGCTTGGCGGCTTTTTGTAATCAGAGGGCTACGGTGGCTTGTGAAAAACAAACAAAAAAACGCTATGAATTTTTGACTGTGGATTAGATAAACCTACTATAACTGTGTTCATATTCATTGCTCCATGTTACTAATCTCTTTTCTTTGCCAGACAAACTTGTTGAAGTTGTTTATTTTTTTCTTTTAATTAAACTAAATTCTTACGTAAATGCACTGTATTAGATTGTATTTACTTGCACTGCATTCTTAACACCCACTCATTTCAGTATTAATAAACTACATTAATATGCCAAAAGAATATTTATTGAATAGCCTACTTAATCATTTCAGATGACCTCAGAATGCCCTGTGATCTAGATATTATGTATTACTGATGTAATATATATATTACTTGAACTCTAAATGGCATCTGTAAAATACTGGCTGCAGAAAATGTCCTCTAGAAAGCATTGGAGAATACTTTAGAGCTAATTTGGCACAAGATTTTGTAGAGTTTGGAATGTTGGCGGTCAGCCTTGCTAATTGTGCCAAATTTGAAATGTCTCCCTACAATTGATTTTTATGGACTGTTATGTAAGAATCCTGGATACCCTGCTGTTGAGAGTGACTTTAATATATTTTTTTATTCTATTTGTTTGAAGGTTTGATGAAATATCTTATATAAGCTCTCCCACGTGGACTTAACATCAGTCTGTTCATAGGTGCTTCTGCAGGGTGATGTTGTGTTTTACTGCCCTTTGACCTGACCTGATCGATGCATTTCGTCTTGAATATCTTCTTGTTTTAGCAGAGTACATAATGGCTGCTCCGAGGCCATGACCTCCTTAATGAGCGCCTAATTTGTTGAAGCAGTTCCTTCGACTATAATGCCGGATGTCATTTGGCTCTGCTCCTCTTGGCTTTCTTTCCCTTGGGCAGGGAGTTGGCATATTATTGTTTGTGTGTGCATGTGCATTCCCTGAAGCTGTTTTTGTCAGCATTTGTCTGTGAGGATGCTGAAATGATAAAGTGTGATGGTCAGTTGAGATCCTCATTTAGAAACTATACTGTTTTCCATCTGTACTGATTTGTGGAGCCATATGTTGCCTTTGTGACTTTACTCTGTGCTCATGAACCATAGTTATTTTCCTTAGCTCCTATATATCATTTGGTTGGCTCTATTCGTACTTAATAGATTAACAAAGGGATAGAATGCAAGAATTTCAAAATACCTTGTGTGAACTGTAATAGTTTTAAACTATTGGTAATTGCTGCTTAGATTTGGATAAAAATGATAGTCACCATCCATGGGGTCCATATATAATTATTTAAAACAGGAAAAGTCTGTATTTCAGCTGCTTTATGAGCTATTATGTGCTTTTTAAAGTCAATGTAATACATTTTCTTCTGGAATAGCTGTGGTTGTTAAAATGGAAAAAGTAAAGGATTGTATGAACTAATTCAATGATCACCTGTACAGTGTTCCCTTGCTATAATGCAGCCTCGCTGTTTCATGGATCTTTTCCAGTGCAATTTTGCATGTTTTTTTTATTTAGCTGCTATGAACATGCATTGGGTTCTGTACCCTGATTTGTCCTGGAGGAGCACCACTCAGGTTCTAAAAGACCCTGCAGGCACTGGTTGTTCACACTGTTGTCTCTGTGACCCATCGGTTTACAAAATACAGATGCGGAAGTTGACAGTAAACATATCGATATATTAATCTACATGATGACACATGGTCAGTCCAGGAGATTTAGTCATTGGTGTCTAACGTAAAAATTCAGATGAGACAACATGAAATGAGTGAGTTTATCAATGATTCCTTGAGCAGATGACAGAAGTACATGCCACACTGCTGTGACAAACAGGTCCTTTAAAGTCAGTACTATCCTGTAATGGAAATATTCTCCAGAAATACCGAGTCGAGCTGAGCTTGTACCAGTGAAAACTCAGCATTAAGTATAAAGTGTGTGGTGAGGGGTTTTACAGCATTAAAACATATATCATAATTATAAAAGTAACGCTGACTACTTGGCGGAATTCACTTATTGCAGGTTAGTTTTAGAACGTGACTCTGCGATAAACGAAGGACCACTGTAGTTGATTATTCATGAAAGAGTTTGATTAGCCTGTCATTGTCATTTGTTTCAATGCTTTGGCAACAGAAGAGAAAAATCAAGATGAGGCTTTTGTGAACTGCCTCAATGTACAATCCACAGGTGTGCTGGTCCAGGGTGTAGTTGTGATTAAAGTTAAACATTCCATATAACAGATATAGATATATATTGTCAAAGCACCTGACTTTAGAAACCATTCTGATACAGCAGTCCTTTAGCATTCTTGCACATTCGGGAGGGCTCTCCCTGTCTCTTACTGCTCTGGGACTGGCCACATGGGAGTTAAGTCACCACTCATCTCAGGATTTTATCGATTTGTTATGGAGGAGTGTTCTCTTGCAGCTTCCCTTGATGCCTATGAATCACCTGGGTAACTGTCTGATGAATCTGCTTGCTGGCACAGTAATACACTGGAAAAAATGGCAACGTGAGTTGGTGATGATGGTCCGTCCTTCATGGAGTTTTCCCTCACATAACCTGCCACCCTCTCAAGCAATTTCTTTGTTTTTTCACTGTAACACTGAGGATGACTAATATCACTGCTGTCTGGCATGATAGCAACTTAGCATGTTAATTAATTTGAGTGACAAAAGAATTGATTACAACAGTAATTTCCCCTATTCATAATGGCAATACTTTACTTTGCAGCAGACTTCAAAAGGCAATTTAACTGTTGGAGATAAAATGAACAGGTCCTTTGAATGAATTAGTATGTGAATAATTGCACAGAAGAGCTGCCTCCAATGAGGCGGAAACAAGAGACAGATTTTTAAGTGGATTAAAAAAATCAGCAAGTAAGGTTGTGTTGTGTCTTGAAAATTGGTGCACTAGCTTTTGCATAATCCTGCTGAAAGAAAGACAAAGGTTAGAAAAATGTGACATTGGCAGAGGTAGTAATAGCAAAATCACAGGTAAAGTGTAGGTTTTGTATTTTAGTTTTCCATTCTCCGCTTCTCTGCCACTGGGTGGTGTTAAACTGATACTCAGTCTTAACATGAAATCTGCAGCAGTGCCCATCAAAGTCAAATTTTATTCTATGAAGCAGAATACCATCATATGGAAGCCAGCATGCAGGGATAGTTACATGTCATCTATGAAGAAAAACATGTTCCTGGTAGAAATGCAGTAGCTCTTGTTCTTAAAGGAGACCTATACTCAGTTTTAACTATCATTATGTGAGTTTTGAGCGCCTACAGTGTAGCTTTTTATGATATCCAGCTCAAAAAAATCTCCATAGTTATCTCATATCGGCGTTCACAAAAGTACCGATCCAAGCCGATTTCAGCCTCTGCCTGAAATACTCGGTTTTGGCTTTTGGCCAATCTCGCTGTTCTCTGATTGGCCAGCTCAGTGGAGGCTAACAGTGGAGAACTGGCAACAGTGGAGGAAAAATATCCAACTGGGTCTGTTTACATGTTGCTTATCCAACCATAGACTGTATATAAGTTTGTACTTCTTCAAACCTGTGCTAAGCCCCACCCTACAATCTTACTACTCAAATGGAGCGTTGTGATTGGACTGGTAAAATTTTACTGATCCTGGCTGAGGCTCTATGGAGCGTCGCTAGACCAACGATTCAGGCAAAAATATTTTTTGCCATTAGAGGTGGGCTAGATTACTAGGCTATGACATTTTGCTAAACATCCATAAATAAAAATACTTAAAATGGCTGCCAGCAGTTTGAAGGGATGAAGGGTCGCCACTAAATGGTTGTTAAAAGAAGATGGGATTCATAAATGTAAACCCCTAATTTTCCACAATAAATAACTATTTGCTGTGAATTAACTTTTCTGTCATTTAAACTAGTGAGCACTGTTATGTTGTTGGCTTCCCCTTTACCAGTAGATGCTTGTTATGTGTGGAGACTTCTTTCTGTGACCCACCGCAGGGACAGGCTCCAGTTCTACAGGATAATTAATAAGTATTAAATCAATATCTCATAGCCTTTGTCTCTTTGGCAAACCAGCAGTGAATCCTGGCTGAAGCTTTTCAAATGTGGTGCTCGCTGTCTCCCCTGGCTCGTTGCTCTGTGCTGCATTACACTCCATCTCTCCCGCCTTCTCGCTTGCTGTCACTTTGTCATCCGTGGCCCTCACACATCTGCCTGGTTGTGATAATAGCTACCCCTGTCAACAAGAAGCAGGGGAGGGCAGCAGAACGTCAAGGGGCCTGTACAGCTCACACACAAACACAGCCTGCAATGGAGACACAGCCACAATTAAATTACAAAACGTATTCCCTGACCTGATGATTGTGGGATCGGTAAATGTTTGCCAGCTTAATGAACGCTCCGTTAGTGCCCAGAGTTAGTTGGTATGCAGGATGTTTATGGAAGACTGAACCAACTGAAGGAAAAAAAGAAGAAGAAAAAAAAAGCAACAGAAGTAACCAGTCTGATATCTTGACATCATGCATGCTCAATGCTTCATCTTTTTATTCAGTCTTATATATGTAATATGTAATTTTATGGATTTTCTATATAAAAAAAAAGAAAACATTTTTTTGCACACGCTGCAGACCAAAGTTCTGAGTGTAGTCTGCAAAATGTGTACTCTAACAAAGCATTCAGCTGAATATTCACATTTCTTTTTGACTTGTCTTTAGCGTATTTACATTTTCTTCCAGGCCTTTTTTTAAAGCACATTTTGACTTCCTGTCTCAGCAAGCCATGACAGAGCAGCAGTAAGCAAGCATGCATACCTACAAGTATATTTAAATAAAGAAACCAGTGGTGGAATATCTTTGGCTTTTGCCTTCATGCTGATTTTTGAGACGATCTACAGTAACTTGGAATGGTGGCAACAGCCTTTTAAAGACTTCTGATAACATTTTACCACACACATTTTGTTAGTGACACCACCATCCATCTTCATGCTTATCATTTCTGTGGGCTTTGCTGAGTCACAGTTTCCAGGTCATCTGACTGTGAAAGGGAGAAGACATACGAAAGAGAATGTGTGGGTATGTTGTTTGTTGTTGTTTGTTTTTACTTCCATTAGTTATCTTAACATATCCACGCTATTAAGATTTAATAATGTCATTCCGGTATTCTATCAGAAATCACTTATTTTTGGCATATTGTTACAAAAACTTCTATAGACTTTGGCTGCAGAAAATGTATATATGTGAACTGTTTATCCACAGGAGCTCAACATTGTCGAGGCGCATGCATTGAGATTAATTTATGGTACTTAATTCACAAGCCAAATATGATAAAGAATGACTGACTCATCATTAGTAGGAGGTAATGTTAAGAATTTGACATCATCTTAGACTCAAACATTTAGTCCCATTCAGCTTCTCATCTTCGGCTCTTCTTTTTCAGAAGATGTACGTAAATTATTAAATCATATCCTTATACTGTTATTGAAGTGTAAAATAACAAGATTCTGAATCTAAATTGCTTATAACTATTATTAATAGTTATTATTAGATTATTATTATTATTATTATGAAGCATTAGCTGCTGGTTAATGCTTCATAATCACAAGAGGCCGACTTGTGAATGTGTTGATGTATTTGTGCATCTCTTTTTAAAGGTCTTTGGCATCAGCTGCAACTTTCTGTCCTGTTCCAACCAGACGGGCCATTTGGTTCACACTATGTTTCCCAGACAACCACTGAGGGTGAAACTGAGGGGTCAGAGGAACAGGGCGACACAGGGCTGTGTGAGAGAGAGAAAGACAAGGAGAAGTGTGTGTGTGTGTGTGTGTTGCTGTCCTGGGGATGTTTTGCTGCTGATTCAGTGGCTCAATATAGAACACAACACCAGTCTTTTCTCAGTGATGCTCCATGTGTTGTGCTTGTGCTGGGTTTTCAGGAGATAAGAGTGTCGATTAAACTGTTCAGTGGAGGGCATATTTAGACTGGAATACCTGCAACACAAATTGGTCAAAAAATCATTGGAAAACTTTTGATGGTTCACATTATGATGTGAGATTTTAATGAAATTAGGAGCTGCAAAAATTATTTCATTTTCTGAGTAGCGTTTCAAGAAAATATCACATCACATTTGGTAGAATTTTTCCACTGCAAATTAATTTACTTTTGAAAACCGACAATAAAATAAATGGAGTGTTAGAAAAGAGCTTGTTGTAGGATGTTATGAACTACATTTGTTCGTGAGAACTATCAAAGAAATGAGATCGCAGAGAAATCTGAGGAGTGTTTCCTTGGGTGTATGTCGAGTTCACAGATACACTTTTTACTGCACCAGGTGTTGGATTACATAAGACCAACATGGTGACACAGCACTTCTTTGCATGTGTTTGCCCTCTGGTTGAAAGTAGATAAAGCTCGGAAGCTGAGCCGTGCAGATCCTTTCTCTTTCTCTAAAGACTTTTTCTCAGACATCGCAGCACCCACTCACATTCTCCCAAAGCAGTGTGTTCTACATTTCTTTCTCCCTCCTATTTTATACTGTAAGTCAAAAAGCATCAAACATATGCTCTGGAGGTCTGCCAGCAGAGCCATATGCAGCAGATGGAAGTGTATCATGATATCAATAGCGCTCTCATGCCACGCTGCTTTTGCTTTCGTGTGACACATGGATGCAGGATTGTCGAGGTCATGGCTGAGCTGACGCTGCTCAGGTCAGAACTGTTTACACACTGTCTGCACATTTTGACTCAGCATTTATCTCAAATCCCAACGCGGCCATTTTCATGCCATGAGAATTGAATATACTGTAGTGTAGTAGCTGCTGTGCTGCACATTTTCATCAAGGCTGTGTCTCAGAACAATTACACACTGATTTGATGTAGTAGTTGCCATCAGTGTAAGTGCTTAAAAATGTTGGCTGACTGCCTGTAGTATTTACCGTAATGGAGATTTAAAATGCTTTAAAATGTGATTATTATGTGTTGATTTATTTTCTCTCAATCCACAGCCAATATGTAAAGTTGATGAGAAAACAATATTGGATTAGGAAAATAATGTTTACACCATAAATACGTTATAATTTAGTCAATTTTTTTTACAATATCCATGAGAAGATGAAACAGTCTCCTTGAAAATCTATGTGCTCAAATGAACACAATTACTATGCATTGAAATGCAGTTACACATGGTTACCACCACCTGCATTTGTCTTTCTACCTTTTTTCATAAAGAACATGCTACTTGAATTACCTGATATAGGTAATTCTGGCCTTGAAAATGTATTAAAGACACAAGTATGAAGCTCTTCTCTTTTGTCCTTATCTTTAATGTTGAGCTGTGAGTTTACATGACTGTGTTGTTACAGTTTCAGTGAATGTGGTTAAAATTGAATGTATTTTTTTTTCTCATTTATTTTCCCAGGACCATTGCTTCCTCTTGATCTAATATCAGATCTGAAAGGTTTGGGTGGAGGCCAGCATTCTCATAGTTCAGTTACATCCTCTGTTTCTCACTGTAGCTCCTCATCAGGACGAGCAGAGTGACTCTTTCACATCCTTTCCAGGTTCAGCTCAGTTGCAGCTTCTGGAATGAAAATATAATGAAACAAAACAAAGACATCAGTTGAGGATTCTTCAGTTTTGTCTACACCAAGTGTGTGAAATTATTCACCTTTTTTTGTGACCGGGTTAGAGGTCTGGGATATTAAAACACTTTTTTATGGCCTCTCTTTTATGGCCTCTTCACGACCTAATATCAATGACTGTCACTATCTCACAGAGAGAGAATGGTTAATAGATGATATGTAGCCAAGGCTATGATTGATTTTTTTTCTTGTTGTTTTGTATTTGACTTGGCTGCTGTGCGTCAGTCACCAATATGGATCTGTTGGCTTGAGCGGTAAACAATAGCTGAACGGCTTCTAAATGAATCCATCTTCCTCTGAAGTCACAGAGCTCTCACACAGAGATCTATACTGTGTTCAATGATCTTGCCAGTTTAAATCCTGTTCCCATTAGGATAAAGCATAGTCTACTGCAGAGTAAATTTTTTTTTGCTTGTCTGCTCCTGTGTTGCATGAAGTAGGTCATTCTGTATGTGCTGAGGTACAATATGGAGCTATGTGTGCATACATACATTTTTCATGAGTCTCCCTTTGTGTGACTGGTCTTCTGCTCCAGCGTTTGCCCATCTTGGAGCTAAGGAGTGGTGTCTTCCTTGGAAATCTATGTGTCTCTGTTCATCTGTTGTTAATTAGCAAGGCAGTGAGAGAAGAGATTGAATGGATGAGTGTTAAGGAGCCTGCGGGGCTGTTCATAAACCTATAGAGAGGATGGGAGAGGTAAATGAGAGGGGAAGTGAGAACACAGGAGCTGGAGGTGGAAAGAGAAGATTCATAGAGATGAAGGGAAGAGTCAATGAAAAGAGAATTCACACATATTTTATCTATGCTATATCTACAGTTTGGCAAACTGATGATGAGAATAGTAATGATGGATAGTTGAGAACCTGGGTTTTAACTACGCTGTGAAAAATGACCATAGAATTAACACCAAAAAGGTGTAAAATTGCATCATAAAATACTGTAAGTGAAAATACAATACAAAGTTTGTTTGATTGTAGAAATCTTCATCCTGCATCGTTTGGTACCAACCTGAAAGTTCTGTGATGTTTTGTTCTTGAGTTATAACCGATAATGTGATTTTGACCTTTTAGTTAATTGTGACCTTGACCTTTGACCTTTACTCAAGTGGATCATTGCCTCTGATGCACATTAGCAATATGTATATGCCCATGTAATTTCATGGTGATATCTCAAGTATTCATTGAGTTATAGCATGATATGTCTCTGTGGACACACACACACACACACACACACACACACACACAAGGTGATTACAATAATCCCATCCAACCAATGTTGGGCGAGATTAAAATTATGCAAAAAATGCATGGGTGTTAAGCAAAAATATACTGTAAAACAGCATTTAATAATGCATCACTAATTGTGACAAATAGATATATTTGCATACAGTATGTTGATAGATTTTAAGGTAGCAAAAAAGTTGTATGCTATAAAGAAGGTATGAAAGATGAAGTCAGAGTACTTAAATATTAAATGTAAAAGTAGTTCATGCATAAGGTATTTTGTCATTGTTTTTGGGCCTAGATGAGTACAGAAAATGGCCCTTCCCAGAGCTTCTATGATGCTGTTCACTGAGTCATTCCATCAACAGAAAATTGTACTTGAGGTATCGTAAAGTGTTTTACATGCAGGGTCATCATAGAACACAAACAGATGACTGGCACCAGGCCATCTGGGAACCTGGAGCAGCATCCTCATAGCACTAAGTGACATATTAAGATTTATATCTGCAGGCACTGAAGGACATTTTAACTTTCCGAAGCTGAGGAGGGTAAAATCTAGTAAAACAGAAGACATAGAGACATATGTCCACCCTGTACTCCCTTCATTAAAAGTGCACACAATGTTTGTCTGGGTGTCATAACCTTTAAATGCTTGAGATTTTGTTCTAATCCTTGGTTGTTGGGGGGGGGGGCATATGGGTGCCTCAAATGAAATGGACCATTGTCTCTTGGTATATTTAGGCCTATTTATTTCATTTGCAGCATTCCTACTGGCATAAATGCAACCACATGACTGTGTAAGTCATCTCAGCACAGAGTGACCCTGTGAGGGGAGGTTAATCACAGCTAACCACAAACAGCTTTCTGTAGACTATTAATTTGTTGTGGTTTATTTGAAAGCAGGTTTTATAAATATCATTGTTAATGCTATGCGTGAATGAGAAGAAAATGATGAATCGCATAATATGATAGTCATGATTTATAATTTGCTTGGTCTTCAAAGGTGAATTGATAATAGCCTCATATTGCATGCATCTATTGATCCTCAACCCTGTGGTCTTGTGGCTGTGGTCAGCTATTACCTTTGTAATTTCATACGTTCAATGATACATAACAGTAATCTATTAGACAAGTGTCCTAGGTCTCATAATAGTTCTAGTTATATTGGTAGTACTGTAACACCACTGTCCATCAACAGTTTTCATTTGATGTCATTTGACTGATATACAGTGAGATTTGACATTTTATAGTTGATCCAGCACTTCTCCATATATGAATGTGCATAGTACAGACACTAAACCTGTGACCTATACAAATTATTATCATGTGAATACTACTGTATATCTGCAGTTTTTCTTTAATATTATGAGCAGCTAAGACAAATATTAATAAGTAAAAAAAAAAAACATAATTTTTTTTAACTCTTTATTTATTTTTGTACATTACATGTACAAGAAATATTAAATTGACAGACAAGCAACCAAAAAGAATGAAAGAAAGATGGGGCAGACATTATCATGTAGTTGAGTGAGTACTGTCCATGTTTTTCAATTATGTCCATTTCCTCCAGGTAGTCCAGGTAGTCACCTGCTTTGATTTGCAAGTAGAACGTCATTTTCTCCATGTGTGAATATTGTTTGGAACATCACTTGATAGCCAGTTTCTGGTAATGCCCTTCTTAATTGCCACAATTGTGATTTTGAAGAGATAAAAGTCTTCTTTCATAATTGACCCTTCTGGGATCAATCCCAGTAAAGAAATGTGGGGATCCCTTGGGACATTGTGGTTTAAGATGCCCTCTAGAGTTCTTTATATATTGTCCCAAAATGGTTGTAGTTTGACACATGGCCAGAAATGTTAAAAGGCCATTTAACTTGCAGGGGCTGTGCTAGGGTTAGAACAACCCTATGATTGGACGACTATTTCAAACAGCACCGAGTCCTCCAGTATGTGCAATGACATTTTTTTGTATTTCATGTTTTTGTGTGTTTGATATTGTTAATACTGAAATTTTGCAACTATCCCACCTTTTTGTATACAAGCAGTGTTGTTACATTCTGGACTTAGCCAAACAACCCAACAACATATTGCCTCTTCTAGAATGACAGTGGATAGTGCCAGATCTATGTCTAATACTCTTACACCTCATCAGAGGGCTGTGGCTGTTCAGTACAGAATTACAAAGTTGTGTTTTTATTATTCCTCATTCCTGTCTGAACATCACACTCCACAATTATATTTATTAGACAACTCAAAAAGGATAGGAGAGTCCTCAGTTTAAAAAAAACAAACAATAAATAAAAGTATTCTTCTAACCAAAAAAATCATAGATTTTACAACCAAAATACAATATGTAACTTAAACTCCTAGGGCCAAAAATGGGAGAATAATGTGAAAACAAAAAGGAGCCCGTTTTAAAATGGATCCCACCAACCAGCAGATTCCTGTAAAGAAAACAACACTCCTACAGGACTGGGGGACAAGTGCACACACAGAATCACACAGAATCCAGGGTCATAACATAATACTACTACTACTACTAATAAGAATATTATATATTTAAATAGAAATGGACCTAGATATAAATGTTCAGCCAACATACTGTTTATATGCTGAGAAACAAGTGTGCATATTCACAGAGTTGACTGTTGACAGACAGATTGTACAATAATAAGCAAATGAGGTAATAGGAAACAACTCATACGAGGTCAAGTCAAACATGACCTTTACTGTCAAACTAATACTATGTAAATATGAGAATAGTAAGTGATGCTTAATATAATAAGACTCAATTTTCCACTGTCTAGTTCCTGTTTGAGTGTTATTAACTTGATTGTAGTCAATTCATAGTTTAGAGTAGTACATCTTGTATCATTTAAGAAACTGTGATCACACATCATTTCCAATCAGTGTCACTGTGGGAGTTTCCCATACTTTCCTTCTCTGTCTTTTGCCCCTTGTAACCCAGGCCAAGTGGGCATTTCCCACGCTGTGGTCATGTCTGTTTCTGTGCTATGTGTGTCAGAAAGAAGGAGCAGTGCATTCAAATTAGCCAAATTTGCCTGGAATGACTGAAAATGTGCCAAAGTGTATTTTTTCCCTCTACATGTGTAGTTTATTTCACGGTCTTGTGTTTGTGGGCACTGAAGAGGCGTCTCCCTAAGAGTATTTAAATGGTTTTTTTTACCACAAGAACACATTAAAGACAGTAACAGCCAGTTCTCTTTGATTCAGAGTGCTTCATAAATACCTTTTAGGCCCTGCACACCTCTCTCCTTACCAGGATTTACTGAAGCTTGGGGACTGATAATGGCTTAATTCATGGAGTAACATGACTCCACTTGCTGTTTCCTTTTGTCTCCTCTTCCTCCTCAGATAACTCCAGCCTGTACACACACATACACAATGCACAATGTGAGATGTGTATATTAAAGGATTTAAGTTGTGCTTTGTTTGTGTGCATATTTCCATTAGGATGTAGTCTTATTGTGCCCTTAACAACAGTAGAAATTACCCATTTAGTTCATTTATTCTGTTGTTTATGAGTTCTGTGTGATTAGTGTTTTACAGGGCACACTTCGCTGCATCTACAGTGGTGTTCTATGTATTTATAGTATGTGTAAAAACTGCAGCACTGTTTGCATATATAATAACACACCCTACTCACAGTATGTGTGTGCTCTGCATGACTGTCTCCACTCTGCCTCGACGTGGCTGGCCTCAGATTTATATGTTGGTCTGTAATTGGCTGTCGTTTGTCTGCACCTTTTTTCAGAGGCATCCTTCTCCCTGTAAGTGAGGGGATTTGTAATGACGGAGGAGGAAGGCGGCGAGATTTAAGTGTGTGTTAGTAGTTTGTCTATGTGCGTGCGTGTTTGTGTGTGACTGAAGTGATCATTATGACTGGGCTGTGTCCTTGTTTTTCTCTTTAAATGACCCTGCACACACTAAATTACACTGTGCTCAGCTCCACCATTGTGCCCTGGAGAGTGACTGCGGGATTACAAGTAGCTCTGTGTGAATCAGGCCAGAGCCATTTGTTTGCTCTGTACCAGGTATGTCAGTCTTCTCCATTTGCAGGTGGTGTAGC
Organism: Siphamia tubifer; assembly: GCA_020466265.1. Classification (NCBI taxonomy): domain Eukaryota; kingdom Metazoa; phylum Chordata; class Actinopteri; order Kurtiformes; family Apogonidae; genus Siphamia; species Siphamia tubifer. Next base: position 32,500,598 of record CM035794.1, on the reverse strand, counting down.
TGAGCTGAACTTTATGAAATAAGACCGCACATAACTGCATATTGGAGTTATGCAGACACAAAATAAATGCTCCCCACATCACACCTGTGGCTTCTCATTCACTGCATTTTCCCTTCTATCATGAATTTGTCCTGATATATACACCCACATTATAATAGAAACACAGTGACATGAAAAATAATAAAGCACAATTGAGTGATTAAAGGAATCTGAATGTATTTCAGTATTTTAAGAACAAGGCTGTTAAACCTAAAGTAGTTAAGTCACTCAAACAACAGTGTATCCACACTAGTCTTTCTTCAATAACTGGTGGAACCAGAGAAATTACACTATTCAGCTCAGACTTGTGTTCTTGCTCTTTACAAAGTGAGATAAATTCCCATTCTTCTAATCTTTTAATTCTGTTCTGCACCATAAAGGCTAAAATATTCTTAATGTTCTTCTTCTGTCTGAACATTTCAGTAGATTTCCTCATATATTTGTTGACAAACTGGTGGTTCTTGGATCATCTACAGTATGCCCCTGAAGGACTAGACTATGGGTCACCTGTTCACATCACCTGTTGAAATTACATTTTACATTTTTAATTATTATTATTTTTTAAATATCTTTCTAATGTACATATAATCTAAATATTCCAGGAATTTCATTCATTCATCTAAGATTTTTGTCCAATCAATTTCTTGGGCCCTATTCAGCCAATTCTTTTGAAATTTAACACACATATTCTTTACATGTGCCTTTCTCTCAATTGCACGACTGGGCAGAGGTATTATTTAGCAATCACTTACTATTTCACTTATTAGCTCTAAATTCTCTCTGTTCCAACTTTGCCAGATGTGTTGACTGTTGGGAAAATGTGGATGTGCTTTTTGTGCACATGCATTTTGCACTATGTCTCATTTGGGTTTAAAGAATGAAAATATCAGACAATCAGATTTTAATATACTTTTATTCTAAGGTAATTTTCCTTTAAGCATGTGCCAGTCTTCTTTTTTTTATTTTTATTTTTCTATTGATGCTCTGTCTTCTGAGTAAAGATATTTTTTATTATGTAAATTCTTGCAATCCACACTACTCCTCCTCAGTGTGTTGTTCTTGCAATCATATGTTATAAAACTGCTTTTAATACAATGTAACAGGTAAACATTAGCCACTGTTATCAGTCTAGCACCGTCTCGATTGGCTTCATAAAGGTCAATTAATACCTCTCTTTTAGGTCACTGAACAATAGCTAATCAAAGAGACAGACATATACAGTATATACACACATATCTATACACATATAACATGTGTATGGATTGTTTTTGGTGAAAATACTTGCATATCCCATTTCTTGAAGCTTCAATGGTGCTTTATCACAGTACTCTGGATATGAATGAGTAACAGACTCCAGTTTATGCAAAGGTCGAACAGGTTTTCAGAAGCAGGTTTCATATACTAATATCAGTTGAATCACTGTCATAATCCGGCGTACAACAATAGAGCGGGCTTGTCTGTGAGGACCCTCTCAGCGGCAGTTATTGCCTGCGGGAATCGCCTGAGGTGCAGTGCAGATTCACAGATGAATCTGCCTTTTAGTGTGTGTTTGTTTTCAAGGACAAAGTGAACAGTGCTTTGATTCCAACTGGTGCAAGAAATCATGTGTTTCAGTATTCTACATGACAGCATATAGTGTCTCAGTTGTGTCCATGCAGGTTGTATGATGCAGCAGTATAAATTTGATTTATTTGTACAGACCATAATGAAACCACCTCTGAGCTGTGGAGATGATGAAAGCTGAGGTCTTGAGAGCTGCAGGATGTTTATTCACTGTAGGCATAATTGGGGGTAAATTAATTGCTGCTAATGCAATAACCTGCTAGATTTAGTAAGCTTCTCTCTTCACAATTCATTATTGAAAGCAAAACAGGTCTCTCCATTCCTTATGCCCTAAATGAGTTCCAATTTTTTTTCCCACAGAGTGTAGGTAATTTGAGGCTGTAATAAACTGTGAACCAGACATGTTGATATTAGGTTGATTTGTGTTTCTTCTACCTTTAACTGAAGTAGCAACTCTTTATCCATTCCCCAGACACATACTAAACTGTAAACCCGTTTAAGTTAGCAGAACTCAAAACATTTAAGACAATCGTTTGCCTTAATTACTTTAAGTTGATGTACTTTAAAACAAAAAATTTCTAGAACTTAAAATTTAGATGGCATGCAACTTAAACCTTCTGATAACAGGTGAATTAAAAGTGCTCATCCACCTTCATGATGCTCAAAGTGACATTAGCCTCACATTCACCCATAGGTTTCTAAGGTTCTGTCAGACCTACTGGGAGCCTGAGTCAGGGTTCAGTGTTTTTGCCCAAGGACACTTTGACATTTGAACAGCCGGAGCCTGGACGCAAACTGCTGACCTTTAAGTCATTGGACGACCCGCTTTACCAACTGAACCACAGTCGCCCCGAAATAAAATTACTGTTTTGTGATTGCAATTTTTTGGTGTGATAGATATTGGTTGTGAAATTGTATTTCAGCATCTACTATATCAGTTAAGTTAATTTTTTTCAAACATCCGTATTTGAAACAATAGTAATAACAGGACAATATCATTCTCAGGATTTAATGACTTAATTCCCTCAGTTGTACCTCATCTATGATGTTAAGTTATGTTCACTTATATCCACAATAGTTCCCCTTAATATAAAAATAGTACTTAATAAGAAGAACATGTTACAGCAACTTAAAGGGATAGTTCACTATTTTTCACATTAATTTGTATAGAATCAGTGTCTTTACTCTCGTGCACCCACAGTGACTTACACCTGACAGTGTCCTGTGAGCCCAGTTCTGGTCCGGTTTTGGTCTAAGCAAAAGTAGTCCCAGCAGCTTTCCTGGGGCCACAAAATTAGAACGTGTTTCTTCTAACAGCATATGTTCGAATGAGTGATTTATTAGCATAACAAAACCGCTAGCTTCCAAAAACTCACACCTTGTAATTGCTTGGAGCTACTTTCTCTCAATAGTGGTCAATGTGCTAACAGCTGTCTGCACGTAGCAGCCACAAAGTGAGTTAGCATCTGGCCTACCTGTTTCATTCACTTACTTTACTGTTTGGGAAGTTAACGGCACCATGTCTGACTAAAGCAACGATGAAAGCATTCATTTCAGCACACAATCAAGGGGTTGCTCTTCGAAATTCAGGACAGACAGGAAATGTGAGACTGATATACATGAGAAACTGTGATTTTGACCTCTATTTATGTACACAATTACACATGCGCACGCAAACACATGCACGCATGCGCACACACATGGCTGATTTGTAGACATCCATAGAAGAGCTATTTTGATAGATCTGATAAATAACCCAGGCCAGAAAATCTCATGTTTTAAATACCTTCTTGTGGTTGATAATTGCATGCAGCTGTGAGACAACACAACTATACTTGTGTGGTTGTGTGTGTGCCTGTGTCTGTGTGTGTGTATATGTGTGCGTGTGTCTGTGTGTGTGTGTGTGTGTATGTGCTGTTTTTGGAAGGCTTCATGTGTGATTGGCAAGCAGAGCAAGAATGGCAACATGGATGGAAACGAAACTTGTGAATGAGAATGTGTAAGTGGGAAAAAAGGCAACAGATGGAGAGAAAGAAATGAAAGTGAGTGAGATGAAAACAGACACGTCAGGACAGATGCATTAACACTGACTCTCCAAAGGACACAAAGGTATTTACATGGAAATAAGGTTCATGTAATGAGTTGTCGCAATCAGCAAAGGTACTGTTGATGGATGGAAACATCATGTGCACCTTCTCTGTGGGACTTTACTTCTTAGAGGTGATGACAAAATGAATTGTCATATTCACAATAACAAAATATGAATTTCTATATGGTGTGTGAATAGAGAAACTAAATCCACATTTTGCTGTTGTGTGTTTGCGTCTCCTGATTGCAAGACTGTTATGGTTTGTCAAGAATTGTTTAAGCAATAGTCACTTCTTCATAGTTCCCAAAAACAAGCTAAAAATGACATTGTCTACCTTTAAAATGATGTTAACTCTTAATGCAACACAAAGCATCTTGGTATTGGATGTTTACCTCCCAGTATCTTCCAATTTTCAATCCATCTCATTATGTCAGATCAACATTAAAAACATTTTAAGACTAAAATGCTTTTGTTTCTGTGCCCAGCATAGCCAAAACACATTAAACATTAAACACATAATGCCATCTGAGATGAGATGACAGTCCCCAGTGACCCTAGTGAGGATAAAGCAGGTTCAGACGATGAAACAGAATGTTGAAGATGAATCCATCATAAACAGAGTCTGTTGATTTTTAATAAAAAACTAAAGTGTCATTTGGGGCTTTTTTGAAAAATGTCCACACAGTAGCATTTTTGCTATCTTTTGGCAAGTGCTGAACTCAAATCTCACCTTTACCTCAATCCATTGACTATTTTAAAACAACCCCAGTGGACTGTATACAGTGTTGTGATCTGGCTCATTTTCTAGCTGGATGTGTGAGAAACCACTTTTGCTTGGTCTCTATCTTTGTTGTTGATACAGCTTCATAAAATTCCCATTCCTGCAATGTACATAGCATCAAAATTTCTGAAAAGACCTGAGTGGTATTTTGGTTTCTTACTGTATGTAAACAAAAGGGCTGTGTTTATGATGGAGTCATTTTTGAAGCTGTTCACCATGAGGGAAGTGACTAATTAGTCAGTGGTTTAAACATACATTAATTACATTTTTGGAATTTTAAGATATGTTTCACAAACATGGATATTATCATTAGGTGAAGTCAATTGCACACACATCCATGGTGAGTATTTACATGGGTGACCCAGATGCAATCTGTTCATTGCAGTGTCTGTTGAAGTGGTATTTACCTGCAGCAGATGTGTGATCCTGCGGTTGAGCAGTTTAAATGGGATGCGGCAGTCCTGCTGACAGGCCTATTACACTTTCAGTTGGGAAAAAAAGCAGCTTTCTTCACAGCAGACAGCTGTACAGCACACAAACAGTGCACTGCCTGGCTACATAAGAAATCTTGGCAAAAAAACAAAACATAAACACAGTATCATATTTAGTAAACTCAACATGTGTGGGACACAGTAGCAGCTGTTAGTAATTCATCCCAGGACATTTGCCTGACTGCTTTGATTGTAAAACACATTGGATTAGGGGTGTCATAGTGCATTCAATTGTAGTGTACCATTTCTGTTCAGGGCCTTTGATACAATATGCAGGTGTTCCGAACAAATGCATATGAAGAACGCAAACACTCAGGAAACATGGTGGCTGCAAACAGAACCCATGTACAAGGTATTTCCTACAAAACAGCAAAAAATACTTTATTCTAAGGTTGGGGTAAACATGACAACGGGGATTATAACAGAGGCAAAGAAGTAACCCTAACCCTAACCCTGAGCCTAATTACTAAATATGCAAATAAAATATTATTCTATATTCTATGAACTTATTCTAGAAAAATATTAAATCTATCCACACAAATATAAATTTCCAGTTAAACGTAATAGGGGAATGACCGTCCCCTTTTCATGGGTCTCCTTCATTATACTGAAAATCTATCGAACTGAACACCCCTATACTGAACCAAACATTTCTTAGCTTTTCTCTTTTTTTGCAGGTGTGAATTAATACCATTGAACAAATCTGACAAATATTTTTTTTTTAATGTAGCATTTACATAAATCATATAAATATACTGATAAATAAACTGTCATGTGAGTGAAGGCTTGGACTCATTGTTTAGAAATCTGGATTACTGAGCAGGACAGAGAAGACGTCTGTATGTAAACCACAGCTTTCTGTCAGACCATATATAGACAAGGCTTTCTGCTACTGCCCTCATGCTGTACACACACACACACACACACACACTACACCTTCTCCAGACTTCTCCTTGTCACACAATAGATCTCTAACAATGTTTCAGTTTAGCAACCACACTGAACAGCAACATAAATATTTAGTTTCCAACCAAGATGACTTGTTTCTTTGTTGTTTGTGTCCACTGCTAAGTACGTTTCTGATTAAACACTCCTTTCAGCGCCTCTCCTGTTTTTTTTTTAAACCATAATGACTATCCAGATGATATCATTTTATCATGATTTCCACTGCCTCTGCATGGCTAATTTCTTACTTGTGGTAGAAGATATAATGAAGATGGACTTGCCATGGCTGTAACTAACCTGATGAATTGCCAGATGATATTTAGCCTGAATTGACTTGCAAAATCAATGCAATGCTCTCTGTGTTCTGTGGATTGCAGAAAACAAGCCTGGTGAAAAAATAAATGAACATACTTTAAGGCTTCACATGCATCAGAATCAGTCTATTCTGTGTAGTTTTTGGCAGTGTAAAGTGAAGGTACGTATCCTAAAAGTACCTGAGGGAATCTGGTATTATATAATATATATATATATATATATATATATATATATATATATATATATATACATATTATATATATATGTTATATATATATATGTCCCAAGGTGCTTTTCAGTACTAATGACTGCACTTTACTGTTCCCTGATTTGTATGAGACAAACTGTGAAGGGGTGAACAGAAGAAACAGTTATTGGATTTTTTTGTAACTAAGCTTCATCAATGTGTCTTGAGAAAACCAACATACTTATATCCTCAGTCAATACACACACAGTTACAGTATGATATAGGAGTGATAGCTTACTATTACTGAGGTATGTTTCCATAGTAGAATACTATGACTTGGGCCGTCAACGGGTTGATTTGGGGGAGAAAATGTGCTATATTTGCATTCAATAAATGATTTCTGCTTCTTTTACCTTTATTGTCTTCGAAAATAGAAAACCACCGCTAATGCAGAAATGGTTTGGTCTTTGATTAAGGCACTATTCCATCATAATGCTTTGACAATAAGCATGTGAGTCTGTTTGCCAACATGCAGAAGTCAGGAGCAAAGAAAAGAAAAGAAAAATACCAAAAAAAGAGATGAAGAAGGGGCTCACTGTATAGATATTTTTAAAAAGATTCAGATGATGTAGCAGGTGGTGGAGACAGTGGGTCAACTAAGCCAGGTAAGACACAGAGGACTTTTTACCAGCCCCATAATGTAACCCTGACACGTGCAATGCACTATTCATAATTACAAAGTAGGGGATAGCAAGGTACACTAAGTGAACACTGAAATCCACAGGGCATTGAATTATTTTATAAACATAGCAGTTTGTGTTTATTTTTAATTCATGTTACTGCTACCAAAACCAACTAAATTGGTTAACCCTGAACATTCTGAACATCATAATACCAGAAAGAAAGTCAGTTTAGGCTACATATGTTCATGATGGAAAAGTAATTTTATTGAGTAAAGTAGTGTTTCTGTCATTGATCAATTTTAATGATGTTATTCATAGGCCTGTTTAGACATAATACTAAATTGTGTATGAACCCAAGATGCCACTGTCATGTAGCATTATTTATTATTGGTCATTGTCAGTAATGAACTGTTTTATTTATGTTTTTCAAAGATGTTCAGTTGTCGTAAACAATGGAGAATAGTTAATAGAATGCTGATATCTAATAGAGATCCTCAGACACTTGATTTATTTTCAGTTTAATGCTTTAAATAGTAATCTCATTTCATACTTTGCTTAAATTACTTGAAAATGCTAAGTAATATATTGCTTATTTACCCAGCTTGTTGCCACCAAACAAGTCATTTGAGTCCAAGGCAATAAAGGTCTTCAGTTGAGTTCTTTAGATCTACAGTATATATTCATCGATAGTGTCAGTCCCTTTTATGGATTAGTCATCCCTCTTAAATAGCAACACAGCCAATGTTTTCCGGTCATAGCAATGCAGATCTGTGGTAAATCGATGCCTGGTCAGATGGTCTTCTGTCTGGCTGTTGGTAAGTGGAGATCTAAGACTTTCTGTCACTTACTTAGTATAAGGAGAATTGCCTTAGGAAGACACAAACACACATAGGGAGATTGTTTGTAGCCTTTCTGATTGTGACTGATTGGGAAGGCTGCAGTGTAAATCAATAGCAGCAGTGGTGAAGCAGACTGTGGCTATTTCTTCACCTGCACCTCTTTCTGATAGATTAAAGAGAAAAGGAGAACTCAGTATCATCTGTCTTTTCTCTCTCCCTGTCCTCTTGTATCCACTTTGTTCTTTAGAAAAGCAGTGTTCTGTTTGCCAACGTGATGCTTATGTTTCCAATCAACTTTGTGCTCTTTTGAGTTTTTGATTTATGCTATGACTCATTTTATGTGTGAAATTAAACATAAGAGTATACTCCGACTGTATATTCCCACAAATAAAATCGCAGCCATGAAATGATACAAGCTAATATTAATTCATTGTGATACATTGTGTTTGCAATAATTTATTATGAGCAGATAGATTAGTTCTAGATGTCACATATTTACAGATATGTAATATTCATTCATTCATTCATTATCTGAACCCGCTTTATCCTCACTAGGGTCGCAGGAGATATGTAATATGAAGAATACAATTTTAATATTTCCCATTCTCACTGACTTGAAATATTATAATGGTAATAATGTTCATGGTAGCTGTGGTCAATAATTATGATGATTAATGACAATTCAATATTTATTTATTAATGTTGACCATTACTTCTAGGATAAAATGATTATTGCCAGAACATGAGACAGAGATTGACAGAGAAACAGGTGGGGCTTAAATAAGGAGCTAAACAGGTTGGACACATCAGGTGAAATCAAAAAAAGGGGGCGTGACAAACACCTGAGCCAGGAAGCAAAACATGACAGAGTGAGACATGAACCCACATAACAAAATAAAAGCCCAGATACTCACAGTGACAGTAATAACAGGAAGGCACACAGAAAACCACAAAACATGACAATAAAAGTCCAGATTGTTCCAATACTTGTGACTTTTTATCTGAATTGTGACTTTTTCCCCTTTTTTTTCCTAAATGTCCTGCCTATACCCACAACACTGAATACTGTGAACCAAACTAGCACTTTAACTACACAGTAACTCACTTTTAAAAGCTTTATTTTTGGATGGTTTTAAAACTTATGAATTTTCCTGGTAAAATACATTTTGTTTAATTCATGGAAAAAATAATTCTACTTTTTACTTTTTTTACTTTATTACAATTGAGAAGTTGGACTTTTTTTTTTTTATTTTAACTTTATTTAAGTCAATTAGTCGAATCAATACTTCTACTTTTACCTGAGTATTTTTTCACACAAGTACAGTAGCGGTACTTCTACTGAAGTACAGAATGTGAGTAGTTTTACCACCTGTGCTGATGCTTGATGTCAAAGAATAAAAAAGTATTTCAACTTTTGCAGGTTTTAACAGGAAGATGCTGGCATTAGGATTCCTTTTACACTGTCTTATCAAAAGTGAACTTTCTTTAAAGGTTGGGATTAAGACTGGAGGTCTCCCTGGGTTTATAGATGTCCAGCCAAACTTCAAACATAATTTTGAAGAGGTTAAGGGGGTGTGTTTCATATAAAATCACTGCTTCTTTTTAAGACCAGGCTGCCAGTCTGATGTGAATCTATATTCAGATAAAATATGAAGAGCCAGCTCAGGACAGAGGAGGGATGTTTCCATCTCTATTTAAGGAGTGGGCTGAAAGACAAACTGCCTGATTGTTTAAAACTTGGAAATAAAAGGCCTGCTCTGACGAAACTGTGTATTCATAAGTGGAAAGTGTGTTCAGCTGCCTTCAGATATATGTAACATCTGGCTGTCTGACTGTCTTTATGCAGTTTTTATATTTTCTTCCTCTTTTTGCTGCATAAGAACTTCATACTAGTTCAGATTCAAGCTGACTGAAATGAGAAAAAACTCACATGTTTATTTTGACAAATGCTTTAAAAATGAGTTAATTTTTAATGGGAATAGTTGTGACACATTCTACCTTTATTGAAAGGTTGATCTCCTTTGATTTTTACATTACACTTGTTCATCATTTGACCATAATAAATAAGTGTTAATGTGAGAGACCTTGAGAATGACACTCAGCCTGAAGGCGTTTATAGTGACAAAATTAATGCCTCACTGTACATTAATTCACTCATTATTTGGCAAAACAATTCAACCACTTGAAACCACATTATGATTTTGAAAAATAAATCTGAGTTTATGATTAGAACTGTTGTAATACAGAAATAACTATCAAAAATATTGTTGATCAACTGTTTACACCTAGAGGATGCAGAGTTTGTGTTTTTTCTGAAATGTACTGTAAGAAAAATGTAAAGTATACTTTTTTTTGCTGTCACTGACTAATAACTGATAATTACCAACTAAAAACATACCACTGACCTAAAATATTTAATAGATTTTAAAAACTAAGACTGTCATTATGTTGTAATTATTCACTTGGCATGCAGCCTCACAGCTTTTCTCAGCAACATCATTAGATGTGGTGTAGATGTTTTTAAATCCAATTAATCTACTTTGCTCTGTTGTTACATTATTTCTTAATTTTTAAAAAATATAATAACCTTTGGATTAACAATATGCTCAGTAGATGATATGATAAATGGTGATAAATAGAGAAAGGTAAAAAAAAAAAAATGAGGAGGAAAAAGTCAGTTGAAAGTTGACACAAAAACTGTTGTAGGCCTTTATGGGTTAAACAGGTGATGGTATTTGTTGAAATATAATCGGATTAAACTCCATCATAGTACAACATTAGTATCATACATTTTCAGTATTGGGTAGAGATGACAGATTTTTCTCTGACTTGTGCCTCCTGCAGTTTTAATAACAAGGCAGTATCATCAACCTATGTCTCTGTTTATACTGATGCCCCAATAAAGTGAATGTCTGTGCAGTACAGTAACAAATGAGTCTGAAACAAGTACAGCTGATGGTTTTCTACTGTACCATGTGGTGGCCTGACTTGCTCATTTATTATAGTAGCTTCTCCGGATCACACTAACCTGGTTCTGCATTCAGCAGTGGGTCTTACATTGTTGAATTCCTTTAGATCAGGGTTCTCAAATTCATTTACTTCAGGGGCCACATTCAGTCTGATTTGAAATCCAATGAGTCAGACCAGTAAAATGAAAACAGAATAACTTATAAACAATGACAGATCTAAATGTTTGTCATTATTTTATATTTTACTGCAGAAAAACCCCATTAAATAATGAAAATAATTTTATAAATTATCCAAATACAAAAAAAAGAGTTAAATTTCATAAGGAAAATATGGGCAATTTTAACAATATTCTGGCTCAATTTATCATTTGTCCATGTGCTTTATGGATCAATTCTACAAAGACACTAACCTCTTAGTAACAGAAGCAGAAAATGCATTTTTGCAGTTAATGACATACATTTGAAGTTATCATCATTTATAGACAAAGAAAAAATGGAGAAGAAAATGTGCAGTCATTTAATTTAATAGATTATTATGCTCTTCATCCCACGGACCACGGTAGAACCATCGGCGGGCTGGATTTGGCCACTGGGCCGCATGTTTGAAACCCCTGCTTTATATGGACCCATCTTAAACTCATAGCCAATGCATGACAAAAAACAAAAAAAACATTTTTACATTTTAATATTTGACTTTCATTAATTTTCTGCACTTGTGTATTCCCTGGGGTTAGGGTTAGACACACACACAGCACAAATAATCAATGATCAGACTTCATCAATGGACTCAGTAAATCCCAGAGGGGTGTGGTACAACCATCGATTTCATGTGCCTTGTTTTAATTATTGGTGATGTTGGGTAAAAGAGTGGGGTCAGCTTCACCAACTACTCCCTCACCAGAAACCCCCCACATGTTCTGCTGCAGATCAGAGGTCACTTTGACCCACTGATAAATTACTTCCTGTGATGGATTCATAGCCTCTTGACCTACTGAGCATGTCAGCTGATGTTTGTTCCTTTGGGGGCATTTTTTACTGACTGTTGAACTGACTGGTCTCCCTGCAAATGTATATAAATACACACTAAGTATTTATTATGCATTTATGCTGAGCGTGAGTGGCCTCTCTGCATATCTAATGATTCTTTGCTACATGTCCTACATGTGTTTCTTTAAATCATGGTAACACTCCCAAATTGTCGCTCACATGTTGCTTCATTGTTTGTTTCCATCTACATCGTGCTCAACTCTGTTCACAGCAGCATAACCTGCACAAACAGTAATCAATACCCGCTAATGTGGAAACGCCGCTAAAAAACGTCCTTTTTTTTCCTTTTGCTGTTTATGTTTTTTGGCAGCAATTGGCCTAATTTGCAAGCTGGATAGAGTGCCACACTGGGGAATACTACAACTTATTCAAATGTACAAAATTGCTAACGAGGAGTTTTGTAGACAAGAGCTGTTTGCAAAATATGCAAAAACATATAAGACAATTTGCTTGAATAAATTTAGCAAATTAGGGATTTGCCATAAGCTGATGAGGAGGCAAAGGACTGAAGCTTTTAACTCTCATAATTAATTATTACTGTTGTATGTTTTGAAAAACTGGGAAAATGAATGGGATCTGTTGTTCGTTGATTATTATAAATATTGAAGCTGTCTGTAGTTTTGTCTGATGCTGTGATAATAGCTCCTTTCTTTGTAAAAAATTAATACATATGTTACATATTGCGATTTTAAGTGCTGCAAGAGAAACCTTTTGATTTACTGGTTACTGTAATTTGTCTAAAAAGAAGCAGTATAGTGGAGTAGTGGCAGATCTGTGAGGAAGGTGAAGTGCACACAGAGAAAACACCTCAGATCAGGGCTGCCTGTCGAGCTTTGTACTTGAGTTGTGTGAATGAGATTTTCTTTTCATGATGTCATGGGAGTTTGAGGTGAAAATAAGATCTCTACCCAGGTGGAAGTTCCAGGGAAAATCCTCAAGCATGTTCATGTGTGCAACTGAAATACTCTATTCATAACAAAGGCTGACTGTTATATTGACTATCTGTCTGTCTGTCTGTCTGTCTGTCTGTCGTATTGTACGGTTTCCAAAAAAGGCAATTGTTATATGTCTGTCAGTCTTTGAAAGGTAATTTGTGCTGTGCAGTTATACTAACATAGAAAAACGTTTTCTTTATAGAATACAACATGACAGTGGGTACATGGAAAACAACCCACTTCCTTTTCCTCTTTTTTAAACCGTAAACAGTACCTGCACTAGTTGAAAATCCAACATCAGCACCAGGTTTCTGTTCATACTATAGCAGAATTCATACAGGGAATGATGTACGTGTGTGCATTATATATGTGCCTCAGGCACATTTATAGCATGAGGACTCTTTGAAGTGGCTGGTTTGTCATACATGAGCACACTGTCAGTTGTTTCTGTGGTGGTCTTTGAAGTAGTCGTCTCCTGCTGCTCTCTCCCTCTATCTGTATTTGCAGTTTGTTCAACATCTACTATACACACACACACACACACACACACACACACACACACACACACATATATATATATATATATATATATATATATATATATATATATATATACACATATAGGCACACAAATGTATACAACATGTTGTTTACAGATTAGGGGACCATAGAGACACAGCAGTGGCTAAAATCAAAAAGGAGAAAAAAAGGGAAAGTCAGTGGGAGGGAGATGATTGGCTCTCTTCTCAATGTAGACATGTAATTGGCCTTTTGAGGCTTCCAACACTCTGAGCTCCAAATTGTCTGCAGTTCAGTTGAGTACACCTATCATACCTATGACACAAACACACACAGCTGTAGTATAAACCTTATCCATACCTGCACACCTCCTTGAGGCATTAGAGTATAAAGAGGATCATGGAGGATGGACTGTGTCTGTGGAAAAGGAGTCAAAGCTTAAACATCAAAGACTCTGGAGAGTGTGTATGTATTGTTCTTGTGTTGGTACAGGTCATATCAGTTAGGGGAGCTCTCAACTTAATCAGTGGTATCTCTTCTGCTTCTTGCTCAAAACAGGATATGAACCAAGTGCACTTCCTGTCTGTTGTTGTCCTCTCTGATAGTGAATACACTTTGCATTATATTGCTTCCCTTTTTGATTTCCCCTGAAGTTATTACAGTTGTTGAGTTCAGTCAAAAGGCCTTTGATTTTCACTTCACAAGGTGGCATGAATTTAAACAGGCTGGAGTTGACTCAGACCCCCACAACAAAAATGTAATCTAAAATGAACCCAGGACTACAAAGGTATTCCAAATTTCCTCCATTCCTGTTCCTTTGAAGACAATGCTCTGCTTTGATGTGCCCTGAATTTCCCTGGAACATGACACTAGCATTAATATCCATGGCAAGAACCAGCAAATGTAGGCTTTTATACTGAATGAACCAAAAGAAAAGTGTGCATCCCAAATAAGATCCTTTTACTACTTGAAAGACATTACTTGTCTTCTTTCAGTGTGACTGATCAAAAATGACACATCTAAAGAGCTAGGAAAAAATTGCACCTGTTTAATAAACAACACTTTATTTTAATTCACTTTTAAATCACTTGAGGTAATGCTCTTGTAAATGGGAATCTCATATTGTGTCAATGAAAAATGCAATTTGTAGATGTATGTTTGCATGTACGTGGGTGTATAGACTACTTTTATTCTCGCCACATCCTCTTTGAGCTGCTCATGACATGTTACTGATAAGGATCATAAATTAGATTTTTCTGAGCACCATAGTGACACAAACTAATACCTGCTGCCATCTACAGAAAGAAAATGAAATGCAAACTGTGCTGCATATTGTAAATACAGTTGAATCAGGCCTTATTTTTACCAATGTTATATAATGTCAGGGCAGTTTTGACTGATTTAGTGTTAAAGTAGAGTTGTCAAACTGCAACTGAAGAAGGGTTCAAACAGAGGGCAGCGATGCTCTGACTGTTGTGAGGTCTTTCATGGTGTTTGACCCTCGTACCTTTAACTTCTTCATTAAAGAAAGAATGTTGTGGGATCATACTGTACCACAGGGTTTCAGGTGTAAAAGTAACTGATGAGGATCTAGTATGGACACACTGGCAGAAAGTTAGATTTTATTAGTATTTAGTGGTGCTGAAAAAGGCAAAGTTAAAGAAAACACATTCACAGAGAGGCTGAGACAGCATCTGTAACCAGAGTTTTCCTTTCCTCTGCTGCTGATCCTGAGGTTAATTGAGTAGTATGTCGTCTACATATGTGACTAATCTTCCAAGACACTGCATTTCTGCAGCAGCACCTCTCCTCCATTATCTAATCTCAGGTTCCTCACTAATTCCATTTACACTCTACTGGCTAGCTCAACCTTTTTCAGAGTGCATATAAAATAATGGATGAGTGAGAATATGCTGAAATGAGTGACTGAACAGCTGTGATAAGAACATAGGTCTTATTGGATAGAGTCAATAAATTTGAGTTTTATCACATGGTGAGAGGACTTGCTCTGTGTCCTCAGTGATTGTTTGCATTTTTTTTTTTTACTGAAATAGAAGAAAAAGTACAAGCTCTGAAATATACTTGAAGGGCAAAAGAATAATATATCTACTGTATATGTCTTCCAGCTGTGTCTGTGTTAAGCTGTTGAACTTTTTATTAGACGTGTCATGAGATGCAGAAGATGACAGTTTTCATGTTCGCTATAGAGTCTCTGGTTACCTAATGTAACCCAGGTTTAAAAACATTCATTCATGCTTCTTCTGCTCTTTCTGCCCTTCTGTTCTGTACTTTATGGGGGAATCTCACGAGATTTCACAACATCTCGTTCCATGAGACCTGCAACAGTACTTCCTGGTCTGATCACTACTGTATATAACACAGCACAGCCGCAAATACTGTAGGTGTGCGTGTTGGAGTTTTGTTTTTTGGCTTTTTCGGAGGACCTCAGATCTTTATAGCTCGTTCCTTTCAAAGGTCCGTTCAACAAACAGGCTCTTTAAAAAAAAAAAAAAAAAGGGTTTCAGGCTTAAACTGGGTCCCCAGCATTTTGTCTTGGTTTCTCCATCTTGATTAAAGTGAATCCAGACACTACTTCTGATTTGGCCCTGACTCATTTTAAATTCTAAATATTTATTTAGAACAAACAAACATGCTGGAAAGGTGTAACTTAACTGACTTTTGATCTTCCTGCCGTTGACAGATGAAGAACTCCCTCCCACTGTCGGACCATTGCTGCGCTGTGATTGGTCAATCAACATTCTATGGCGTGTAAAGAAGCGTGTACTGTTACATATGAGTATTCGCCGCCAAAAAAAAGGATTCCCTGCCCTGGAATGTTGATTGAGTCAGACTCTTGTCGTTCTTTTTAAAGAGCCGTTCAGAAGAATGGGCTTGTTCGCAATTGTCACAACACTAGTGCATGCTAACTGTGGGAACCGGAGCTGTTGCAGATACATTTCCCATTAAAATCCAAGGAATCAATATTGACGGACGATGTATGTTTGAAGAGGGAACTGGCCAGGTCGTTCTTGTGGAGTTTTTTTTATTGGAGTCAGCCTTGCTTCAAACATCTAAAAGCCAGACCAGTGCCCTTCCACCAAAACCCCAAATACTTTTCTGAGTGGTAGGAGGTGCCCCCCCAAATACACTTTCAATAACAAACTGACTACTGGAAAAAAGGACATTTGACCACCATTTAACTTTTTTTTCTTTCATTGTTTTTTTCTGAATTGAGATCTTGATTTTTGTTTAATTTTTGCAGATTGTAAATTTGTTGCCACTAAATATAAGTTTAATTTCCATCATTCCTGTGTTTCAATTAATTTTACTCCCTAAGCTGAACCTACCTGTACTGACCTATTCTCTATTCATGAATTTACATTTAATTATACTATCATTTAAAATAGCATCTTGATCATATATTCTACACCAAGATAGACAGAGCAAATGTCATCGAAAAGCTGAAAATCTGCATTTTATGTGAATCATTTAAAGTTATCGATGGAATCAGTGGTTCAGAAGGTATTAAACATCTTAGGTGAGTAGAATAGACTAATCCATTTTACATGTCTTATATACAGCAACAAGTACCTATGCATAATATTTTTTCTACGTGCTAAAGTCCTCACTTGTTCTGGTGTAACTCAACACACATACGTAACTCCAGACTGTGCAACAGTGTCATGGGGTGTTTAATGAAAACACAACACCTCAGGCTGTCATAGTTGAGCTCACACACACACACTGTGAACATTTCCACAATCCCCTAAAGAGTGGTCATAGACATTTGTTTGTGCAGGGTTTTTTTTTTAATGAAAGCTATGAGCGTTGGGGCATAGCAGCTGTATTTGTGTATTAATGCGGTGTGGAATTGGTGTGTGGGAGTGGTGGATTGCTTAGATTGTGCAAAGAGCTGTTCACATGAAAGACTCTTTGTAGGGCAAGCTTTAATGAATCTGTAAACAGATCAACTGTCGAAGGCAACAGCATTAGTGTATACGTGTGTTTGTGCGTGTGTGTTCAAGGTCACTGTTGTTCAGCTGTTGGGTTTAGAAAACAGTTTAGGGGAGTTTATGGAACATTAGTCGTGTTTCCATCCATATAGTCCAATGATAATAATGAGGCTTTCAATAATAGAGTAGAAATGAAACATTCAATCTGTGTTTTCTATCCTAATTAGGGCTGTATAATTAGTTGATTTTAAGTCAAAATCTGATTATTTAATTTGGACGTTATTTAATAATAATAATAATAATAATAATAATAATAATAATAATAATAATAATAATAATAATAATAATAATAATAATAATAATAATAATAATAATAATAATAATGATAATAATAATGGATTGGATTTATATAGTGCTTTTTTTGGCCACTCAAAGGGCTTTACATTAGTGACTAATTAATCAATTAATTAGATTCATTCACTCTCTGGTGGTGGTAAACTACATATGTAGCCACAGCTGCAGACTCACAGAAGCGTGACAGCCATTTTGCGCCTACGGTCCCTCTGACCACCACCAAACATTCATACACCAGTGTGAGTGACACTGGGGGTAAAGGAGGGTGAAGCGTCTTGCACAAGGACTCGGATTTGAACCCTCAAGCCTTCGGTTATTAGATAACCCGTTCGACCAACTGAGCCATAAAATTTAAAAATCTCTCATCATGCCTCTGGGCTACCATAGGCTCCCCCTAGAGGCTCACACAGAGGTGGGCATACTGTGAGAAGTGTGGACTCTGCATGGACTGTCTGTGGACGTTTGAGGTTTCATAGTTGAGTGTACAATGTCACATTTAAAATAGGTCAATGTGAAGACCTCCTACCATGCAGTCTATTCTGTGACATCAAGTATGTACGTAGAGCTGTAAAAATTAGGTCCACGTTGACTCCACCTGGAGAATACGTACTTGGGAATACTTGACTATCTGTCAAGTCAAGTATGTCCAACTCTGTGGGGACCTTAACAGTCTTTGGTCTCCACACACCAGTACAAAAATGCTATTTGCTAAGGAAAATGACAGGTTTGTTGCTAAAAATAGCAAGAATGAGTTGGTCATGTGGAATTGGTATGGCTTCTAAGTTTCTGATCAGGACCAAACCATTCTTTGCTGTCTGTCAGTCTACCTGAAGACGACATCAGTCAAAGACAGCAGCACAGCTAGATTATTTCACACTTCAAAATTCATCACCTGACAGAGTGGGAGCAATGTGTTGTATTATGGGCTGCACATGAAAAATACATGCGGCACTGAAAGTCCATCACCACCTAAATCGAAAATCAAGTTTTTAGAGGAAAAAATGTTTTGGCCAAAATTGTACAGCCCTAGTACTAACAAATTTACAGAGTAATAATGAATCAACATAAAAAAAAAAAACCCAAAAACATGCTGGTAGAAAAACATTTCATCTGCCATCACAGAGGTAGAAGATTGTTGACAGAATATTTCACTCCACCACCACAGTTAAGAACATAATTACAGGCTTGATTCAACCAATCCTCAAACTTGTTTATGTTGTACTTTTTATTTTTTTTATTTTTATTTTTTTTTACAATAATGCTGTAGTAAAAAAGCCAATGTGTGCCTGAGAAAATAACCTAAGATATGAATAGTTTAAGGAAATATTCTTTTTTTAAAGGTTGACTAGCATATTTCTAGAGCAGCTGACACATTTGATTTTCCTGTCAGGTTCCTCCATTCAGTCCACTTCTCGCCTCATTCTCGGTCAGTCTGCTCTATTTATCAAGCCATCCCCCTGGCTCTGTAGGTTAGCAGTGAAAGGGGTCAGTACAATCGATATGGACACACACACGCATACACACACACACACACACACACACACACACACACACACACATACACACTGGTTTCCATGTCTCATGAGGACCAAGTTTGTAAACAAGTAGCCATCTTCATTTTTTAAAATAAAATAGTAAAAATAATAAAAAAAAATACAAATTAGAAAATGAAATGAAATAAATAAAAAAAAAATCGTTAAAAAAATGTAATAAAAATAAATATATTAAATACTACTACTACTACTACTACTACTACTAATAATAATAATAATAATAATAAATATGACAAAAATAATAAAATAAGTATAATTTTAAATACATAAAAATAAATATATTTCCAAAAAAGGAAACTCATCTTCAAACATTTGAAAAATGTCCCCATAGAGCACACTTTTCCTGTTATCATTAATGGTGTTTGGTGATGCAGCTACAGCAGGTTTACAGTGATTAGCTTTGGGTAATTTTATGAATCTGGTTTTTGACTGTTTTATGGTCATCATTAAGTTGGTCTTCAAATCAGAATAATAAGATGTGCATTGATTTTTATTTCTGTAGCAGACCTTGTTCTTTTCATTGACATACTCTTAGTACTCTGATACTCTGAGTATGTGTCTGATATCACTTCTAATTCAGTTCAGTTCCAGTATGTAATAGCACTGACCTTGTCAAAGCCAATGAGTGTTCTACTGCCTCCATAAAAGCAACATTTACATTTACATTTAAAGCAACATTTTCTTTTGTGTCCAAAGGAAAAGATTACCTCATAACACATCAGTAAAGAGCAGAAAAGTCAAACTGTAATGCAACATAATTTATTTAGAAATATACATTTAGCAAAAGACCCAACATGTGGAATAAAAGAAACATGAAAATTCTAATGAAAGCAGCATTTATTTATTTCTTTTTTAATTTTTATACTAATGGAAGGACAGACAATGAAAACAAATGACTAACTTGTCAGAAGAAAGTGGTTCAGATACAGTACTGTGAGGAAAGTATTTGTATTTGTTCTGAGATCTGCTCTTTATGTCAGAAGCTGCTGCACAGCATCATCTTAAATACAATAAAAAGGTAACACAGTCACTTATGTCTTCAGCTTTTTGGCCCAGAGCTGGAAATCATTTAATTAGTACTTCTCCCTGATGTAGTTCATGTGAAAAGAAGAGGTCATATAATTACAGCCCTGGGAAAAGCCTTAGTTCTGTGAGAGTAATACACTGTAGGCACATTTCCCTCTATGTGTATATTGTGTATGAATATGTGCGTAACTGTCTGTGCTGATGAAATTCAGATTTTGTGGTTTTATTTGCATGCTCAGCCTTTTACTGGTACAAGCGTTGACCTCACTCACTTTTTGTATTTGCCAATATGATGAAATAGGACTTAAACTCTGCAGACTCTCACCCTGAATGAGACATTTTGCCTCTTGCCTTGGGAGCTAAATGCATTATAACCAGATTCCTCTTTGTGGAGAAACAACTGACGAAACAGAAATGAGCATTTTACACAAAGCCAGCAGCTCACTGCAAGGACACAGCAATTCTGGCCTCTTTAATCTCCTCAGTAAATCTCTACATTCTAGTTTACAGCCTTATCTTATACTGTTACAGTGAGCAATTAACAAATCAATTAATTTATGGCAGCAGTTCGTGTAGTCAGTAGATTGATATATTAACGCACTAGTGAGCAAAGCTTTTTGTTCATGAAGTCACCACATCACTCATCAACCTGTGCACAATTGGCACCTTTCTTCAGGAGTGTGTGTTCTGATTGGTTGAATATTGTGCATCAGTTGCTGGATCTGAAACCAAGCAGATGGATTTAAATGGATCAAATTAAGATATTAAACTGTACTGGTCTCTGTATTTTTCTATTGCTGTTTGACTAGTTACTTTTCCATTGACCCACAAATATAACCTCTGCATAAAAATTTACCTAATGGAAAAATGAGAGCTTCAACCAAATCCTCATTTTCCAATTAAAGATTTTTGTGCTGGCATGTAGTGTTTTTTGGGGCATAGTTCAAATGCTATATTATGCTATTCTGTGGACACACAAGGAAACACCATCATTTTTTTTTTTTTAATTTTGGTACCAGATAGAGGAGTAATAATAATACATATATCTATAAATTAACATGATATTTACATTTGTAGCCATGTGTATGGAATGACTTCTCATGTCATCTCTCTTCTCTCTCTGTATTTATCATTTCATGGGAAAAAATGACATTACACACCTCTGTTTTTTTAACATTTAGTAAATATTGGTAAAGTTTTGCACATACAGTATATCCAACGGAAAAGCGACTAGTGACAATTCACTAACACTTCATATGTTGATTATTAGAATCTGGTGTTACCAGACTACACACATCTCATTCCAGATAGAAGTGATTTTGTTTTTTCACACTGCCAGCTCGAATGCTCAGTTCAGATTTATGATTTAAATCTCTTTTTGTTTTGCTTACATTGCTTTTTAAAATGTGGCCAGTATTAGATTCCATTATGAAATGGTCACAGTCCTAAGTTGTTGGTCAGGACATTTCTTTTACTAACAGGCTTCATGTACTAAGGGATTATTCTGTTTTGATTTACGGTATTTATTGCCTTTTGTCTTTTGCATTGGGTACAAACTGCCATCATGCTGTAGTAAGAGCGTAGTAAGATCGTTGAAGACTGCAACTTGCCCTCAGTGGCATACCTCTCTTGGTCAACAGGCAACATTTGAAAGATTATTGTACAGACTGTTAAATAAAATAGATGATTACAATGACAAATGGGCTTTTACTTTTTCTACACAGGTCAGTGACATGTCCAGCTCAAGAATATGACTCAATGATCAATAAAGACTAATGCAATCTTGCATATGTGTATTACTGGCATCATCTTTATTGTTTTTTTTAATGCTTTGTTTTTTTGATACTGTTGATATTAGAGCTGCACAATATATCGTATATGTGTGTGTGTGTGTGTGCAGTAGTTACATTGTAGGTCCTGTGATGTAGGAGGCAAATGAACTCAATGTGTTTTCATCTAATTCTGACCTGGTTACCTGACTACCACTGCACACAGCAATCCACTAATTACATTCCTTCTTAATCACTTTGCTGAAGCAGATCATGCCCGTACACATGGTGTGAGTCACTGGCACAACGTTGTAAAAAGAACAACAAATGAGAAAATCACTGAAAAACAAAGACGTGCCAAAAAGAAGAAACAATGTCAGTTATCTGGAGTTATTTCAACTACAGGAAGAATGATACTGAAACACATGTTCTGTGTTAATAATGCCTTACACCTGTTGCCATAATAAGAGGAAAAACAACAAATTTGTTTTAACTATTTACATCAGTACTACACAGGTATTATATCCTGAGAATTTGTTCATATTACACTATATATCGCAGTTAAAAAAATCTAAGCCATTTTGTAAGTTTTCTTTTTTTCTTTTTTAAAAAAGTTAATGAAGGGTAAGAAGTGGTCGCAGTCCTAAAAATGAAACATTAACACTGGTGGAGAGAGTACTGATAATGTTTACTAGTACAAAAACACACTGTGAATACTCACCTACTACAAACAAGTTATTAAAGTTATATCATACAAATTCACTTTGAGTATTGAAAGGAAAGTAGTCATTGTGCAGTAAAATGGTCCCTGTTATTAATTTTTTTCCTATATTTATTTCTATATTTGTTGAACTGTGTAGTCCTTGAATGGCTCACAGGGGGGTTGGGGTCTGTCCCAGCTACCATGAAGGTGGGGTACATTCTTGACGTCTTGCCAGTTCATCACAGGAGTTGACTTATATACTGTAGATGATCTGGTACCTGTCAGTGTTTCATTTTAAATGAGATAGATTAGTGCATATTAGTTTTATTCATAAAAATTACGATTGAAAACATATAAGGTGAAGATTTGCAACTGGTTCATGAATGTTGACAAACAGCTCACTGCCCCTAATATGTTAACTTCTCTTTCTAATGCTAGGCACTGTGTGTGTGTATTGACAAAAGTAAAATGCAGACTGAGTTTCCCCACAGGGATAATATAGTGAGTTAACCCTTTTTTTTAAATATTACTTCTGTTTTTAATGTGTACTGTATTTTGCATTTTTCTGCTGTAGATGTGAAGTACTTTATAGTATTTGAGTGAATATTTGAACTCACATAAGTGGATGGATTATAAAAGATCAGGCATGTGTATCTACTTTTGAATCGTGTACGGATATGGTCCAAACGGACTCAAAAATATCAGCCTCTGTGTGATGTGTGCAGTTCGTACAGAGAAGAGATCTAATCTGCATCTTGGTAAAAATAAAAAAATCTGATTTGGGCCTCTATTGCCTGCAGTGTGGAGGCTGAAGGGGGTGAAGTGTGTACTGAGGCATGTGACTCTGAGGGTTAATTGTGATGTATCTGTGTTTCTCCCCAGCATGTGGAAGGGCCTGAATGTCAACTGCACAGACAGCTCAGGATATACACCGTTACATCATGCCTCACTCAACGGACACAGGTAGGAATTCACTATTCATTATCTCAAAAAAACTCCAATCCAACACATACTAAAACTTGATTATGGATGTATTTTTAAACAATAAGACATAGCTATTCATTTTAACAATTATTGTAAGGAAAAAAAAGAGATTAAAAATATGATATAAGCATTGGGGAATCAGTATCGTTATCTTGCATCATAAAGAATGTAATTATGAAAGATAAGCACTGGGCTTTTCATTTAACAACTGTCAATGCAGACAAAGTCAAAAGCCTTCTTAATGCCTAATTCTATATTCCCCTTTAACTATTGACTACCTTATACAGCACTAAAGGATACCATGCCAGATACCCAAGTCAAAAGCAGGGTTCAACAACCACAACACAAGTTGTTCTGGAGTCATTTACTTTATTTGGACCCAGCAATAAGGTGTTCTAGTGTTTTTTCTAAGTTTTAGGACTAATAGAAAAATGTGATGTCTGCTGGGTTTCCCACAACTGACAGGAGTGATGGACAGCTCACTCAGCTGCAGACTTCAACACTTGGACATTTTACAGTGTTTATGGAATAAAAAAGGATATTGTCCTGACAGACAGCTCTACAACAGGAGTGACTGAGGAAAAAAATAACTGTGTAAAAGGATTACTTTGGTGGAGCTCTTGTTAGCTTTAACTCATGAAGACCCAAAGAGCCACTGGCACCTAAAACTATTAACTGGTGTAAAATGTTTAATGTCTGTTTATTCACTAATCCTATCAATACATGTAAAATGGACCTTGGACATTCAGAGGCTTTGTAGTAAACATGGAAACACTGTCATCGTCTACAACATTGATTCACAGTAATAGTGTTTGATCAGTTGTTTGGTGTTGTTACTTTTCTGATATAATAACCCTTAACTTTACTCTGGTAAGGTAAACACATACGGAGAACCAGACGGGAGGGGGAGTGTTCCTTCACACATTCTGAGCCAATCAGAGACGATGTATTCAATAATAATGGAGAACACAGCAATATTAACGAAATAACAATGGAATGACAGCTTTAAGATAAAATAACAAGCCAAACCAATAAAACCGGTGTTTTACCCATTCAAGTTAGCATGGTTCCAGGGTTATACCACATTACTGTGAAGAAAGCTGTAAATAATAGTGTTAGATATAATAGTGTGCATGTTTTATGTGTCTGTATCTGCATGGAACTGAAATGCAGTCCTCTTTATTTACCTGGGCTTGCAGAGAAATCCATTATACTGTGTGGATTAGCTGCAAGCCTGACCGCTATCCCAGTTTGGCGGAACTGAAGGATTAGTATTGTGTTTTGGGGGCAATTATGTGGATTTCCTTCTTCAGCTCAATTGGACAGGAGAGGAGAGAGAGAAAAACATTGCCTCAATGTGAAAATTAGGCCGACAACAAAAAGCTGCAGAGGACTGATTTAACATGAGGTGGGAATGTAGAGAAGTAGACATTCTTTATTCTTTTTCATTATTATTATTCTTTAGTGTCTATTTTTTTCTATTTTTCTGCCTGAGGATCAACCCAACAGCTGTGCAGTGTGCAGCACAGTAGTGCAGTAATTAGCACTGACTAACTTACCTGGTTAAATAAAGGTCAAATCAACAGACACATTCATTAGGTACATATACATTTCACCCTTTCACTTTCGCAGTGTATTTCACTATCACCCATAACACCCAACATCTGTATTTTTTAGTTTACTTTGTCATTGTTGAATATTATTTATTCAGCAATGTTTTATATTATTTTATATTATTTATTTAATTTTCTCAGCTGCTTACCTGCAGAATGATTGTGGGGATGCTGGAGTCTATCCCTGCATGTGTCTCTAGTTCATCACAGGGCGTCTGTAACATTTACAAACGAACAACCATTCACTTTAACATTCTATCTGTGATTTAGATTAACCTAGCATTAACCTAGCATATGTCCAACAGGCGTCTGTATATGCACACATACACATAAATATCTGGGCTTTTGTTCATTGTCTTTGTTGTGTTTCCTGTAATGTAATGTAGCCAGTGTGTATAACTGCTGTGTTACACTGTCCCTAACTGTCACAACAGCAGTTCAAATATTCTGAACAACCTCTATTCAGAGACATGTTTTCTGACCTTGAAGTCTTTTGTGCTTGATTTTATGCCCAGTTTTTCTTCATCATTCATTATTTTTACAATTTGAAGTCCTTGAGGTGATGCCTGCTGATGAAACTAATTATTAAGTTAAATGGCTTCATATTTGACCCTGAGATACTCCTACTGTGATTTTGCTACACAGCTGCCTATACATTATTAAATATTAAAGTAATTCACTAAGCATCTCAGTGCAGTTCTTGTGTTTCTCCTAGGAGAGAGTTTGCCCTTCTCTTTCCTCTGTTTCTCCCCCTGACATTTTTCATGCTAATAAATCACTTCACCTTTACTCTTTAGTCAAAGGTGACAACTTCAGCTGGAGATTCGCTAAATTAATGGCTCAGCTGGTAGAGCGGGTCATCCATTAACTGAAGGGTTGGTTGTTCGATTCCCGCTCTGTCCTAGTCGGTCCGTTGTGTCCTTGGGCAAGACACTTCACCCAGTGTCACTCACACTGGTGTATGAATGTGTATGAATGTTCACTCACACTGGTGTATGAATGTGTATGAATGTTCGGTGGTGGTCAGAGGGGCCGTAGGCGCAAAATGGCAGCCACGCTTCTGTCAGTCTGCCCCAGGGCAACTGTGACTACATATGTAGTTACCACCACCAGAGGGACAATGTGAGAGTGAATGAATAAGGGCTCACTAATGTAAAGCGCTTTGGGTGCCTTGAAAAGCACTATAAAAATGTAATCCATTATTATTATCATTATTATTATTAAATGGTATCACTACTACTCAGCAGCAGCTAAATGGATTTTTAATTACATTTTTAATTCTGTCATATATCTCTGTGTTTTGTTGTGTAATGGGTAATGCTTCACTGGATATATTGGAATTGTCTGGGCTCTTGTCTTCACCAGTTGAGTTCCCTGTTTTCCCCTGCCTCGGCCTTGTGTATGATCATTAACCAACAGCAAGACTTTAAATCCCTCAGTGCCCTAAATCTGCCTCAGAGTACAAAAGGTGTTTCTAGTTACCACCAACTTGTTGCCAGTCAGATCATGTGGCTGCATGGTCTCATGAAGGTTGCAGATCTTGTTATGTAGTTATGGAAAGAAAATAAAGTAGTTTAAAACATAAACAGTATAAATAAGTAACGTCAGTGTGCACTAAATAACACATATATCTGTGATGTTAATACATACGTAGCTGCTTCACACAGGATTTAAAATCAGTTATTAAAGGAGACTAAATTTGATTTATTTGGACTTTTCTATGTGTACTATGTGTTCTATGTGTACTGTAATTAGATTGTGTGAGGTGTCTTTCTGGTTTAATTGTATCCACTCTCTGAGGTCTTTGTTCTTCAGTAAAAAGATCATAGTATAATGCAACAGAAAATAAATATATAGACTAAATTATTGTTAAACATCATGTTTAGAGGATTCAGGCATTTACATTAAATTAACATTTCAGGTTGTTCTTAAGTTAAAAGACAAATTATTAATTGTGCAAACTGCACAACAAATTGTGTTGTAAGTGGTTAAAAATGAAGAGCAAGCTATAATATGGATTTATTTCCTTTGTTCCTCCCTTTCTACATCTTTTTTTTCCTCTTTTTTTTCTCTACAGTTTGTAACTGTTGATTGTGTACTCTATCTTTCTCTCAGGGAGGTGGTACTGAAGTTGCTCCAGTTTGAAGCGTCCACAAATGTGGCTGACAGCAAAGGTTGCTTCCCGCTCCACCTTGCCGCCTGGCGAGGAGATGTGGACATTGTTCGCATCCTCATTCACCATGGTCCTTCGCACTGTCGTGTCAACCAACAGGTAAACAGTTAAACCACCATCATTATCCTCTCATAAACGATAGTTAAAGGTCCCATGAGGACTTTTTATGTGACTTTTAAAAAGAAACAGACCTGGAATTGGCCCTCTTCCCTCTAGACAGGTATCCATTGCTTCTTTTCTTTATACATATGTAACATTGTATATGACGATACTAGCTGTTGGTAGCTCAGTCAAAGTTTAGTACATGCTTCTGTGTTACCTGCAGGGCTAGTTCTGTGGATTCGGTAATCTTGTCTTATTTCAAGCATTGTTTCAGTCACAAACTAAGGGCTTTATAAGGTGAGACTGAAATGGCTATGTATGGAGTCCATCCATCAGACAGGTGAGGGTCATACAAGAAATGAGGGTCATCCAAGAAAGTCAATGTTCTGCAAGATAATTGTGGACATTCTGTCTCATAGGTCATATTTTATAACTAATTTAAAGGAATGTCACTTTCTGACTGATCTGAAAAATAGTTTTTCAACTCTGTAGAAAAAGAATGAGACCTATTACCCCCCCGAAGAGTCCAGGACCTTACCAACATAGCAAATAGTTTTAATTGTGTCTGAATAAACACAGACATGTTCCATAAAGGGCTTGCCTCTGTTCTGCATTGAAGTAGATTAGTATGTCCTGGAGCATGTAAACCAGCAGTGCCACAGGTTGTTTCATGATGGCACCTTTCCAACACAGCAGATCTTTCACAGTTTTCATCGGTCTCTCACTGACAGCAGGGTGAGCGTTTTAGCTCTGGGAGCATCCAGCCTGCCACTGCTGTCATTTCTCATCAACAAAAATGACCTCTTCCTTCTCCCTCGCTCCTCTACTTTCTCTCTGTGCTTGAAGCATATTGATGGTCTGCATTTAAATATTAATGCACATGAAGTGTTGATGGCCAAGAGTCTCTTTTAATTTTTAAAATGTTATATTCCTGTGGGCAGCGTGGTCACATACCCCCCCATCCATGGAGGTTATTGGAGTGTTATCTCCTCTGCCTAATAAGCGCATTTCCCTATGTCACCATTAGCCAAATCGTTTTCCTTGGAGAGTTGTTAGAGCCTAATTGTTTGCTGTGATAAATGATGTCTCTTGCCCCGTCACAATGAAGAGGTTTGTCAGCAACTGAGCACAAGTCATTTTCTTTTTTCTAACCCATCAATGATTAGTAGAGCTGAGTGGGCTGAAGTGCAGTGAGTGTGGACACAACCTAAGGAGAAGGTGCTGATGGAGAAGAAACTACAGTATATGCTGACTTCAGAGCAAAGTCGATGTGTCTGTGTGCGTGGGCTCCTGAACTTTTACTGCATTTCCCCAAAGAATAATAAAAATGCTACCGGTTAAGTGTTGCATTTTCAGTATTTGTGTTTTCTTTTTTTTTTTTTTTTTAAATGATTTTCCAAAATAACTTCCAGTAATCTAATGTATTTATTTATTTACTTATTTATTTATTACCTGTGTTAATGTGTAGGAAGAGAAGCAACTTAAGCTCATATTCAGCATTTTGTTCCAACTACTTATTATAGTTTCAAAAACAGAAAATTACCAAGGCACTCATTCTCTACAGATTTTTAAAATGCCTTTATTTTATGGGCAGATCATATTAAAAAAAAAGCTACAAGCCTTCGTCAGGAAGTAAAACGTGTACGCAGTGTACCAAACTAAAATTGAAAAGCAACACCTATCTAATTGTCTTCAGGTGTGCAGGCGGCACTTTGAATCAGTCAATAGTCCAATCAAGGTAAAGCCACCACATCTTGAGTGATCAGCAGGGGGCTTCATTCAGCAAACAACATATTCAACAGTGAAAAAATATTCAACAAAGAAAAAACACAAAAGCATACATGTAAAATTAAAAAAATGTAAATAAATAATCAATGCACATATTGTCTAAAGAATATTCCTGTCTCTTCATTTAATCCTGGATATAGATTAGCTTTTAATTTGAATATTCAATACACTGTAGGTCTAGGATTAAGAATTTTCAGTCTATTACCTCTTCTTGTTGTTTGTGGTAGTTGGTCAATTCCTATGGCCCTTTAAATGGAAGAGTCACTATCATGTAGCTCTTTCAAATGACAAGCCATTGTTTTAGAAACTAAAGTGCTTTTCTGAACTACTTAAAAAAAGGTCACATCTCCAGGGATCCCTACACCCCTGTGTACACCTCAAAATCAGGCTGCACAGAAGTTAGTAGAATTCTTGTTGCTTTTCAGACTAGCTAGATTACAATACACTGAAAGGAAACAATGACATTTTTGTACAGTAATCAGGCACTGCAGCTTTAAGGTACACATCACATCACATATCAAATTGCAGGCATAAAGCTGAGAGCAGAATTTATGAAGTGTTTGTGTGTTTACGATGCCGAAGCTCCATATTTTCCAGCTGTCTATCTGTCTGCTGTAGAGACCAGGCCCCACATTAGTCAGGGTGATATACTGAGTTGCACACAAGCACACAGCCATCATGGAGACTTATAGTTGCAAGCCAGTGACTGCACATTAACCCATTCTCAATGATATTACCCTGCCCACCCACACCATTACGCGTGTCAGAGGTCAAGTGTGTCCATATCTGTATATCTGGGTGTGCAGCTGACTTCCATCCAACACATTGTTTTAAATATTAATCTTTTCTTGCGCCTGGGAGATCATAAGGCAACAAAAAACAAAACATTTGTAGTCACCTTTGTACTGATGGTAGCAAATGGTGATAGGAGAGCATGGAATAGGATGCTGGAGGAAGCTATAATGAGTCTGAAAGATCCTGAGAGCAGAAGAAAAACAGGCTGAGATTGACAGAGGGAGAGATTATGAAAGTGTGTAGGTGGGCCAGATCTACATCATATCCAGTGGTGGATTATTGGAGGTTAGTGGATGTTATTAGTTGGCTGTAAAGCAGTTCCAGCACACTGTTGACTGGTTAATTGGTCCCTGTAGCTTCTATTCAGAGCTGTTTTTGTTTATTATAGAAACAGGCAAGAGTGTGTATGAGAGAGATGGAGGCTGTCTCACTGCATAAGATGACTACACAGCACAGAGCTTGGGTGTTTCTATATGTGAGTGAGACAGACAGTGATGGATAGAGAACGGTTGCTTATTTACTCAAGATTTGCACTAAACTTCCAAGGTCAAAAGCATGTTTTTAGACAGAGTTGTTGTGATCACTCTTTCCCACTCCGATTGACTCATGAATTGGTACTTCGATTTATGTCATCACTTTTAGGCTTTGGATTCTTATATATATACATATATTTATATATGTATTTATATATATATATATATATATATATATATATATATATATATATATATATATATATATATATATATATATATATATATATATATATATATATATTTTTTTTTTTTTTAAACTTAAACATTGAAATTCAGTTTATGAGAGAATTATGAGATGTGAATGTTTTGCATAGTTTAACTTAAGGGCAGCTGCAGTTATTGCCCCTCTTATGAGTAAGTTAGGTCTTTATTGCTTGTTCAGGGACCCTTATGTCCCTTGGTATCTACAGGTATTGCCTGTAAACTGTAATGAACTGAAATGATTAGAGTGACTGGAGTAACTGAGCAGCTTAAATAAATACACTACATCTCCACTAAGATGACACAGTTGAAGCAGCTAGTTTAAAGACCTGGGAGTGCTAATGTTTTCAGTTCTCTCCACCACAGCAATGCAGATAAAGACAAGAGTAATGAGATAACAGCTTTCATGAGGCTACATCAGCATTTTCAGATATAATGAACAAGTTGCTGAGTGGCGCAACATCCTGTAATGTGACTGTGTGTGCAGTTAAAGTGTGGAGGACCACCTGTCCTGCCTCCCACTGTTTATTCAATCATCACAATGAGCTTCATTAAAATCTATAAATACACAAACTCTGATATGTAGAAGCCTAGTTCAATAACAGAAATGACATTAGTGCTAAATTAATGACAATAATTAATGGAACAATAATTTTAACATTTTCTTGATAACACCATTAGATAAATCTTTTTGGATCACAGATGAAATCTATGCCTTCAAGAACTGCAAAAACCTGACTATTTATTGGCTACAGTGTTAAATGTATAAAAAAAAATACATTGGGGAAACTATATAGTAAAATTCAATTCAATAGTGGATTTCTGCCTGTGAATTGCCCCATATACTGTTAGCTAAAACTAGACTTTAGTAGTACTCAGTAATTGTTTCATCAGAATGGAATAACAAATCCATGAATTTATAAAGACATAATTAACTAATACTTTATTTTTTATGGCACTTTTTAAAACACACACACACACACACACACACGCAGACACGAAATAAAACAGAAAATGAGAATGGAAAACATACTTGAAAACCTTTACAACAAACAAGGGCAAAGCAGACATGCCAATAGACCCAGACATACAGATGTATAGTATAGTGTAATAATAGGGATTTTTCCAAGCATTGCGTGTAAAGAGTTTGAAACCATTGACTTTGAGTACTGCTTCTTCCAGTTTAGTTGTCAATAACGGCTGAGGCAACACTTAAGTGTCACTGCAGTGCACCCTAATGTACATTGAATAAACAAAGGCAACCAGAGTCTTCTTTTCCAAACCCTCACCTACCTGTACCTGCAAAACTAAGTACTGCAACTCCACCCACTACCTGTATTATTTTCATGCCCAATCCACATTAGACCCACAACCCAACCTATGATTAAACCCATTGTCTACACACTAACTACATTTTTAGGCTTTATTTTTGGCTAAACTGCACATATAAATCTAACATATGCTGCTCAGTGACATCTGTGGCTGGATGTGAAAACAGGTGAAGCTCATTTCACAATAAAACAAACTGGCTGCGGATCATCATTGTCAGCATTAAATATACTGCAAAATAATTTCATCCACAAATTGTATTTATTTTTTTACACTTTGTTGCCCTCTACCTGCCCACGTTTCATTAAATCCTTCCTGTCCCTATGAAAATTCGTATTTTTATTTGTCTGTCCTTGCATTTTTTTGTGGGTAACCCATTACCCATGGGTCCCCGACCTGGTGCAGGACTCTGGTGTTTTCCCTACTTTTAACCTCGTCGTTCCTGTCACAATCCCGCTGACGTTTTCCTGGTGATCCACTTCCTACAAATGCTGGCAGCACATGAACATACTTCCTAATTGAATTCTGAAGTTCGGCCCCTCATCTTGATGAATTACAATGACCTATTTCTTCTTCTCAACTAAATCTGAAGAAAACTCATGAGCACTTACATCTAGTTGCCATTGTTCGATGTACATTAGAGCACACAGCAGTGACACTTTAATATCACCTCAGACATTGTTGAAAACTAAACTAGAAGAATAAGTTCTCAAAATCAGTACTTTCAAACCATTTTTGGGCCATGTGTGAAAAACTCCTATTTGTATCTTCATACGATGATGTCAGGTATTATTTCAGAATAGATATGTTGACACGTTGGTTCTTTTTGATCAGTGTAAGAGCAGCTATTTTCAACCCTAATATTCAGAACAGGATGCAGATGGAGTTAAAACACCATATATCAGAACAGAACAGAATATATATAGCATATGTCAGAATACAGTAGAATAGAATAGAATAGAATAGCATAGCATATATAAGTTACACATTTAGCTTTGGCTTTGTGTTGTGTGTGTGTGGTGTGAGGGACAGTTGTGTGACTAACACTGACCAGATCCTCTGTTCCTTGTCTGCATGGGGCCTGTGGACATGTCAGTCCAAGGGTTTTATGTTTGTGTGTATGTGGGTGACTGACTAGGTCAAGTATGTCCCCCTGTGCTTCTTTAGCAGCAGCAGAAGCAGGGTTATGCTGTTCATTTCTATTTCTCAGTCCTTCTAATTCTCTTAAAAGAGGAGAAAGTTGTTCAGCAGGAGAGAATTGTGTAAGTGAGGGTGTGTGTTTTTGAGTAAATGCCTTCAGATGTGGCATATTTTTCTTTGACATACA
Organism: Siphamia tubifer; assembly: GCA_020466265.1. Lineage (NCBI taxonomy): Eukaryota > Metazoa > Chordata > Actinopteri > Kurtiformes > Apogonidae > Siphamia > Siphamia tubifer. Next base: position 32,466,990 of record CM035794.1, on the reverse strand, counting down.
TGTGGACACTTATATGCGTGAAATACTTCCTCCAGGTGCAGAAAGGCCTGGTAGCTAAAAAGCAGTGTGAGGTAAAGGAAAATGAAACGGTCAGGAGGCCACTGATTTGGTGTGACTGTTTTCTGCCTGTGTTTTCATCTTCCAGTTTGTGTAGTTGCACACGCATCGCAACCACACTTGAAAATGAAACCATATGTTTCCTGATGGTCATCATCTGAACATGGCCTCTGTGAGAACTACTAGAATCTGCCCTGGGAAAGTTCTTACTCAAATATCACCTACCACCATTCCCACTGCTGCCAAAACACAGTCACACTGAGCCATAGGATGTTTTCTTAGGAGTAGTCGGTTTAAAAATGTTGTCATGTTTTCTCAAGCCCCATCCTGCTGTTGACAGGGCGTCCTAATTAAAGTTTAGCAAAAGAAAAGCAATTATGATCATGATGGATCATGATGATGAAACAAGTGATAGTTTTGAAGCATTAATGTAAATCCAGAGTAGATTCTGCATAAATCCATTAATCGAGGTGTGATAGGAACATACAGGAAAGAAGAAGCACAGCATTTTAATTTAAAATTTTTTTTTGTGGTGTAACTTAAATCATCAAATAGCAGTCTGTCAAACTGTTACACTGATTAAACCCTTAAACTCACTGCAAACCATTCATCTATTGGGATTTAAGTCAAACTTGTGTCTTTCTTCATAAATGTCATATTCAGCCATAATGAATAGTTTTATAAAACCTCTGTGGTCAAAGCTAAAATTACAAATGCTAAATATGTTAGTTTCAAAGACACTTTAGTAAATGCTGTTTAGATGAAGAAGGTTCGTGTTTGACCTAAAGTAATAAAACAAACAAATTAACTGATGCCCTCAAGCAAATATATTTAAAGCCATATCTGCTTATTATTTTTTTGTGTTTATTTCATGGATATGCCAATGCTTTTTGCACATATTATAGAAATAATAAGAATACTTAGACCAAGGTTTTAAGAAATTGATGAATTGATGTTGGAGCTGCTGTATCTGACCTGTGTTCTGGTGGGAAACTCTCCAGTTTGAGTATGTGCTTGGTGAACCGAACCTTTTTCAGCATGTAATAGATGGATATGGCTGTGAAATGTGGAGAGCCTATTTTTTCTAACCCCATTTATAGTTAGACTTTTTTGTTTTGTTTTCTATGGAGAATATAAGCCACAGACAATCACATAGAGTGATGAATCCTTTTTATTTTAAGAGACAGTAACACAGTTTTACCTTATACGTCTCGTCTGTTTCATTCTGATTTACTACATTTACTGAGCTCCCCCCAGACGCTGGCCTGAGCTGCAAGGATTATGGGATGGTGTTGTGTAGCCGGAGCTCATCCTGCATATCAGTCCATCAGCATTAACACAGTGTATGTTCAAACAAATAGCTCTGTGCTTCACTCCCTCTGGCTTCATTTTAGGCCCAGGCGCTTTGATAATGCTCACTTGTTTAGCTGGATGTTGTTGTTGTTTGGTCTGATGCAGATAAACTTACACAGCACTGATACTATTTATCATGGGAGAGACATGTACATGTGCACATAATTATAGCCTAATAATCATGCATGGATGAAAACATCAAGGATGAGTATTAAGTGTGTATCGGCACCATATGCTGGAAGAAGTGCAGATGTCCCATTTGTACGGATATGTCAATAATATGGTGCTATGCCTGTTGGTGTGACATTAGTGGATGGCAGTTGCTCAGAGCCCAATCAGCAACAATAC